>JAEMOT010000781.1:0-86609 GCA_019297695.1 Apostasia ramifera
TGCTAATCAGTTTGCTGAGTATTAATATAAAATATCATTGGCTCCTTTTCCGTCCCGCATCAAAAAGCTATTGAAAGTAACTCATCCATCTATCTTTGATATCGTCTTCCATGAAAAAAAATTTTTTTGATCTTCATCTTTAATATATTTTACTTCAATTAAATCTTTAGTTTTTCTATCTCTAGCCTTGGCAATTCTATATAATTGTCTTTCTCCTTCTCTAGTGTCTAGCATCTTATATAAATCCTCAAAGGTCATATTTTTTGCATTGCCTACTGCTCAATCAACCAAGAGCCATATAAATCCTCAAGAGTCATATCTTCAATCAATCATACAAAATAATAATAAAATAAATAATAATATTATTAGCAGAATCTAAGCAAGAAGGATAAAGTGAAGAAATAGATCTGACATATTGCGTGATAAAAAAATTTCACTCAAACTTAAAGATAGTTTTTATAGAATATTTGTAAGGCCAGCGAAGTTATATGGTGTTGAATGCTGGCCTACAAAAAAGAAATACACAAATAAGATAAGTATCGCAGAAATGAGGATACTAACGTGGATAAGCGGGTATATGCGAAAGGACAAGATGAGAAATGAGGATATGTGCGAGAAGGTTAAAGTGGCTGAAGAAAAACTCAGAGAGAGTCAACTTAAATGGTTTGAACATATAAATTGTAGAACGATAAAAGTTCCAATAAGAGATCTTAGGTTATTGGATTTTGCTCATATAAAAAGCGGAAGAGAAAGGCCAAAAAATATATAGTAGAAACTTATAAGAAATGATCTTACATATGTGAGGCTAAATAAAGATTTGTTATTTGATAGAGTGCAATGAAAATAAAAGATTTATGCAGTCAACCCTACCTAGTGGTATAAAGGCTTAATTTGTTGTTTGTTATTATTGTATATTCTAAAAAAAATTTACACTTTATTTCAATTTGCCAATTAATTTTACTGATTATAAAATTTAGATACCACTCATTCATCACAAACTTAATGATCCAAAGAACTAATTGAAGTTTCCAGCATTAAATTCTCCAATGTCTACATTACAGTAGTTATGAAATTATATGGGGATACCATTCGATCAAGATAGAAACTTTTTTTGTTTTGCTATCATTCGATCAAGATAGAAACTTTTTTTGTTTTGATATCATTCGATCAAGATAGAAACAATTGATGCAACATAGAAATGACAAATGCAAAAGGAAGTAGTACCGGGCGTGGTCCAACAGAAATGGTTAAGAATCGATAACCATGCATCTCTTCAGGTTTCAAGACCAGTAAAGCAGATGGAGCTGCTTGTTCACTCTGGCTTCCTGGTTCAATCTACCAAAAGAAAATATTAATGCTGTAGATGGAGTACTCATAAGTTCCAGTCAATTTGCATCTTCAAACGTTGGTCAAAAAACCTTGGTTTATTGCCAAAGAATTTCAAACAGAAACCAACAAAGAAACTGGTTCATAACAAGTAGTCTTCAATAGAAAAATAATTAACTAAACAAACTATGTAAGCATTTCTACCTGCCTTGGAGCAGGTCCAGCTGGAATCTGGACCATTTTTGATGTCACTTCAAGAACTCTTTTACCAAGGGGAAGTTCATCTCCTAATAATGACTGACCCTTCTCAGGCCAAAGGTGAAGCCTGACACCAGAACATGGAGCAAGATTTGTCACAAATACGAAGTGCCCTTCGCCATTTAAACCCTGCAAGGAAATAATAGATTATGTGATGCATCACTTCTTACTTAAAGGGAATCTACGATGAACTTATATAAATAAATGAAACAATAGAAAACATGATCCAAGTATCTTAAAGAATAACAATAATCCCACTTTTCTAAGGCTATTGATTCACTGTACACTTGTTGGTATGCTAGGTAGGAGCAGAAAAGAGAAAGGAAAATTGCCTTCTAGAAGTTAAAGGCAAGCCATCAATAAAGAAAATTTCCAAGTTCTTACAAAATTCACATAGATCTCGACTACTTCATACCAGACTTTTTATGTCTAACCACCTCCTCCGCCCATCCATAGCCAAAACTGTTACGGTTGTTGACTGAATGTAGAGATCTTTTTCAAGTACATCTTGAGCCCAGTGAAACAAAGGCGGGCAAGAAGAAAACGCATTCATTTGCAGTCCTGCAAGCAAGAGAAATAAATTCTAATTTCATTTTATTCAGATGGATATTATAAAATAAGTTAATATGTGGGAAGGGATTTAAAATTTCTTATTTCTCATAAAATTATATTTTAAAAATATTTTGCATTTAATTCAATAATTTAAAATTTAAATTTTATTGATCTAAAACTTTCATATATCATTTGCATATTTTTCCACCTTTGTACATGTATATCAGCTTACTGGAATTTGTGTCTTTAAAATATCAATCTCCTTCACAACTTCTCAAAGTTTTCTGCAATATGATGTTAATCCATAATCAATCAACATATTCTTCATTCAAAATGTGCTGTTAGTGCAGCCGATTGCAGAGTTTTGCGGTTGGAAAATCAATGTTGCTGGTTTATTCTATATATCGATTCATGCTACAAGTTTCAATGGTGCTTTGCTGTAAATCTTGCTATATATTCTTAACTACATTCGGATTACTTGTTAAAACATATAGCTGTATATTTGTAAACTGTGGTGTTTCGCTGATTTTAATGGCTGTGCTCTCTGCACCAATCAAATTGATCTTCTCTACCAGTCTTCTTTGTCGTGGTAGAATAATCTGCAAATTAGTCTTGTTGTTCCATCTTTAACCTGTAATTAGCTTTTTAGCAAATTACCTACTGATTGGCTTATTTACAGCACTTGATAATTATTTGATGAAGAAATAGCCGGAGACCTTAAGTGTTGCAAATAATATAAAGTTATATCTGTTTTATGTCTTTTCATTGTAAAATTATTGTTGATTTTCTGAAAATCTGCACTATACAATTTCCTTAATCTAGGTCTGCTAGGTTCAATGCCAAAAAAGAGTGTAGAAAACCTTTTTAAAGTTTTTTTAAAAACATGTATGACGAGAAATAAAGTGAGTTAGTTATATTAAAAATTGTGTAAAATATGAAATAAAATTGACTGATATATTAAGAATTGTGTAGAATATGATATTTTAATGTTAGTCCAAAAAAGAAATGTCAAGAAACTATTAAAAATAATCTTATATACTTAGAGCTAAATATAGATTTGTTAACAATAGAGTGCAATAGAAACAAATGATTTATGTAGCTGACCCACCTAGTGGATAAAGGCTTTGGTTGTTGTTGTTGTAGCATCTTAATTTGACACTTGATTCCAAAATTTGAACTCACATCAAGATCAAAATCCAATTCTACTTATTCTAAAGCCATAGAAGCTATCAAACAAGCCCTGAAGGATTCTTACCCAAAGCCAAACACCCTTCCCCCCCTTCCCTACACCAAAAACCAATTTCTTCACCTGAATCTAAGTTTCAATCAAACTCCAATTTTATTTTATAAGGAAATCTCTATTACAATAGCAGGGGAGGCAATTATAGACTTATTGCTTTTGGACTTTGAAAGTACAAAATCAAACATACTCATGAAATACAAATAAACTTAAACTCAAATAAGGAAAATACACAAGCCAAATAACATGAACATGTTGCTAAACTGGGTGCTCATCAACAAGGATTTTCCTAAAGTTTTAGTGCCATTAAACATGAAGATGCATAATCATAAACATGCAAAAGGTACAGATTTCCTCACAACTTGAAGCTCAAAAGGTTTTATATTTGATTACCATCCAACTTTAGCTTATTTCCTCTAGAAAAATATTGAAGCACACAATTACATTTCATAATACAAATGCATTTGACAGCTACTAAAAGAACCAGCCAAGAACCAACAAATTTGTACCACAGAAGCAAGGAGTACCCTGAATTTCCACTACAAGCGACAATAGACCAAACCAATTTTAAGCAAACCAGATTGAGATACAAGAAAAGGAATCATAAAGACTTGCATCATTCATAAGACTACAGAAGCCAAGTTTTACCTACCTGTAGCATCCTTCACATCATTGAAGGGAACGTTTTGTAAAGCCCAAGATGATTGCATAGGCTTCAACCACCCCAAACTCTGAGGTAAACCAGTTTGTAGCATTCTGGTAAATACAAGAAGTCTTTTCTGTGGATTTGAAAATGGCTCGCCAGTTGCAGGATTTATCAGGGTAAGAAGAGTGTGTGACATCTGTTAAAGCACCCAAACATTTAAGGTACAGTACAAAAAAAACCACATTGCGAAAACACAATAAAAGGAATTTCATTCCCTTATTATGAAGTGACATACCTGCACAACCAACTGGTTGCACCACAATATAGTCTGGTGCTCCATGGAAAGCCATACATTTTTCATGCTTGAACTTGCAATCATAAAACCGTGGGTGGATGGCACAATTCCATCCAAAGAAGCCAATTTGGACCGAACCTAAACATGGAAGACCATAAACCAGTAAAAAACACTAAAATAAATATTTAATCCATTTAAATGATGCTAAGGTCAAAAGGTTATGCACAACAGCTAACAATGAGAAAGATATTCAGCTTGCCCTTAATACTAGTGATACTGACATATATGCGCTTAATAAATCCAGTAAAAAGCAAGAAAATAAAACTTCCAAACTATCACAAAGCAAGGGTGACTACCATAATCATCATAAATAAGTTTGAAAAGCAACGAGAAATACAAGGTAAAATAGATTATAAAATTAAGAATATGAAGAAAGCATCAGAAATAGATTATAAAATTAAGAAGTCAACAGTAAAGTTTCAGCATAAGTGTCTAAGATGCTATAAAGTAACACATGACAAACAAATGAATAGTTCAAAAAGTCAAACCTGACAATCATTAATTCCACCAGAAATGGATATAACAACTACATGAAAGAGCTCCTTTCTAGATGGTACGTGATCAGGAAGATTGGATTGCATCATAAATCGTTTTTTCCATTCATCATTTACTTGTGAAAAATAATACCCAAGTGATGGCTGCAATGCAACAGGAGGTGCCCTGGATAGGAAAGCAATTAGTATACAAGGTAAATTTAATGCAAACTATCAAAATCAGGGTGCCAGCAGCAGATAGAGCAATGCATACTGGTGAGGGCTTGAGAGTGTCAGGATAGTCTCAACAGCTGAATTTCGCAAGTGTGGGTGGACCACCGCAGCTCTAGCCACAAAGCCACCCATGGAATGCCCTACTAATATTACACTAGAGGGCACACTTCCAGCGACATCGACACCTTGTTTCAGTCTAGCTTCATGAGAATGCTGATATAGATCTAGTATCTACAAGGTGTGAAAATGCAACCCTTACCCAAAATGCTATAAGCCATTATCATGCTCAAAGATATAAAAGTAGAAGAATAAAAATAATATTTATATCCTTTCTATCAAGACATTTTAGCATCATTTATCGTAATAAGATAACCAAAAAAATAAATAGATTTAGCAAAACAGTTACTTTATAAGATTTCAGTTTCCAAAAATATAATAAATCTCATAAACTTTACTGGGATATTGCTTTTGTGTGCATTCACAGTGAAGATTTTGCAAAAGCCTTTCTCTTATCTAAATCAAAAATGCGGTAGAGTTTATTTATAACTCATTCAGAAGCTATAAATTTGGTGTAACAATGAAATTGTTACCCTAATTAGTTGTAAGCCACTGCTATAAAATAAAACGGTTACCCTGTGAATGGAATAAACAACATAATGAGTATGCTCTTCAAGAATCCGACCATCCAATGCAGAATGCTCCCCCTCAAGATCGGCCGCAAACCAGTCCAACATACGTGTATACTTTGTGGGATAATTAAAAGCATCCAAATCCTCAGAAAGGATATTATGTTCCCCAACAACCTGTACAAACGATGCTTCCTGATAAAAGGTTGGCTCAAGAGGTCCTCCTTGATATGCCCTAGAAGATTCTGCAGCCAAGGAGCGAACCTGGAAGAAATAAATAAAATGAACAAAAGATTCATGGAATATAATCAAACTTTAATCGGAATAGGTGGAAATATTTAAGATATCGCTAAATCAATCTGAAACTTTATAAGTAGTGAAAGTATTCTAAAATTTGACATATAACTTCTAGCAGAGTGGTGGTACTACAGACAAACAGAGAAAATGGACAGAAGATTGAACATACGCAAAAAGAAAAAGGATTTCTGCATCTGCAAGACTAGTAATCTTCAAGGGCAAATTATAGTTAGTAGAGCTATTAAAATTCAGAAAGGCGTGCGCGCACACACACATACCACTAACAAAAAAATAAGAAAATGCAGTCAAGCAAAGACCTTGCCTGCTTGTAGCTGCCACCATTTCCAGGAATAAAAAGAACCGGGACGCCATCAAGCTTCTTAATATGCTCGGCGAAGTCGATCTTCTTCCATCCTTCATGGTACAGGAACAAACCATATTTGTCGGAAGATACATTGGACGGGGTCGAGATTGGTATGTAAGTTGGGTACATGTAGGTCATCATGCAGCCACTCGGAACTGGTTTCAGCAGCTCATACAACCCTGTTAATCCCACCAACAGGAAAACCGCCACCAGAGCTCCAACTCTGCAGTTCGCCATGAAACCCAGCATTCTGCCCTGAAACTCTGATCCTGCCTTCGATTCGCCAGATTCAAACACCTAACGGAGGTGCTGGATAGAGATCCAGGCTGTAGACACAGTGAACTGGCTGTACGCCAGCTATTCAACCTACTTAAGAGGAAACCATGATGGCCACGATCTCAGAAGCAGGAACCAGAGCAGAGAAGTAAATCAAGATCGATCTAGACGCGTCGATTCCGTAAAAATGGAAGACGGAGGAAGTTGACGTCAAGGTCGATTGGTACTTTGGTACTGATTCTGCTCTCCGACGTTCGAGCGATCCCCGGCGAGAGGAGAAATCCAACGCGATCGAAACTCGGAAGGAACGAATCCTCGGCCGGCCGAGATGACGAGGAAAATGCGATTCAGTAATCGAATTTAATAATGAGAAGCTAATTGATTCACCGGCTGCTTCCCGCTGTTCGAAAACTATACGCTTCTTAAAAAAAGAAATTTTAGCCATAACCCGTTTTGGTGTTTCAACAATGATCTTTGTTCAGTTCAACTGTTTAAGTATAATATTTATACGGTAATTTTGTAAATTTTAATTTACATCGAATATAAAAAAAAAAAAATTTATTTTTTACTAAAATTTTAATATTAAAAATTAATTATATTTTACATAAAATCCATCATTTAATTAAAAAATAAAATTTACTTCATATTCTGAAGACGTAATTTGATATATGCATTTTGCAAATAATATTTTTTTATTAATAAAACTAGAGATATGGTTAAGACGAAACTCAAGTTACGAAAGAATACCTTAAAGTTTAAAATTTTTTATCTTAATATATATACAACTTTATTTAATTTAATTTTAATTGAATTGTGGTTTTGTTATCATGAGCTGCTGCATGCATATATGTTGCTGTGCATATATTTTTTAATTTGCTATAAGAAAACTTTTAAATTTAATATAAAATAAAATATGCTAAAAAAATATTAGAAGGTGGTTGACTTTAGTCAACCGCCTAAAGCCAAATACTACAGCTATTATAAACTATAGTAAAAGTCCTTTCATCTACTACGATGTTTAAATATACGGTAGTTATTTTAATATTTTAAAGCAGTTTCGAAGCGCCATAAAAATTTTATACTGTACTAGTGTGCTCTTTTTTATATCCACCCAAATCGATAAAGATTCAGGTAAAGGGAAATTTCTAATTCAAATCTTTTAAAAGACATAGAAATAAGATTTTTTTTTGGCTTCTCGAATCAACAATAGCATTCATCATTTTTTGTTTAACTTGAATACATAACTTAAATAAATATTTATGCAAATTAGAACTAGTTCACAGGCACTTCTCTATTCTTTTCAATAATGCTATTAAGGATAGAGTTGAATCCAGTTAATTTACTGCCTCCAATGTTTGTTCAATCTTAAGAATAGTGGCTATCTTTTTCCCCCTATTTTCATTTTTCTTCAATTTTTTTAAAAAAAATTTGAATTTACCTTTTAACATTTTTCACTTATAAGGCCAAAATTTTGCAATGATTACAAAATATCTTGGATTTATCAGTATGAGTTTTAGAGGTGGTACATTTTGAAAAAGAGTTATTATTGATATATTTCTTTTTTCAAGTGTTGGGTTTTTTTAGATCTTCATCTTGTCGGTTGAGAGATTTATCTCCTTATCTTTTATTTTTTATTTCAATTCTCATAGTAAAAACTACTTGCTTGGTTTACGTTATTAGAAGAGAATAAACAAAGCTCATTAACAATGCTATAGAACAAACATGATTTGTACTTCATTAGAGTGGATATTTCCTCTAATAAAATACTTAAAGAAATTGCTTTTGACAAAGACCAAGTCAATTCTTCTGTCAATCTTCTTCATACCCTATAGGATAGAATTCTTAGCGAATCATCTTCCAAAAGTTTTTCAAAGTGATATTTTGATAGTTATATTGAAGATAAAATTTCTAGCATGGTGGGAGATTTTGAAGCAGACAAAAGTGACTTTCTCCTAAAATGTATACTTATGGAGGTTGAAGTAGATTTCCAATTGATCTAATCATAAGTCTAGCTTCAGCATCGATAGACTCATCATAGGTTAGAATGTAAACTTAGGCTTCCATGTTAAATGGTTTTGGCTTGGCTTCATCAATTGAAGGGGCACAAGACAAGTTCTCATCAACATCATTGAGTTCTCTTTAGAATAGTTTCTAGTCTTTTGCTTCCTTAAAACCTTCTCTCTTGAATGAGAAATCTCTCTTGATATTTCTTCCTTGAATAATATTGGTGGAACGTACATTGCAAAATATCTCCAATAGTGTTTGCACTTGTCACTAAAGAAAGGTAACCAACTTATTTGAAGACTTGCTTTCTTGATTGGCATAGTGACCTGATTTCTTATTTGAGATAATTCTTCAAGGTTTATGAGAGGCTTTCCACTTTTGGTTGATATTATAAATCAAGGATTGAACTAATGTTGACTTCGATACCACTTGATCTAAAACTATTGACACCTCGCGGGTTGAAAACTCTTCGAAGAGAAGTCTAAGCAATTTAAGGGATTAAAAAGTAAAAGATAGGATTTTTTATCTTGGTACTCTTTTGTCGTCAGTTATGGCCAAATCTCACTCACTCACTTGAAAGGATTTTACTTTACTCTAATTGAGTGTTATCTCTTATAACTCTTTTCTACTTGGCATTCTTTCTCTTTTTTGTTTTATCTCCTTAAACATTTCTTCCCATATTGGGATATAGAAGGAACTAGGAGAGTAAGCTATGTGATAAGAGAGAAGAAATCTAGACTAGAATGGCGAAAGTTCTCTTCAAAAAAATGTGACATTCTATCTTAAGAAGAGGTGTTTAGGATATAAGAATTTGATGAATAGAAAAAAAAGACAGAGTTGAGGAAGAGAAGAACTTTCAAATATAATAAACATTGAATTTTTTTTTTCACTTTTTCTTAGATGAAATTAAATACAGCAGAGTCTCTTATTTATAGGATATGAAATTATATAAAATAAAAATTTATGCAGAAAAAAATTCTTCAATTATAAAATATAATATGAAATGAAGAAGAAATTTTATCTTAAAAAAAATTCAACTCTAGATAGGTGAGAGAAGAAAAATCAGCCTAAGTCTTGACTTAGGTTATGTCAATTTTAATTAGGTTGGATCTAACTCATACATTTGATCTTCTCAAGAAAAAAACGTAAGGTAATATTACAATAATATTAAACCGAACTCCCCTAACAAAACAAGTACTCCATAATATAATAATTGATGCCTTAGTTATGTTGGGAAATTTTTTCTATTTTTTAATTATAAAAATATAAAAACTTTTTTGAGATATATATATATATATATATATATATATATATAATGAGAAATAAAATTAATTAATTATGAGAATATTAAATAAAATTAATTGATATATTGAGAATTGTACAAACTATTTATTTTTTTAAAAAAAATAGTTTTGGCCATTAATTAGGGAGTTTCATCTTATCTTATTATAAAAATTATAATATATAAAAGTATTTGGGATCTTGAAGGCTAAACCGTCGAAGCTTGAAATGTGAAGTTTTCTTCCTGCGGCAAGCCACCTTATCTTGCCTCAGCCGGCGTCTCCTCCAGTTGGCGTGGCCTCCGCCACCACCTGGCGCAACCTCTGCAGCTGACGTCTCCTCCGGCCATAGTCGGCCTGGCCTCCCTCTGATAGCCTGCAATGGAAAACTCAAAGAACAAGCAATTGCAATAGAGATCCAAGCAATATATATCTGACTCAATGAACCACTATGATATTAAAATTGAACAGAATTACAGATGGAAAGAGGATAGATTAGAGATTAGCTGGGAGTAGAAGAAAGGAAAGACGAAGAAGAAGGCGAGAGCAGAATGACAGAGAAAACAGCCAAAAACATGTCCTCCCATAAGAGAAAGCCCTACTTAAGCATGACTGACCCAACAGACCCGATTTAATAGACCCAGTAGCCGGTTCAGTGAACCGGTTATTCAGTAATACTTATGCATATCCTATCACCCTCCTCCAGCTATGGCCTCCGCCGTTGTTTGAACTGTGGCCTCCGTCGCTACCTGAATTGTATAACTAAATTATATAATTTTTATTTTTTTCATTTATATTTTCAACTAAACTATGGATCTGCGTTCTCAAATAAAAACAAAAAATCTGGATATCAATTGGCAACATTATCAAATGATTGGTAATAACTTTAGGAAGATGAAATACAAATATTATTTGAAAGAAATAAGTGGTGATGTTTCTCGCCTTAAAACTACTTTGCTAAAATTCGGGAGAAAAAGCACCATGCACTTAAGTGCTTAGTACTGCAAAGAAATAAATAAAAGAAATTATTTTAGAGAAAAAAAGAAGGAAAGAGAAAGTTAGCAATGAGGGGAAATAATGCTGGAGGATTGAGGTAATTGATCTGCTTATTGGGAAGGAAAAAGCACACAAATAAGATTGATGATGATTATTCACATGATGAAGCAGAGTACGTATAAAAATTTACAAGCAACAATAAGAGAATAAAAATATCTATGTTTTTGAAGAGGCAAGAAGTATAAGATTGAATAGTGAATCTAGCTCTAAGTCTTACCAACCAACTCAGTTATCGCGCACATCATTTTACGATGTTCTATAAGCTGGGATAATTTTTCTCAACAAGGGAGCCTTAATTGCTCCACACAGTTTAGAAAAAAGTTTCAGTTTTCACTCATCTTCCATACCACTTGAGCCTCAAATTCCTGATTTAGTTGACTCATATTCATAGAAAGATAAGTAAAAGTCAACCTAAAAAAAGAATTGTAATGAAAGAAATCAATTGGCAAAGCTATTTTAAAGTTTTTTATATTACAATCATTTCCATTTAATGTTGTAAACTCTTTCAATCTTTATTGGGTTGAATGTGGATGCACTCTTATGTGTGTTGAATAGGCAACTCAGAATAGAAGAAATATTATAAATTTTCTTGTGTATTGTCCCATGGGTATCGTGTTTTTGAAGTGTGTTAACACAACGGATAAAAACAGAAGTGCTTAATATATTTTTAAATTGATGAATGATATTATTGATGAAATTTGGGAAAAAAGAGTAGTCCAAGTTGTCACAAATAATAGAGCTAATTACAATGTAGCCGGAAAATTACTTATGCAAGCCAAAAAAGCATTTATTTTGGACTTCTTGTGCTGCCTATTGCATTGATTTAATGTTAGATGTAGCAAAGAAAGTTGAGATTAAAGATATTATCCTACAAGCTCAAAAGCTAATCAGACTTATTTACAATCATGGATGATTATTAGCATCAATGAGACAATAAATTAAACATATACAGTGAATTGATAAGACCAACTATCACAAGATTCACAATACATTTTCTTACATTGCAATCTATTTATGACCATTGTGATGATTTGCAGTACTGAATGATAACATCAACAACATGATCCGATAATGTTTATGAGCTTAGACCTAAAGATAAAAAGATAGTTGTAGATGTTTACAAATTCAATTTAAAGGAAGACTTTTGAAGACAAATTACATATGCTATTGCAATTTTTGATCCACTATTCAGAGTTTTAGAAATGGTGGACTCAAATGAACGAGCAAAAATGGATTTTCCATACGATGATATGGATAAAGCGAAAGATTCCATTAGAAAATGCATAAGAGACAGATACAAAAAATGGTGGAGCATCGTAGATAAATGGTGCATCAAGATTTGCATGCATATTGTAGGTAAAAACATCTTACATTTATGTATATACATATATATTATATATCATTCAATTTAATGTGAAATTATATTGTGTTCAGGTTATTTTTTAAATCCAAGGAGTACTTTATATAAAAAAAGATTAATTTACAGTCAGATCATGAAATTAATCTTACATGGACTTAGACGTGGTGTAAGTCCACATGCATCTAAGTCTGACAGTGCTCAATATAGAAACACAAATTAAAATTGATAAAGAGGTATTAATTTGCATGTATGAATGTCTTGAGAATTAATACAATACTTTGATAATTAAATTTATTTATTCATATTTCTATTTTATTTATTCATATTAATTAAATGAAAGGAATCTAGTGAGAAAAACACAAATCAAGTGATTGACCTTGATTTCTTTTTTGATGAAGAAGAAATAAAATTTTATTTTTAAAATGGAGATCTAAGTGCAAAATTATTGCTTTTATGCCATTTTATATCAAATGCAAATTTTAATATGAAAATTAATTTTATTTTATATTATGAATAAATTTAATATTAAAAATTAATTTTTATTTTATATACATTATAAATTTTTTATTTTACATATAATATAAATTTTTAACAATTAATTAATTTTTATTTAAATAGTGTTCTTTTAGTTATTTGAATGATATTTTTTTTGGATAATTATCTACATGCCACACTATTTAGTTTTATTTATGCTTTACTCATTCATTCTTGGTTAATTACGCTATGCACACTCAAAATATTACAAAATCTTATATACACATACTTGAGTTAAAACTTAATCAAAATCTATTTGAAAAAAATATTCTGTTAGTAAATCATTAAAATTATATTTTTACATTTAATGGTACAAATTTTTCTCTTCCTCAATACCACACTAAAGCGTTGATTTATATTAAAATCAATTCACGTCACGGATGTCTCCTTCCTTTGCCGCCACCTAAAAATTAAGGTTCTAGGATTTTCACTCAAAATATATTTAAATATCTTTCAAATAATATAATGAATGGCTCAGATTTTTTGTAATCTAATTATAGTTAGGTTATTGAAAAATTATGATTATTTATTATAATAGAAATAAATTAAAATGTGTGTATGTAAGATTTTATAATATTTTAAATGTGTATAGTGTAATTAATTAAGAATTGATGAGTAAAATATAAATAAAATTAAATAGTGTGAATTATTATTTTTTTATTTAGCGGGGAGAGAGAGTTTACCTAGGTCTGAGGGATTTTAAAATTGAATAATTTATAATTGGGATGAAAAAAAATCTGTTATTAGGCTAAATAAAAAAACATTCATATAATTTTTTTTTGTCCTTCGATCTCAATCATATAATTTTATTAATTTATGCGAATAGCTGCTCGCGCAATTTATAAATCCCCGGCGCTTGTTCTTCCAGAGTTCAACGAAGCTGTTATGATGATCTCAGCTGGTGCTGCTTTTCGACCGAAGATCGTTCCTCCAAAATGGAAGATCCCAGCATGGTATCTTCTCATAACATCCGAACGATCGTCTTCCCTTGCGTTCTCAGCCATGGCCAATGCCGATGGGAACGGAGCTAAGTTCGCTGGGATAGAAGTGAAAGCAGTAGAGAACGATGCGTTGATCCCCAAGAGTCCTCTCGATCGAGCTCTCACTTCCGAGAGCGCCAGAGATCTCATTCGCTCTGTTGATGCTTTCCTCTTCGATTGCGACGGTGTCTACTCTAATTCCTCTGCCTCTATCGAAAGGTTTCCGAGCCCCATTTGGCTCATTGATCTTGCCATTTCAGGGGTTATTTGGACGGGGAATGATCTCATCGAAGGTGTCTCCGAGGCGCTGCAAATGCTCCGATCAATGGTATAGAGTTCTCATCCTTATCCCCGACTTCGTGGTCTAGTTGGATCACAAGTGATCTGGGCGTGGCTTGCCGCAGGGTAAGAGTTTAGCTTTTGTGACGAACAATTCGACCAAATCGAGGAGGCACTGCGCGCGGAAGTTCCGGGATCTCGGCCTCGATGTCGGCGAGGTCTTCCAGTTGGTTTCTTTTGCTTTTTGGCTTGTGTTTGGTTTTCCGGTCTCTAATTCTTATTTTGCTTTGCTTTTCTAGGAAGAAATATTATCGTCCTCATTTGCAGCCGCAATGTATTTGAAACTGAACAAATTTCCTCGAGACAAGAAGGTGGGAGTGCTTCTCTGAGCATTGTTTTGATGGAAATCATATGCCCAAGGCAACACCGCCTCCCTGATAAATTAATTTCTCACAATATAATGCAGAAATATACCTTCAGATCAAAAAACCACATGCAAGCAGGAAAACTAGGGTAAATAATAAAAAGGAAATCACGAACAAGAAAAATAATAAATTTATATGAAAAATCTAAATCTAGAGAAAAATCACGCTTCACTAAGAGAAGCCTCATTATCTTTTATCAGCCTCCAAAAAAAATTGCAAGATATTACATTCTCCATGTGTAATATTTTGAGATGGAAATCGTCATGATCGCAATACTTTCTTTATTTGTGATGGATATTTGTTTTGAGAAATACAA
Organism: Apostasia ramifera; assembly: GCA_019297695.1. Lineage (NCBI taxonomy): Eukaryota > Viridiplantae > Streptophyta > Magnoliopsida > Asparagales > Orchidaceae > Apostasia > Apostasia ramifera. Next base: position 14,882 of record JAEMOT010000781.1, read on the forward strand.
TTTTGCATCCTACGCACATCATTCGGAGAGTATTTTATTTGGGAGTTACATGCAAGTGATATTGCGGGTCATTTTGGGAGGGATAAGACTATTGTCCTCATTTCTAATAGGTCCTATGACCTAGTTTACGTAAAGATGTTGCTCGTAAATTGTCCCAATATCACACTTGTTAGGTTGCCAAAGCTAAGTAACAAAATATTAGCCTTTGCACACCTCTTCTCCTACCACATTCACCTTTGGTTGATCTAAATATAGACTTTGTGGTAGGGCTTTCTAAAACTGCAAGACGACACGACTATATTTGTATTAGTCGATAGATTCTCTAAAATGACTTATTTTGTTCCATGTAATAAGGCTAGTGATGCTTCACATATTGTACAATTATTCTTTTAAGAAGCGGTGAAACTGCATTGACTATCTACTTCTATGATCTCTGATAGAGATGTTTGATTTGTCTCCTACTTTTGAAAAGCTCTATGGAAGTTGTGTGACACAAAATTATTATATTCTTCTACCTATCACCCTTAAACTAATGGACAAACTGAAGTTGTTAATAGAAGTATATATAATTTACTTAGATGTCTTGTAGGAAAAAAATTCGAGAATTAGGATCTTGTTCTATCTGTTGCTAAATTTGCTTATAACAACTCAGTTAATTGGTCCAATAGCATTAGTCTTTTTGAATGTGTTTATAGCTACAAACCATGTACTCTCTTGGATCTAATTTCTTTACTTGCTGACAAGCATGTTTCTAATTCCCCTGATTCTTTTGCTCACCACATTTACAACCTTTTTGCTGAAATTAGACATAAAATTACCACAAGTACTACTGATTATAAACTTGTTGTTGATACTCATAATAAATTTAAAGATTATAATGTTGGTGATTTTGTTATGGTTTGCCTCCGCCTAAAACCTTTGCCCAAATACTCTTTTAAAAAACTTCATGCAAGAGCTATTGGCTCATTTTCCATCCTTTGCAAAATTGGACTAATGCATATTTATTAAATTTGTCTGATCATTTGAATATAAGTCATATTTTTAATGTGGAGGATCTAATACCTTATCGATGTATCTTTGAGCATCTTACTTTATCTAGTCTTGCTCCTCTTAAGTATTTCTCTCTCAAAGGCTCCACATTCACATAGCGTGAGGATGAGATCACTGCTATTTTGGATGATGAGTTTGTATGCACTGTTGATGGTAGGCTTCTTCATTATCTTGTTCAATAGAAGGGCCATCTAGTTTCTGATACTACATGGCTTACTGAGGATGGATGTCAACGATCATCTCAACGAAGCCGAGTTTCTTTTAAGCGGGGGAGAATAATGGAGATCTGGCCGTTTATTTAATTTATTTAGTTTTCTTTTGAGCATTTGTTTGTTTAGGCAAGATATTTGGTATCAGTTATTTTCCTTTTTTGTTATTATGATATATTTCCTTTATTGTACAAGCTAAGAACTTTATAAATAGACCTAATATTTTTGTATTGTGTAGTTTTGATGATTGAATAACATTATTCTTGCCAAATCTTTTTTCTGTCTTCTCCTTGTTCCCTCTTTCCCTCTTTAGTTCTACATCATCTTCTTTAGTGGTTGCATTCACAGGCTTGTCACCATCTCGACTCTGACATTTTTTTTTTGGGCTTTGCATTCTTTTCTCAAATGACCCTTCTTTTCACAATTCCAACAATCTTGCTCACTAGGTGGCTTTGACTTGTTTCTTTCTTTTGACTTTGATTTGTTTCCCTAAGAATTTATATCTCTACTTCCATTTGTATTCAATTTAGTGCCAATTCTCTGGACTTTCTTCTATGAGTATTCTTGTTAGGAAGCAAAATCTGGACTTTCAAAGCTTGTGTTTCACGCCCCCATCTTTTCAAGCTGTAGAATTGTCTCTTAGACTTGGGGATAATCTAAAAAATAAAATTTAGAACATGCAGGAATGTATTTATAAAAAAATCTCAGTAACAAACAAATCCTTTAAAACAAGTAGGTTTGCTATACCAATCAGATGGTATGATCATCTGTCTAACTGATAGAGCAATTTTCTGTTTTCATCATTCATTCACCAACAGATTATACGTTGCCAGAGACTTGAGCAAATGGTATGTTGGTGACAAATGGATGGTGTTCCTAGCACCTTCCTGGGTCCAATCTTCTTCTATTGATTTCTCTAATGTGTTCGATTATCAACCTGACAATGATCCATTCTTCTTCGAACTAACATTGTAAGAGGATCCAGGTTCCGCATCATGTTTTCCTTTTAGCTGTGGTGGCTTATGCTGCTTTGTGAATGTAAAATGTTTGGTAAGCATTGGTAAGCTGCATTACCTGTAAAGTTGGTGCTTTCTGGAAGGAATAAGTCTGATAAGTCATCTCATGATCAGATTTATGTCATTGGTGAAGAAGGAATATTGGAGGAACTTGAACTAGCTGGTTACAAAGTCTTAGGTGGGCCGGTGAGGCACAAATTCCTTCCTGTTGATTGTGAAATTACATAAAGTTACTTTTTTGTGGAGGTGTGATGAAAACAAGTACTTGTTGCTGTATCTTTTGTCTCTTATTCTGGACAGTTTTGATGCAGGAAGATGGGAAGATAATCATCAAAAGGAGATCAGGCTTACAAGTTGAACATGACAAAAATGTAAGATCATGTCCCGGTTGTTTTATTTATATCATGGGAAGTTTGTTTATTGATTCTTTAACCTGTGTGTTGCCTGCTGATATGCACACTCTCTGCTATATGTGCAAACAACTTTCATTCTCAGGTTGGAGCAGTAATTGTTGGACTTGACCAATACATAAACTACTACAAACTCTTGTAAGATCCTTATATTTACCTGCACCACTATAGATATGGAGAAAATGACTCTTTCGCTTCTGCCCCTCATATCTCATTGCATAGACCAAAAGTAGTATTTCACTTGTTTGGTATTTGCTTTCCAGAACACAGATAACTATATTCACAGTTGAAGCATTCAGTAAAAGTAGTAAGGACATTATGTATAATTGTGCATGACAGTTGTTTTGTATTATGCGTTCTCCCTCCAGTCACCAGTATCATGTAAACCTGCTAATCGTCTTTGGGACTAACATTGTTTGCTGCAAGGAAATATGTGATCTGAAAGGAATACTAAATCTCTGGATTTAAAATAAGCTAGGACTGTTTCAAATGACAATTATTTCTAATAATCCATGGTTTTATTCCTCAGTGAGCAGGCTTTGCCATATTGTCTTTCTTTAACGTGTACAGTAGAGGGCCTTTAATTGGTGCTTGTATTTCATAATATTTGGGTTTTGATGGCAAAAGATATTAAGGTTTTGGCTGGGCCTTTTAACTTGGCCCATTTCAGCCATATTTACTAGGGCTTGAATAGGGTCTAAGGTGATCTAATGGTGAACAAACTTCACTTTTAACTCCAAAGATGGGCTAATCCCACATTTGTTTGCCATTTTTTTCCTTTGAAAACTATGTCAAAAGAATTTCAGTTTCATTGGAAACATCATTATTAATTGATGTAGTGAAAATGATATATGATGTAAAATACAGTAGATCTTTTTATATTGAAACTTATATAAGTTGTGATAAAAATTAATTTAATATTATATTTTTATTTTTTAAATAATGAATAAACCGTTTTGATTTTTAGTGTGACCAAAATGGTGTAGAGATCAAATATGCCTTTAAAGAACTAGAATGAAAATAAGAATTCGCTAGTGAAGAATTACAAAGTGAGGTTGTTGCTATTCTTCTTTTTTTTATATTTTTCATCTATCACATTTCCTCCTTTGCTTGCTTTTGGACCCTTCTCTCACTCACTCTTTTGGTCATCCCTCTTTTACAAGAACAACAACAACCATGCGTTTATCCCTTTAGGTGGGATCAACTGCATGAATCTTTATTTTTATTACACTCTACCAAATAACTTTTCATTTAGCTTAAGTATATTTGATCATTCCTTTTAGTTTCTTGTTCTTTTTTTGGTATTCCTCTTCCTCTTTTTATATGGGCAAGATTTAATAACTTAACTGTTCTTACTTGAATTTCTATTAGCCTATGATTTATACATCAAGACTATTTAAGTTAATTCTCTTTGAGCTTATCCTCAATTGAGGCTACCTCCACTTTCTCACAGATATACTCATTTCTCATCATATTCTTTCATGTATACTCACTCACCTACCTTAGTACCTTCATCTTTGCAGCACTTACTTTATTGGTAATGTTCTGCTTTGTAGGACAGCATTTAACATCATATAATATTGCTAGTGTTACTATTATTCTATATACAATTTATCTTGAAGTCTGAGTGGTGTTTTTCCATCACACAATATAATAGATGCATTTCTCTACTCTATCATCCTGCTTGGATCCTGTTAATATTATTTATTTTACTGTCATTTTGTATGATTGATCTAATATATTCAAACCACTTATGGGCTTATTTATTTTCAAAGTTTAATCATAACAAGGTTAAAGTTAAACTTGGATGAAGATATTTTTTTGTTGAAGATTATGAATGATGTAAAGTAAAGTTAGATATTATGTTGAGATGTGTATGGGATATGATATAATTTAGTTATTATTTTGGTATGTACGTAGAATGTGAAATAAAGTTAATTTTTTATTTTGAATTATGTATATAATGTGAAATATAGTTATTAAATTTTATGGATGATGTGACATCTATTTAAAATTAATCAGGTTAATTTTGAATAGGATAAACAAATAGGCCCTTACTTTTTTAAATAACTTGATTATTAATTGTCACTATCCCTCTATTTTTTATGCAGTCTAAATCTTGTAATAGCCTTATGGCAAATACTTATTAATCTAACGATATTGTTTGCCTGATTTCCTTTTTTTGTGATCATTTTTGTCCTCTTATAAAGCTGTCAATGAATGCCTCAAAAGCACCATATGCATTTTAATTCATTTTCTTATTAAAGGATTCCCATAAATTTATGCATTTATTTCCTTTCATATATATAGCTAGCTGGAGATATTTCTTACTACCTATTATTTCACTTCTTCAATTCATCCAATTTAAGCATTATTATGTGAAAACATATGCTATATTTTCTTGCATCTCGTTCTAGCAGTCATCAAGGAAGAAATGTTTGCATTTAGATAATAAAATTGCTGTAAATGCTTCAATTAAAAACTTCTGCTCCCCTTTCTAGATGTGAGATATATCTCTTATCTTGTATATGAAAGTATAATTATGTGTTACAGTTTTTGCTTCTTACAGATATTTCATACAGAGTACCCTTTTTTGATAGAGTTCGGATTACCTTTTGAGTATTGTAAAACCATATTACTTGATTGTAACGTGAATGAGGTCTTCCTGACAAGTAGTGTTTACCTTTGGAGGTAACTAAAATCTTAAGGATGCGCTGATAGGTATGCTACTCTGTGTATCCGTGAGAACCCTGGGTGCCTTTTTATTGCTACCAATTGCGATACTGTTGGACAATTCACGAGTTTGCAGGAATGGCCAGGTTTTTTTAATGAAACATATTTCCTTCAATGTTTTTGTGTAGAGTTATTGGTCATATGACTTTGATGTGCGAAAATTGCAGCTGCTGGATGTATGGTTGCTGCGATACATGGGTCAGTGCAGAAGGAGCCTGTTGTTGTTGGGAAACCATCAACCTTCCTGATGGATATTTTGTTGAATAGGTAATTTGCAATTAAATTCACTTGTATACTGCTTGCCTAATTAGTGCTTAAAATAGCCCTTATGTACTATATAATACATACTGTTCAAGTAAGGTCTTAGTTGTATACTGCCTTCCATATCTGCAATTCAAAAGATATTGGGTTAGCATTTGGAATTATACGAGAAGTTGCTTTTTCATATACTAGTTTTTATATGCTGTCTACAACTCTATTGTGTATTCATGCAAATAAATATGTTGAAACATCAGTAAGCTGAATGGAACTATATACTATCAACCTGAGGTTGATCTATCAATTACTCAAATGTTTAGAATTTGAATTGATTTTTTCCCAAATTTTAAAATTTTAAATTGATTTGTTTTTTTACTGCCACATCAAATTTTTTTATTCTTAAATCCTTCTGCAATTTGAGCTGGTTTAGTCAGCTTGAAAAACTTAGTTCTAAGTATAGGAAAAACATCAAAGAAACTAATAATTTGAAATTTTCCAATTTTGCATGCTAATTTCAGTTCACATTGGATGGTACTTCTCCACAAGAAATGCTTCTATTAATGCGGCAGATTGATCTTGATAATCAGATTTTAGTTATCAAGTATGTAATGAGTTGTGTGCTATTGAATTTTCTTTTCAAATGGAGTGTTAGTGCTACATCAACTTTTTTTGGGGAGGTATTGTTATTGTAGAACTGTGAACAACAACAACCACCACTAAACCTTAATCTCACTAGATAATTTCTCTTAGATCAGTGGGGAAGAAGTTTACCTGATTACCAGAGTGTTTCTGGTTCAAACCACTTCATTTCAATGTCTAAGTTGAGTGAGATATTGTGGTAGTTATGAGATAAATAAAAAGGTCCTTACTATATTTCACATGTTTCTATCTCTTACCTTGACAAGCATGTTTGTATCTTTCATCTTCTTTTGGCCTCATTTGGTCAAAGTATGTTTTGAGGTGTTTAAAGTTTTTTTGTAAGATAGAGATAGAAATAAATATATTTTAATATTATGATATAAAATAAAATTATTTTATTATTTAGGATTGTATTGAATATGAAATAAAATTAATTTTTTTATTAGAGTAAAGAATGTGTACAGAATTGTGCCAATTATAGAGGAATTAAATTAATGAGTCATACTTTAAAACTTTGGGAGAGGGTGATCGAACAAAGGTTACGCCATAATACTAAGGTATCAGAAAATCAGTTTGGTTTTATGCCAGATAGATCTACTATAGAAGTCATTCATTTATTAAGAAGTTTAATCGAAAAGTTTAAGGAGAGAAAGGAAACCTCCATATTTGGAAAAAGCTTATGATAAAGTCTCAAGAGAAGTACTTTGGAGAGTTTTAGAAAAGAAAGAGATTTGCGCTACTTATATTCAAGTTATTAAAGACATGTATAAAGGAGCTGTTACCTGTGTACGAACACAAGGAGGTTTGACTAAAGATTTCCTATTACAGTTGGATTACACCAAGGCTCGGTTTTAAGTCCATATCTTTTTACTTTAATTATGAAAGTCATGACTGGACATATCCAAGATGAGGTGCCTTGGTGTATGTTTTTTGCAGATGATATTATTCTTGTTGAGAAAACTAAAGAGGGAGCTAAAGCGAAACTAGAGCTTTGGAGGAATGCTCTAGAATCTAAAGGTTTTCATCTCAGTAGATGAAAAATTGAATATATGGAGTGCACATTTAGTCAAGAAAAAATACTTATATTGGAAATGTGACAATTAATGATCAAATTGTCAAGAAGAGTGAGCGCTTTAAATACCTTGGATCAATCATACAAAATGATGGTAAAATAGATAATGACGTTATTAGCAGGATTCAAGCAGGATGGGTAAAATGGAGAAATGCTTCTAGTGTGTTGTACGATAGAAAAATCCCATCCAGAATCAAGGGTAAATTTTATAAAATTGTAGTAAGACCAGCGATCATATATGGTGCTGAATGCTGGCCTACAAAGAGGAAACATATAAATAAAATAAATGTTGCAGAAATGAGGATGCTAAGGTGGATGTGTGGATATACACGAAAGGATAGAATGAGAAATGAGTATATCCGAAAGAAAGTTGGTGTTGCACCAATTGAGGATAAACTTAGAGAAAGTCGGCTTAGATAGTTTGGACACCTAAATTGTAGGCCGATTGAAGCTCCAGTTAGAAAAATTGAGTTATTGGATTTTGCCCATTTAGAAAAAGGAAGAGAGGGACCAAAAAAAACATGACAAGAAACTATAAGGAGTGATCTTAGTTACTTAGACTTAGATAAGAAATTGGTAACTGATAGAGCGTAATGGAAACAAAGGATTCATATAACCGACCCCACCTAGTGGGATTAAGGCTTGGTTGTTGTTATTGTTGTTGTTGTTATTAGAGCATATGTGGGATGTGAAATAAAGTTGATTTTTAATATTTGAATTTATGTATGATGTGAAATAAATTTTAAATATTAATAGAAGTATTTTTTGGAGGAGTTTGGGAGTTCTTTTTTACTCCTAACTAAACAAGGCCTAAAAAAATAGATCTTAACTTGATTTCAAGAGATCTTAAAAAGATGTATGGATTCGTGGATTTTTTAGAAGAGATATTTGTGTGAGATATATGTAATGTAATCGAGGATATGTATGATGGAGAATAGACCAGGTTTGCATGAAATTATGGAACAACTAAAGAATTTCCATTAGCAGTAGGCCTTATCCAAAGTTCATTGCTGAGCGTTTTTAAAATTGTACTAGTTTTATGTGCTTTGACTCTATGTTGAGATTTGCTAAATATTTATGTACAATCAATCTTAAGCCTGAGAAGGAGGAAGGTTGAGGTAGGTCGATAGGATATGGAAATTTATCAATTCCTTTATGGATTATTTTAGTGGCCAACACCGTGCACTTGGGATTAAGGGTATATGTTGTTGTTGTTTAGACGTGCTCACAATTGATATTCAGAAAGAAATATCTTGATTTATTTGTTGATAATCATAGTTGTTATACATGATAATAAAAAGTTTATGATTGTTTAGAATGATAGAGGAGAACATTAGAAGATTTAAGTCTTGGATTTGGTGGAATGAAAATTGATCATATGATATGTTATCTTAGTGAGTTGAAATTAATAACCCCAACCAGTCATGGTCAATCACAAAGTGATTACTAGATGTGAGAGTTTTAGGCATCTTGATCTCACAATTTAAAAAAAAATTAGATAAGCTATTTAAAAAAAAAAAAAAGAATATATAGATAACGACATTGCAAATAAAATAATTCTAGATTGCACAATTGGAGAAATGTCTCAAAATTTTTATGTGACAAAAGAAAACCATGGATATTTAAGTTTTTTAAACAACAATTAGAGTTGGGCAAAAAAATCTAAAAGTAAAACTTAGGCTCTGTTTGGTAATAAGAAAAAAAAGAAGATTTGGTAGAAATTTTTAGTCATTTTTGAAAAATGTGTATGATATGAAATAAAATAAGTTAATTATATTAAAAATTGTGTATGATGTGAAATAAAGTTGATTGATTTATTGAAAATTGTGTTGGATGTGAAATAAAGTGATTATTTAATGTTGGAATTTGTGTGAGATGAAATATAAAATAATTTTTAAAATTTTTTTAAAATAAATTTAAGATTTTGATCATAGGTAATTTTAGCCATAATTTTTAGTCCATTGCCAAACAGGGCCTTAGTGTTGCTGAGGTGTGTGTGTGGTAAGACTGAAAAGATAAGAGTAAATAATTCTTCTAGGGAGAAAGCCAGAGCAGCAATAATTGAAAAATATCGGAGGTATTAACATTTACGATTGCAGTAGTAGTGAAACTGCTGAAAGTAGTAGATAGCCATCATGGTTAAATGAATTGGAAAAGAAGTGGTTAGGTAGAAGGTTGGCAAAATAGGTTAGCGAGTTCAAGTTTCGACCAGAACCCAAAACTACTGACACGATTAGCTCAACTAAAACCTGATTGAACTAATAAATTGGTATCATTGGCCTGAACACTGCTCAATTATAAATGATTCCGGTCAACCCACTAACCCAACCTATTAATAGAATTAAAGCATATATATGGTTAACTCGAACCTTACCCATTTAATAAATAGGTCAAACTCTATGACTCAAGCCTGTCATGGATCAGATTAATTAGGCTATTGATATACATTAAAGTATTTGGTGCATTGGACGATCAACAGGTGATGTATATTAATTTACTTGTGTGCATATTTGTCTGTTGCAAAAAGAATGAACTAAGTCAATTTCAAGTTAAAATTAATTGAAAATTTTTATTTTGAGTGAGTTGCTCTAAAAAGTAAAAGGAAATGGGGAAGGAAATGATGACTGACTTGTGACATCACACTTGCACTAACAATGATCTGCAGATATTGTATTGATACTTCAAAAATGTGCATGGTTGGAGATAGATTGGACACTGATATACTTTTTGGGAGAAATGCTGGCTGTAAAACATTACTTGTTCTTTCAGGTCATCGTTCCTTCCTCTAACCCACTTATGCTTAGAGCACTTCTACAAATAAACTCCTTGTTCACAATGATATAGCATGTGAAAACATGCTTTGTCCTGACAGGTACGACAACATTACAAGAATTAAGGGATTCTGCAAACATTATCCATCCAGATTACTATACATCCACTGTAGCTGATATCATTTCCTTATCAAGAAAATAACATTCATGTCAGTAATGATTTATTTTTCAGTGATTTAATTTAGTTCTTGAGAAAATCCTCATGCTTCCTGTTTAATATTATCCTAAGTGTAAGTCAAAACTTTAGTGAATAGGATAAAGTATTCCTATCATGTCTCAAAAAGAATTTAAGTGAAGAAAAACAAGAAATATAATGTTCATTCATTCATTAAAGCGCTGCTGTCATGCATAAATAATTTCTGGACTTGGGCCTCTCTTAGCTTCCTGTTAGATTTTTTCCTAAATTGGCTTATGTGATTTTCTGTTCTTGTTACTGTAATTCAGTCTAAGAATGCAAATTATATTGTTTATCTCTTTGGTTTTTAAATTAGGAAATCCATATACAGGTAATATCTTTCTTGACAACAGATTTTCATTGGATTGAATTGGTGGAAACGGTTTATACCTGAAGTATGACATTGTATCTGATAATCTTTAAGTATTAACCTCGGGGCCTACAGCCCTTGCCTATGGCCATCCTTAGCTGAAGCTTAAACTTTAAATTTCAAAGTACTTCGAAGTCAAGTAAACTTGTCTAACATATTAGATTTAGATGAGCACCAATGGGAAATGAAACTATTCGGAAGGACCAATGAGCAATTATAATCAAAATTGAGTCTTGATTGTCTTCTCGGTGTTCATATTTAGTTATATTTAGGATTTAACTAAATCTTTGTCACAAGCAAATACAGTATTGTGTTCAAAGAATGAAATGTTGAATGGAAAGGCAATCTCTAGGATTGCTCGATTTTCTGGAATTAAGAAGAAAACATAATATGTGCTCTCTGGTGGAGCTCTGAGATACAAAAATGAAACCTGTACTATGTTCACGTCATTGATCATCTTGTCCATCACTTACTGGGCTTTAACTCACGATTTCTTTTAAGTTTGGAAGCTAATGCTTGGTATAGAGTACTGTATGTTGCGTTGAAGAGCTTGTTCTACTGAAGTTGGTCTTAGAATGCTTCTATTTAGTGCCTGTGAAAGTATCAGGTTCATCTTATAGCTGTAGCTTCTCAGCATTACTAGAGAGGATAATGGAGCTTGGACCAGTAGCCTTTTCAATCGCCAAACTGGTAACTCTTCGCTAAATAGCTAGCCTTCTTTTCTGTGCTTGCAGGTAAATTGTGCTTGTTAATCCTTGACCTGATGATGAAGATATTAGCAAATTTTGGAATATTTGAGTTTTGAAATATAAGAAATTGTAATATGGATAAACTGATTGCTCTACATTTCGTTACAAATAAATATCGAACATTCATTGTAGCTTGGAGCTTTGAAAAAGAAATACTAAGGCCCCATTTATTTTGAAGTTAAAAATTAACCTAGTTTAATTTTAATTTAGTTTATCACATCACACATAAAATTTAATATTAAAAATTAACTTTATTTCACATCCCACACACATTACTAAAATAATAACTAATTTATATCACATCCCTCACATATCTCAATATAATAATTAACTTTATATCACATCTCTCACATATCCTAACATAATAACTAACTTTATTTCACATCATTCACAACTTTCAATAAAAAAATATCTTTATCCAAGTTAATTTTAACCTTGTTAAATTTAACCTTACAAACAAACAGACCCTAAATGGCCGTTTGGCGAAATTCACCAAACTACAATAATTGTGTGCTGCATCTTCTTCCTCTCTCTTTCTCAAATCTGCTTCTAACTTAAAAGGAGTGCTATTCAATCCTATAAGGGCTGTAGTTTGTGCTAATTTGAGCATGAAAGAAGAATAGCTTTAATGCTCCGCGAATTTTCTGATGACATAGGCAGCTAGATAGTTTTGAGTTGCTTGATTGGTGGTTGTATGCATATATTGAGATGAGTTCCACTATCTTAAAGGAGTTAATCTCGAAAATATACGAAAACTAGATATGATCTGTTGGTAATCTATTATTAGTACAGCTAAGTATTTGAAATTTATTTGCCTTTTACTCTATTTGTTGTCCATGTCATCTGGATCACGGCATAGTGCATTTCGCTTTCTCCTTTTTTTTGTTCGTTATAGGATGAATGGATTGAGCATGGAGTTAATGCAATATGCAAATGGGAGAAAGGAAGAAAACGGGGATGGGGATGGGAGAAGGGAAGAAAAAAAATGAGGTGGGACCAATGTACACTGAGCTCTACCGCATAAGGTGGTGGGGTAAATTTTTTTGTAAGATATAGAAATCATATATTAATACGTGTATATATATATATATATATATATAGATATACCACTTATTTTATCTCATCACTCTTTCTTTTGCTTTGCATCTCTTCGGTGCTTACACAAACAACCATGGCAAAGTTTAGGGAAAAATTCTTAAAACAGAACCTATTCAAATTTGAAATTACTACCTAAGAAGATTTTTAGCAATTTTGTGTTGTTTTGAGGTTATTTCAATGCGTCTTAACTTGGATAGATATTTTTTCTCATTTTTTTTTGAGTTTTATTAAAAATGAATTGATGTATATTGTCTGTTATTATAGAGCTTGCTCTTGTCATATGTATGTATGTACATACTAATGCTATGCTATATATATGATCTTAATTATTAATAATATGTGATGAATAATCATAAGGTATGACTTTAGGATTAGCTAATGCCGTGAAGTTGAGTTTTTGAGCTGAGTGCTGGATGGTTCTAGCTCGTTTGAGGTAGTAGTTCTTACCTAAGAAACTTTTCTATAAATACATCCTATTGATGTATAAATTCTACATAATACTTGTATGACATCATCAAAAATGGAGACTATGGAAATATAATTGCTTTGAATGCTTTTGATTTCATATTACTTAATTGTGTTGTCACTATTTCAAATTCATACTTTATTTGTTTTTTCCATGTGCTCATTGCTGTTTATGCATATTCGATGATTTGTGTATATGATTTGTTATATTTTGAGCAGTTGGCCTTTCATTGCTGTTTATGCACACGCGTCCTCTTCTTGATATAGTGATGGTGTTATCAGTGACCGGAAGTTGTGTCCTCTTCTTGATATAATATTAGCTTTGTTAAGTAGATCAAGCAATAAGATACATTTTGCATCTTGGATTGCTCGCCGATCGAATGATAGGTCACAACAAGATTACTCTTGCCGTTAATTCTAATTGAAATATCAGATGTTCAGCTTATCTTATAACTAAGTGTTCTTATTATTCTTCGTATACTGACATGCATTCTTTCTTTTATACATGCCTTGAAATTTGTTAGTGGGCAGATTAACAATTGGTGTAGAATGTATATGAAAAAAAGGGAGGAAGAATAATGAGAAGAAAAAGAAGAATATAAGAAGAAATGAAAGAAAATTAGAGAATATTATTTAATATTTTATCGTGAAATTTTTTTAAAATATTTTATTAGCATAATTTAAGATAATTAAATCTCTAATTTAATTTATTTTAAATTTTTTATTAAATTGGATCAAATAAATAAATTTGAATATTATAATTAGATCATGAGAATAATTGAGACTTTCAATATTTCAAATCTATTGGTTATCAGGACCCAACAGTAATACCTAGTGAAGCAATAGCCTTTGGTTCTTTTGAGTGTTACTTTACCCACAAGAATCCACAGCTAAAATCTACCTAGTGGGATTAAGGCTTGGTTGTTGTTGTTGTTGTTGTTGTGAGTAAATTTGTTGAGTAAGTAATTTTAATTGAGTTCGATTATCAGTGATGTTTGGTTCGGTAGAGATTTTTATCTTTTCAGAAAACTCAGAGGTTACAGTTGATTTGACTCGCTTAGAAACACACGAGTCGCATGACCTATACTCGACCGGATCGAGTTCCTCCACCTGGGGAGAATTGGTGGGGATACAGATCAATATTGAATTGGATTATTAGGATAATGTCATATCCTAAACCAAATTCAAATTTAAATTAATTAGAGCTATTGGACATTTTCATATTAGCTTTATTTAGATTTAATTTGATTTGATTTAGAGTATATTTGTGAGATTGAAGACTCGTCATATTTGGAGCTGTTTTTATTTTATTGTAATAAAATTAGTTTTATATTTACTTCATTTATTTGGTATCTTATTTCTCACATTTAATATTATATTTTTAAATTTCTTTATGGGATCTCTCTATATAAGGAAGTCGCCTTGCATTGTAATAAAAGTAGCATTTGATGAATGAAATTATGTTTGAGTTTTCTCAAAGCCTAGATCTGGGTAAAAAGTTGATATTTTGATGAAGGAAAAAATAGGTGAGAATCCTCAAATTAGTCTAGTTATCTACTTTCTAAAAAAAGGAATCATCTCCAAGCACCACCAACATTTTACGCACTCTCTCGCCTCCGAAGCTCGTTGTCTCCTCGTTCCCCGCCTCTAACACGCACCCACCTCCGCTGCACGCTACCTTGCCGACTAACGCGAGGTAACTCATCACTTTCTTTCTCGCTCGGCTCTCTACTTCCCCCGAGAAATTTGTCACTCAAGCACGTTGACTGAAGCCGCCTGCCTCACGTGCGTCACTACTACTTGAATTTTTTTTACTAAAATATAATTTCTTTTTTGGATTAAATTAATCTGATTATTTGATTTCAATATAAAATTATTCTTTTAACTTAGATTATTTATTTGGCTCTTATTATGCGAGTCGGCATTTATTTGAGTGATAATTATTATTGAATTTACGTGTGAAACATCTGTCCTAAATTTCTGAATCTCAGATCTGATTTATTAAGGTTAAATTGACGTCCTAATTTAATTTGATAAATTTTTATTTATCAGACGATTCAGTTTAACTTTAATTTTAAAATATTTTTAATTTGTGAGATTTAAGAAACTTATTTATCATATAAATTATTTAAAAAATATTTTACACTTAATTAAAATAATTTGCTAAATATAAATATAAAATATCATTTGTATTTTTTTCATCCCCCATCACATTTAAAAATTCCTAATTGCAATGATGTGAGACCTCTGTGGTTATGAATTCAATGTGACATAAATATGAAGGATCTTGAAATTTATAATATACTAAAGAATCATAAT
Source organism: Apostasia ramifera (assembly GCA_019297695.1). Classification (NCBI taxonomy): domain Eukaryota; kingdom Viridiplantae; phylum Streptophyta; class Magnoliopsida; order Asparagales; family Orchidaceae; genus Apostasia; species Apostasia ramifera. The sequence goes on from JAEMOT010000781.1 coordinate 30,276, forward strand.
AATATACCTCGAAGGATTGCTGATAAAATTGATGGACTTGATTATAATATATCCGATAAGAAATATCTAGATAAATATTATAAAATTTTGACATGATATTTGTTTGAAGAAGTCATTGTAACTTATTTCTACTTGTAAACATAATTTGAGTCACTCAAATCAAGTTCGAGCAGATGCTCGGGGTAGGGGAAATGGCACATGCTTACGCGTTAGTGGCTGCATGCTTAGGCTCGCGTGCGGGTCGTGTGCAGATCTTGGAGTTGTACACAAATCGACAATACAAAATACTGAAGTTCTAATACCAAATGATGTAAAATGTATATGAAGGAAATGAAAAATAATTAGAAGAAAGGGAACAACACAAGAAGAAATGAGATAAAACTAAAAATGTTTACTCAAAATCATCCAAAAGTTTCTAATTACAACAATGTTAAGCCTATTTATTGAATTCTAACTCTAACTAACTAGAAAAAATAAATATAAATAAACTAAGAGGATAATTACAAATATTTTTAAAGATGACAACTAACTTTTTTAGATACTCAAATATTTAAATTTAAAAAAAATAAGTATTAAATATGTAATATTTAAATTTAAAAAAAATAAATATTAAATATGTAATATTTAAATAAATTATTATCCTCCCTTAATAATTAAATAATTAAATTTTAATCATCATCTTTGAGATTATTTATTTCTTTATCAATATTACTCAAGCATGTATTCTAAATAGTCTTCGTCCCCGTATAAATTAAAGGATTTTATTTTCACGATGAAATAAACTATTCTTCGTGCTCCATCATTTTGAAATTTTTAGAGCATAGTACTAGTTTTGGTATTAAGTTGGAACTATATAGCCTCAGCTCTAGTGGGTTGAAACATTTTTTTTGTTAAATTTGTGATAACGAATTAAATATTTTTTTAACGTGCTTGTTCCATTCCCAATATCTCTTAGTTTGTAAGAATAATGTTTGGGATTTTTACATACAAGACATGAAATTTACACGAAATTACACATTTCACTATCAATTCGTAAATATTAGCACTATTACACCATATTCATTTAAATTTTACGCATTTCACATATTTTCATATACTTTATAATATTATATGTAAATTAAAATGCATAAATTCATTAATATTTAAATTCNTAAATTTAAATGAATATGGTGTGATAGTGATAATATTTATGAATTGACGGTGAAATGCGTAATTTTGTGTAAATTTCATGTCCTGCATGTAAAAACCTCATAATATTTATTACGATCTTCCAAATAGCAAAGTATTCCATTTACTATCCGGCTTAGCAATTTAGTCAAAATGATTCCATACCGTGTTACGCTTTACTCGAACCTAAAACACGGTTCTAGACAATTGGATCGAAGTGTCAATAGCGCCTCCAACATCCTCCTATGCTTCTTCCTTGGCAGTCACAGCATCTGATTCCAGATGATAATGAAAATACTGTTGTTGGTTAAAAACCAAACTTTAATGTATTTTGTGGCTCATTTCCTTACATTTAAATTCTTACTAGGTAATAGTTCACTTCCCAATATAAACGCATGTTATTTTTAGATCCTTAATCACCTGTTAAAGAGGACAGCAAAGTCTGGGAACGTGGCATGATTTAACCATGCATGTAACTGAGATATTCAAGTTGGAATTCATCTACTTTCTCATTGTTTCTTTCTTGGTTAGAGACTTCAGATTTTCAGTAGAATTAGACTACTTTAGTTTGAGAATGCAACCTTTAAAATTCTCATCAACATTTGAAATTGGATTTCATTAGTTTCCTAACAATGAAGACCTTTTTAGGTTCATTATGATCTTGCTGTCATACATATATATATATTATATATATATATATATCTGCAATGCAAAATCTCTGTTGTTGTTTTAGTACTATTTTTGAGATAGGTGCATGATTCCCATGTTAGTAGTATTTGCATCTGTCAGACCTGAGGTGTGACATTGTTAGTTTAGAATTTTCCTAACTTTATAGTGAATAGAATATGCCTTTGCAGCGCATTGTCAACAATATTTCAGTGCATCCTATTGAATATATTCTTCTTTAGAGAAAAAAAAAAATTTTTTTTTTTTGCAATTCAGACATACAGTACCTTTTTTTACTTTCATGCTTCATATATTTATGATCACAAAATGTTGTTAGTTGAAGAAAACTGACGTAATCACAGAGTGATGATATCTTCCATTTTGATAAAACTATGGTGATTGTATGGAAATGCTTCCTTGTTTCACCATGTACAAATTGAACGACAAACCATTATACGAACTGGTGGAAACTGAGTTTGGATATAGTTTTCGATCAATATGAGCAGTCTCATTATTCATTAAACAAATCACAAAATTTCGTTGAAAAAAACAAGTAATGAAGAAAACATTATACATTAACAGAGTGCTATTCACTCAAGCTACACTTGGAAAAATGATCTTACTTGTATACTTCTTTGAGCCTTTGAAGTGCGGTAAAAAGAAGTGAGAATTGATCATTAGACTCAGATTGAAGACTAATTATTTTTGAATGTCCTCAAATCATTCGACAACTGGGCAACCTCTAACCACAATTCCGGGAGCAGTGGGACAGCTTGCAAGATCACAGTAATCTCCTCCAGCTCCTCCCCACCAATCTATCCCACTAATATTTTGTAGCTGCAGACTAAAGAAGATAAGAATCGCCATGAATGCTACTCCAGCATCTAAAGCTGCTGACATTACATAGTTGTGCTTTGCCCACCATCCCTTGAACCTCTCGTAAACATAGTAATTGAAGAAAATTCCAACTGCTCCCCACATTATATAGTTCACTGTGTGTGCTGGGGGAATTCCTCCTGCACCTGATACAATCAGGGGAACGTGAATGTGCTTAAGCCATTTGTTCTTTGGAAAGTAGTTGGAGAGAAACCAGAAGGGGATTGGTAATAAGAAGCCTATGAGGAAGAAGTAATTCAATGTAGAGTAGTGCCCAAGCCTCCCAAACATTCTAATAGGTCCTACGAGTCCCCAGATGATCGACGCATTGTAGAAGACATTGTCGCTGGGGCAAGTCCAGGGGCTCCCGGGTGGTAGGCTGTTTGTATCACATATATTTTTGACATTATTGAGAAGCATCCATGCTGTTCCAAAGTATACTGCTGCTGCTATCACTGTTCCTGCCAACTGTAGACTACATGTTACTTGTGAGGAGGATATGCAATCACATGAGAGTATATGTAACTCATAATGAGCATGAAGTACCTGGGAGATAAACATAGACCTGGGGGGGATCTTCATGTAATGTCCCAAGTTTAAGTCACTAAGAAGAGTTAGAGCCTGCAAGATGCTTACGGTACCATAAGTCTTGAATGTCACATTTGCTAGAGGTTTTCCGGGTAAGATTAGACCCATTACATATTGTGTCAGAACATTGAGCCCAGGCGCCTATATGCATGAGAAACATTTTAGATTATACAAGTTTCCTTGATAATATATATGCACATTTATAGTTGTTTGGTATAAAAATATTTGATTATTGACCTGATTTGTCGTTGCCATTATGACACCAATTGGTAATGTGAAGAAAAGGGCCATAGCACATGCAAATAATACTCCCCACCAAGGAAGCTGCAGCTGTCCGTCAAATCTTAGGCAAGTGTAGATGGATAGTGCAATCACCACTAGTAATAGAAGGAGAAACCACCATTGAGGTACGGGATCATAGTTTCTCCTCATCAATATTGTGTGAACATCTTCTACATTCTTCTTTGCATATTCTTGAGTTTTTCTCCACATTTGCCAAATATCTCTGTTATATATAATAATAGATTATTCATAGCATTACGACCAACAACAATGACAGCAAAGCTGCATTCTCTAAACTATCATGTGGTTCCATTCTGCCCTGCCCTAGTTAGAGCAATGCTCTCTTCCTTGAATTTTTGTTTTTTTGTTTTTCTGTGAAAGTCTATCCCTGAATTCTGTCACATTTGTGTGAATAGCGTTTGCTAACTAATTCATATTCTTCTAATTAAGATAGTAAAGTAGCCATACCTTCCATGATGGAGAGCAACATGTGTGATGGAAGCAGTCAAGCTAGCAAAGCCCAGGCCATAAGTCAAACAAAACATGATACTCAAGTTGATCTTGCTGTAACTGTCCTGTGCTGCAGCATTCAATGTGAATGTAGCATCATTGATAATCCGCGTGATGTTGTAGTCTCTCCCAGCGTAGTCAAAGACATTTGACGACATGATTGGGAAGCTTTTGGCACTGTAGGTGTTGGTCCAGTAGCCAATGGGGATGAGCACATAAATCCCCAAAAAGAAACTGAAGATAATGTTGAAGATCGCTGATGCGGGTGTAGCTAATGGGCTGCCAAGGAATCCTGCTACCGTTGCCCAGTCGAGTCCGAAGGACCCAACTCCGAGACCTCTCTGGCCGGACCCAATCTGCTGCATGGTGACCGAGTTCTTGAAAGCTAAGCAGAGGACAGAAATGGTGGAGATGACCGGAAAGAGGAAGCCGGGGACAGCGTAGTATGCGAAGCTTGTGATGAAGACTATTAGAAAGAACTGAAACCCTGTGAGTCTCCCCTTCTTTCTCTTTTCCTTTTGGTGGAGTGCCCTGAATTGAAAGAACAGCCATTGATAGGATCTAGCTAGTATAATTACAAAGTTTTTTTATTATTTGACTACTGAAGGTGAGTTTGAAGTGCTACTACCTGAAGAGAGAAACTTGAACTAGATTGGCTGGCCACCACATATACGGACTTTCGACTAGGTATTTTCTGTAAATTCCGGCCCAACCGAAACCAAGTAGCTGCATATGTTCCATCCATGGTGGAATTAAAGAAGAATATAAATCAAAATTGCTAAAATGCAATCAGTCACGTTTTAATGTATTCAGACAGACAGTTCTCCACCTGTGTTGTCTGTGCTAACAGGAATCCGGCCATGGGATGAATATCTCTGCGGTAGAAAGCTTTGACGACGGTGATGACATGAACAGCGTAAAGACCGCCGGCGCCTGCTCCGGCGAAGATGCTGATGAGGCAATGCTCCTTCATGGAAAAGGGCCCTGGGTTGAGGGAGAAGGTGCGGTCGATGAAGGGGATCTTTATCTCCTTTCTCGGAAGAGTTGAGGCGAGAAATCTCCCGATCGGGAGGGAGATGATCTGAACGCAGACGGAGCCGATGCTGAGCTGATTCGATCTGTAGCCGAAGAACATGTTGGCGAAGGAGAGAGCAATGCAGGAGGTCACTCCGATGACCCATGTTCGGAACGTCGCAACAGGAATGTTGGGGTTGTCCGTTGGCTCCACCGTCAGCCTCACTTGTTCGATCGGATGATCGTTCTCTTCCACTGTTGCATTTATTTTTATTATTTTTATTTTTATTTTTATTATTATTATTATTATTATTTCATTTCAATCTTATCTTATAAAAAAAAATATTTATTTTAACTCCACAGCTCTATTATTTGAGCCCAATTATTACTCATTTGGGCCTTGGTGTTCTCTTTGAGGATGTTTGATTTAGTGTTATCTCAATATTATGTTATATTATTTTTAGAAAGTAATTGTTTGGTTTAATAATTTCTTTAAATAATATTATAATTAATTGCAAAAATATTATTATACGCTGACATCTAGATGTCACCTCAAATCGAGCGATATCTCAAGATAACATAGTCAATTTGTCATTATAATGTCAATAACTTTCAACTAAATAAAAATAATATAAATAGCATTGATATTTTCTAATATGATAACATTGAATCAAACAAATGTCCATTGATGAATAACAATAACATTTAGATAACATAATATTTAAATAATATTGACATTGAGATAACACTAAATCAAACGCCCCCTTTGTCTAGTAGAGATGAAGCTTTTGTTCAGGTATTAGAGTCCAGAAGGAGTCTCAAGTTCCAACCGAGCGAACCGCATAGGCCTGCTATTTTCAAAAAGTTTCATTTGGGTCTCTCAGATCTATTAAATGTTTCAAGCTGATTTGACTAAAACATTTCACGCTGGTCTTTACCTATTTGTTGCTATTCACTAACCTATCCATAATTATTCTAACTCTTTGACATGATATTTATGTGTATATTTGAAGAAGAAAAAATAAAAATCTAAATGAATTTCAGATACCTTGCCAGCCCCCGTCCTGCGAGTGTTTTGATTGTGGAGAGTGATGGAATGAAGAAGAGTCGTGCAGTGCTGAAGCATCGTCGGACGTCATGATGATGATCTGTTTAAAATATTAACGAATATTTATCTTCTTCAAAACTGCGTTATGCGACATATTTCACTACTCACTCCTCCCTATAATCTATGGATGAAGAAGTACTGCTCTTTATATGCATCCCCAGCCGGCCATTCACTCCAGCTGATTAAGCATTTACTTTTATTTATTATTATTATTTTCAGAAAAATGCATTTATTATTAATATTTGATGATGCATACATTTAAAGCAAAATGACAACTCTTTCAATCTGGCACCGAATCAACGTAGAGCACTGGTTAGATTTATTAATTATTTTCGTCCATCTATTTTGGGCATGATCACCATTTGGTTTTACTAACTATTTTATTTTATTTTATTTTATTTTATTTTTATAAATAATTTATACTCTCATTTTCTTAGACTGCTTTCGAATTAGAAATGCATGTATAATTAAAACAACCCTTGATATTGATTTGGGAACATTTCCATGCTATGTGGATATTAAATTAATTTAAGGCCCTTTCTCATTTGCTTCATTTTTTGTCATTTATGGAGACCAAGTGCAATAAACGAAGGGTTCCACCACGGAATAGAAAAAGAAAGGGAAGATTTTGTCGGGCCGTGCGATTCGCTTGTCTATTCCTTCGTGATGAACCGATCCTAAAAGCTATTGTTCGTGTTAAATGTTGAGGTTATTACACGTTAACAATCAAATATTTATAACAACATGCTTCCGAGGTGTAAGTTTGCTTTACACGATTTGAATTGTAAGAGCTTGTACGGTTTAAATGAAACTACAATGAACTATCTAGTCTAATAAACAGTGTCTTCGTGATCAAAATTTTGATGTGAGACTCAATTCCATTGTTGCTACAAGCCATGCATCTAGCTTCCTTAGTATCACAATGTTTTTGAGTTCTTCCCTTTCACCTAAATGGACCCAAGAGAATAATAGAGTAGGCATGAATGATCTTCTTTGTTTATTTTTTGTTAACTTTCGTAGACTTCAAACAATGGAATGGACTTAATTTTGTTGTAGGTCTCACTGGGGGACAATGAATCATCTAAAAACTTTCATACGTGTGCTATGCAATTACACGTCACAAAAGTAGCACATCTACTTAATAAATGGCTCTTTATTCTTTCACATTTTATTTCACATTCTAGACCAAAATATTTAAATCGAGTATTTTGATCTAAGATGTGAAATAAAGTTTATATCTTTATTAAAAATTATTGAGTATGTGAAGTAAAATATTATTTTTTATATTAAAATTTATGTAGAATAATTAAAATAATTTATTTATTTATTATTATTATTATTATTATTATTCTTTAAACTAGTACTATTTTAATCCTCGTGCCAAACAGGACTTTAGGTTGTGAAATTACTTTAGTAAATATATATAATCTTCATTCATTGAACTAGATACAATGATATGCATAATATTATAATAAAAGATTTATATTTATATATTGATTTTCTTAAAAGATTTACTTATATGTATATCATTGATCTATAATCATCAATATTATATAGATACCACTCAAGTTAACTAGTAAAAATAGAATATAAATAGTATATTTTATTTATATAGCTTGCTTTCTTTTCTCTCTTTTTCTTACACAAATCTCTGCTAGAAGTGATATGTTTGACAATATCTCTATTTCGTGAGTAGCCAATATGTGGGCTTTTTGATATTCTGTGATCATTGTATCGACCTTTACATCCTCGATTTACAGCAACGCTGACGCCAACAATGTCACCCTTTTGCAATTGGCTGTGTCCTCCCCTTCCACATTTTATTTTAGAGGCGATGATCCCCACTAATTAATCTTTGTTTTATATGATCTAACTTAAGGGTTAATAATAATTAGTCCTCTAATTTATCTGAGATAAAAGTTCAAATAAATCCTTCGATATTAATAAAAAATATTTTTTCTAATTATTATATTACAATATTAGATATTATGTTCGTCTCAAATATTAATGTACCTTTTAAATTAACTAAATTAGTATATTAAAAAAAAAAACAAACTAGTATATTAATTTGAAAAAAAAATCATTTATTAGGTCTCAATGAACCCAGCTATTTGCACATGCATTATCTCAAATTAACTTATTAACTTGATTAATTTTAAAATTAAAAAAAAATTAATTATATATAAGATCAAATTAGAGCAACTTAATTATTATTAATCCTTAACCGTGGAGTGTCTCTATTGTACTATATATATTGAAGATTATAGAGTTAAATAAATAAATGTAAATATAATATTACTGTACAGGAGTATTTATGCAATTATCATATAAAATATTCTAAATAATTGTATTTACTGTAGTTGATTAATAAATTTAATTACTGATTTCTTTTATTAGCAAAATTTAATTATACTGATTTTGGTTTTCTATAATTTGCACTAGTTGTCCATCTTAAATATTCCTGAGGTAGAATAGAATATACCTTTGATCCAGCAAATGTCTGCAAATTGAATATGTCAATCCGGCCCCTATAAAGGTCTATTTTGATAATTATAAATTACTGAGTCCCCTTGCTGTCAAAATCACTCCCAAGTAAAAATCCATGCCCTTAATTTCGATTTCAGTTTAATCAAGTCCATCGTAATGTTTCCTTAATTATAATAGAATTAAAGCATCGGTTTAAAGTTAATTTTTAGATAATTTTTTTTTAATTAAAATTTATATATAATATAAAATAAAATTAATTTTTTTATTTTAAAATATGTATGAAATGTGATATACCATTAAAGTTAACTTTATTAATGCTTTTTTAATAAAAAATTTTGTTAAGTTTCGCATTAAAAAAAATCATAACTTTTTTCATTTACAAACTTTCAAATAAATTATGTCTTTCTGAATAATAAGAATTTAATTTATTTTACATTTTATATAAATTTTAACATAAATAACTTATTTTTATATCTTAAATATATTATTTTAATATAATTATTAATAAATAATAACTTTTTTTTATAATTTAATCTTCCCATCAAATAAATCTTAAAATATGTAACTGACTGACTGACAGTGTATAAAAAATTAGAATTCAAATTAGCACATGATAATTTTTAATTTTGGTTGAAGTTTTTTATTTTTTGATTTACTTTTGAATGATATAATTTTTTCAGCTCATTTTAAAATTATAAAAATATTTAGTCAAGTTTCTTTTTTATTGAATTAGTAGAACACCATATATTAAATTGGACTATTTAGGCCTATTTGTAATGTGAACAAAATCACGGTAATCGAATTGTAATTTACTCGCTGCCATGGGAATGCGGGATCCATGCGGACCACACCAATGTCACCTGACTCCTCCTCCAATTCCATGCGAGCGTCACCTCGTGCACAATGGTAGGTCTCCAATCCCCAGCACCAGCTTTTCAAACTATTAACCATTAAATGAATGCCACGTGTTAATTCGTCTGCGTTACTGCTGCCTGGCAGCAGTTAACATGTTCTTTCACACTGTCTTTTGCAATGGTTTCCTTTTCTGGATTTGATCACCCGGAGATCTTCAAAACGGTAAAAATTTCTGAATATCATAAATATTTATTTATTTATTTATTTATTTATTTATTTATTTATTTGTTTGAGATAATAAAACTAAATGGACAATATTATATATATATATATTGTTATAATCTAATTATCTTATATAGTTTTTACTAAATTATTTTACATAATTAATATTTAAATTTTTAATATTAAATATTGTTGTAAAAATTATAAAACTTTACATTTTTGGTGTTATATATGCAATTTGTTGGCATAAATTTTTTTATACAAATTTTTTTTTCATATGTAATAGTTGAATGTTTAAATATTAAATATATAAAATAATTATATTTTAGTAAAAATTTTATTATTTTTCTAAAACTAGAATGAATGTCAAATAATTATGTTTGTTAAGAAACAAATTAATTGCCCAATATATCGCTGTTCGTCTTTACAGTAATGGCGAGGAGAAGAGGAAGCTCGAAGTTGAGAGGGAGAGAAGAAGAAGAAGAAGAAGAAGAAGAAGAAGAAGAAGAAGAAGAAGAAGAGAACTCCTCATCGACGGTTCCCCTTTCGGTTTTTCCCCCTCTTCTTCTCCATCTCTTTTCCATTATCTTCTTACCGGGAAATCAGGCGAATTCTGGATTTCTCCTCCTCTGAATCGGGAGGAAAATGGCATTCCAGGAGGCGATCAAGCAGCTTAGCGCGCTGATGGAACAAGGTCTGAGCTCTTTCTGTTCAGTTAATATCTTGTGGACTTTGAGTAACTTCTTATCGGTTGCTTGAAATTCTTTTTTTTTTTTAAATTTGCTTATTATTCGGGATTCGTTTCTGCAGTGGACGAGCAGCAACAGAGCACGTTTCAGGTTCGGATCTCTGCCAGATCTATGCAATGCTTCAGCTCATCTTGGTGTTTTTTTGGTGAATTCTGCATCTGTCTGTCTGATTTGTAAGTTCTTCATTGCTTGTGCTTCGATTAGGGTTTGGTTGGGTGGGCTTCACGAGTTTACTTGAAATCTTTGCCTGCATTGTCAGGTTCTCTGTATTGGATTAGTGGGGATTGGATTTCTTCTCTTGGTTCGGAGTCGCGTATAGCTTTGCCTGTTTTGCTTCAGATTTTGGTTTAAAGTTGGGTATTTTATGTTGAAATGCTGATTTTTGTCATTAATGGGATACGGGGATGGAAGAGTCTTTGAACTAGGTAATTTACTAGGTGCTTTGTATTGCGGAAGCACTGCTTTTGCTAGTTCTAATTACATAAGGACGGATCCAAAGATTCTGATTACGTATTGTATCAACTGGATTTACTGGGGTTTAGATGCTTTTTATTGGTATTGCGTGTACGTTACTGGAGCTCCGTGTCTTCTTTTGCAAGTAGAGAAAGAGAACTCTATTGCTATGCTTCAGAAGAGAAAATATCATAATATGCTGAAAAGCATGTAGCTGCATTGTTGTCTTCAATAGCCTGTTAGCGTGTAGTTCATTGAAAGTAGGGCCTCTGAATAATAATCTTTCACTGTCAACTTTCAAGTACGTGATCTTCCCTCATTTAATGGAACTAAACTTCCTGGATATTCCTTACTACAACGCAATTATAGATGTATTCAATTAGCTGTTCTACATGATGGCTATTAGAGCCCTCACATGCAATCATCAATTCTAAATGTTATATTGGATAATCATTGTTTTTAAACCAAATCCATACCAAAAATTATAATATATTTTGACTGCTGTAAGGCCCAGCTTAATAAATTCTATAATTGAACAGGGCTTTGAATGTGCTGAAGTATCAACCATTAGAAGTTCACTCTAATAGATGGTATTTAATTGAGTTTGTTTCTATGTTTCCAATAGGTAAAAGCATCCAGTTTCAACAACCCATTGAAAACAAAAGCTTACTTTAAGGAAAAGAAAAGGTTGCAAGAATCAAAGGCTTACTGGCATTTTAAATGGATTCAATAAAATTATATGTGCATGATGCAAAGAATTTATTTTGGGTTATTGCTGAATAGACATTTTTAATGATTAGTTTCCAGTCATTGGTGTTAGGGAGTGTTAGTTATGACGTGAAGCTTTCCTTCTAGCCATGGGTTCCCCATCCAAGGTGTTTCCCAATGAACTTATTATGTGAGGTAGGTTTGTTGGATGTAGCTATTGCTTAGGCATAATTCTTTGTTCGTTTGTCATTCTGTAGGACAATTTTCATTTGTCATGCCTTAGTATGTCTTTATAGCAACCCTCAACTAGATCCATTATGATTAAGTGTAGTGTCTTGACCTAATGGCATACAATCTGAACCATAGTCCATTGATTGAGTTTCTTGGCCATAGCTCAATTACTTTGATTTGCCAAGCACATTTGTCTTTACTGTGCATTTAATGGAGACAAGGACCATCTTCTATTAGAAGGTTATAGTACTTGTACTTGTTCTCCATGTTGCATCTTTGAAGGTTTTGTTTCTCATTCTTGTCTTTAAAATAGTTAGGAGTTAGAAGGCTCATGATCTTGTACTAGAACATTATAAATGAGCAAGAGACTTCTCTTAAACACTTCAATGACTTTTGTCCCTAAAGTTATGATGCTGAGCAGAGGTTAGTGATGATGGTGGTTATGTTGTTTGGCAATATGTTAAAGAAATTTTAAATGGAGCTTCTATGTGTTCAATAAATGTTATAAGATTCGCATATTTAATACAGTTATATTCACCCATGAGCATTATAGTATGAGGAACAATGGCAGATTTAAAGAGGGAAATAGTGTATAGGCCTGCAATAAAGGCCTTAGACCTCTCAAGTAAACAAGAAAAGTCAACTTAGGAGATTGTGAGAAAGTTGAAGGAACTAAGTGAGGTACTTGACGTATTAACTAGCAGTAGAAGAATGCCAAACATGTTCTGCAAAAGATAAATAACCTATACTCCCCAATAATCATTATGAGTGTAGTTCATATGATGACAATAAGAACAAGGAGGAAAGAGGATCTTTCCTCATCTCTGAGCATGACCACCACGACAATTTCCTTCACTATTATGACCACCTCTGTTTCTTGCGAAAGGAGCAAGATGATTAGTAGTTGGTAAGGAAGTAGAAGGAAGCTATGTGATTTGAGGAACGCATGACGACGCCATGGTAGTATTTTTTATGGATTATCAGCTATAAACTGAGATTGCAACAAATGAAGAAAGGGATGAAATCAGCATAGAAATTTAGGAACTAGGCGATCCAAGTATCACAACTTGGGAATTTAACAAAATTCCCGAGAACTACCATGCAGTAAGAAGAACCCTGACATTTGATGCTTGACATCGACTCTTTGACCAAAGACACCTCAAGAGTCAATGCCCTGATGTTGACTCCAACAAAAACCTCTGCTAAGTCCTTCCTTGGGCAACGGGGAGCACGACAACATAAGGTTAGCCTTATCCTCGAGTTCATTTTCAAGTCTCAAATAGAGCTCAATAGAGAATAAGGCTTTAATACCTACATTCACTCGTGTTGGTAGAGAACAAGGAAGAACCCTTAAGGACAATACCTTACAATTAGGACAATGAACCTTGAGACTATGTCTTGAGGCCCTAACACCTTGACCTTCAAGGTTGCCTCAACTTAAGGACCCGAAGCACGACTTGGCAACCTTAGACTACTCTAGAGCTTCCATCTAAAACTTGGAAACACTGCAACCACCCAAAATCACATTGAAAGCTTACCCAAGATGGGACTTAAATTTCGGTTTTGTTTGTCTTTATTGTAACATGGGAATAGGGTATGTGGGGAAGTTCAAAAGGTAGTGTGGGGAATAGCCTAAACCCTTTTCCTGTAGTCTCTTGTAATTACTAGAGAACTTGAAAGCCAAAGTAGAGGATTGGAATTAAGAAGATTTAGGGAAAACTCTACCTATTTGTCTTCTCACTTCTCTTTTGCCTCTCCTTCATTCTGTTTACCTAGGTGAGGGCAAGTGAGCTATGAGAGAGAATGAACTAATGAATACCCAGTGGCATTCTTCTAAAGAAGACTGGGAAACTCTTCCTAGCCCCATTGCAGGAAGAATGGTAATGCCAAAGAGCTTCTCTCTTTCTCCTGGAAGTATGTTGATTGGCATGTCTCACATAGTATTCGTTGAGTCCTAAAACTTAAAAATTGTAGCAATAGAAGGCTCTAGGTTTTTATTATCAATGAAACATTAAAAATCTGAAATTTTCCACTAGGGAAAATTTATGATAAAGGCTCTAAGTTTTCATCATCCATGTAAGAAGGCTCTATATTATCATGGTCAACTTTCCTTCCATACATTAAAGAGTCCTCTTATTTACCGTGGATGCCTCTATCCGTTTCTTATTATGGCTACTTTCCTTTTGAATTTTTTTCCCTGTGCCCTTTTTTTGGGGTCTCCTTCCTTAGCGTGATTGCTACTCAAGCCTTGAATCCCTTGTTATCGTATGGCCTTCATTGGCCATCCCTTCTTATCCTTTGATGCAAATGGCTTCTTTCGCCCTCATCTATTGCTAATTTATGTTAAATTCAATAGTAATCTCCTTCTTAAATATCATTCCTCATCTATGTGATTTGGAGGATAAAATAATCTTACTTCTCATCCAATTGCAACTAATTTCCTTAATTGCCAGTAAATAAAATTTTAATTGTAATTTGGTATAGTATGAGTGGACAAAGTTGATCTCATCTATAATAAATAGTTTTGATCATGTCTTGCCAATTGTATTCTCTCTCATTACTATTAACAACTAATAATATTCCCACCATGAACAACTCATTCTTTTTTATATGATTACTGTCCGATCAACATTGCTATGCGGGAGTGAGTGTTGCATGGTATGTGAATTCATAAAATTGGATTAGCTAAATGAATTCTCAAGTGAATGGATAATCAAACTAGATTGAAAGTCATTAGAAATGATTTTGTGAGGGAAAGAGTGAGCGGGGACCTATAGAGAATGGAGGGGGAGTTTAAAGGTGATTTTTCCATGTCCATCGTCGACCTCTTGGGGGAGAGGAAGACAAAAAATGATCTTGGATATGATCGTTTACCCTTAAGTAGATCTGAATGGAGAAGAGAAATCCATGTAGTTGATCCCAACCTTTTTGGGATAAAGGTTTTTTTGTCGTTGTTGTATTGTATTGTATTTTTTGAGAACCCCATTGATGTGCTCATCCTGGAATCTGTGGGTTAATTTGATTAAAGTGAATGGAGTTTCTGAAAATTCAGATTTGGTTGTTGCAATCTGTTGGTTGCAGCAGGTCAAGTCGAGGACACTTTTAAGTCTTGGAAAAGCATGCAGTATCTGTTTTTAGAAAAAGCATACAATATTTTAACTTGTTTAACTTTCCATAATAGCTAGTGGCTGGTAATTGTTATACAGTCAATCTGATAAGAGGTTGAGTTTTTTGAACCTGTAGTTTTTCTGAAACTAAACTTGCAGTTTTTAACACTATGTAGCAAAGCACCAAAGCATGATCATATAACAATACTATGTCTGTTCCTTGTGAAACTGAAGAAATGGAGTAACAATAGGCTTTTAACGTTTGAAAACCATTTGGGCAAACCATTAGTTAAATTTGCTGCAAGTGATAATCTAATTGTATATTGTTTTCCCAATTGTAGAATATGCATCAGGGGTATCCGACAGAAACTTTAGTGCGATTTCTCAAGGCAAGAGAGTGGAATGTTCAGAAAGCACATAAAATGGTCAGCCTACCTGTTACTAATGTTAATGGATTATATTGTACTCTCCATGCAAAGTGCAAGATATTTTATATATGGCATTTTTCTTGCAGCTGATGGATTGTTTAAATTGGAGACTGCAAAATGATATTGACAATATATTAACTGTGAGTAGTTGTCCTATTTCTCAATTAATTTATGACATTTTGAGCTCTATGGTTTGCATAATATTTAATTTTCTCTCTCTCTATGTATAATATGTAAAATCAACTGGATAACTGTCTTTTGAATTTTATTATCAATATCTGAGTCATAAATCCTTGTTTGACATGATATATTAATATTATCTCTTGTTCAAAGAAGATGAAAGAGCTGCCAGCAAATTGGAGCTGCAAAAGTACAATTTAGAATTACAACCATGCCAATATTAGGAATTTTGTTGTTCAAAGAGTTTTTGTGAGATTTATTAATTTTATCAATTTCTATGCATTGTGATAATATCTTTTTCAGAAACCTATAGTCCCAGTTGATTTATATAGAGCAATACGGGATTCACAACTATTGGGATTATCAGGTTACTCGAAGCAGGTAGAGTTTTGTGAATTTATCCTTTGTTATTGCATTTTATATGGGTGAACGGAACTATAGACATCATGTCAAATTGCTAAAGGTCTTTATTCTCATGAATCATCGTGAGATACTTTTTGTTTGTATTCTAGCCATCGCACATCTAACATAGATATTAGAGAGTTGAAAATCTGCATGATTCATTTAAATAAACTGGTGCTTATCCTTTTCTCTTACTATATTTTAGGGCCTTCCTGTGTTTGCTATCGGTGTTGGACAAAGCACATATGATAAAGCATCGGTAACCTAGCAAATTTTATCTTAATTTATGATGATTTTTTGTTACTCTGATTTTGGTGTGAAATTATGATTATTGGCGGATTATGATTTTTCAATGTCATTTTTTACATTGTTGCAAGTTTTTCAGCAAATCAAAATTTTGAGTATTTAGGTTCTATTAAGGCCGTTGTCAAGTTTAACAAAGTCACTTATCAAAAAAAAAGTTTAACAATGTCAAGCATAAAATCAAGAAAGCATGGATATACCAACGTGTTGTGTTCCCATGTCCCCATGTCATTTTTTTGCTTCTTATATGCTTCTATAATTGTAAGTAAAAGCCATGGTAAAGTACACCATCAAATAGATATTTATTAAGGTAAATTGCATTTGGGCCTCAAGGTTGGGAGGGAGTTACAAATTGTTCGCAACTTTTAAAAAATCTCGATTTTGGTCCTTGAAGTTGTAAAAGCGCTGAAGTTTTGGTTTCTCTTTAGAATCTCACATTTTTCACTATCCTTTCACGATAGAAAACATAAAATTTAATTATTTTGTTTAGTTTGAATAATTTATATATTTTAAATGAATATTTACTCCTCTATCCTCACTATTTTTTAAAAATTTAATAAAAATTTAATTTTAATTTTTTTACCTGTTGTTTTCTCCTCTAAAAATTTTAAATTAAAAATATTAATATTAATATTTCAGAATTATATTCAAAAAAGCTAAAAAATTTATGTCACATCCAATATAATTCTTAATAAATCAATCAATTGTATTTCACATTCGACACAATTTTTAATGTAACAGATTTTATGTAATATCATACGCAAATTTAAATAAAATCACAATTTTTTGAAACCAATTTTTTTCTTCCAACCAGACTAAGCGTATAAGTGCTTTTATCATCTCTGCTTATATTGCATTTACTTTAATTTTTGGTTGGCCAACTTTTTTTACCATTTTCGACAACTAATTACCAATGGCCACTCTAGCTTTCATGCTTCTAGGCAACTGGGCTTTGTTTAATCTGATGATAAAGTTGGATGCCCAGATTTTGTCAGGGCCAAAATAATAACATGAATATTATGTTTCATATTTAAGTATACTAAATGTTTCTGTATGTTTGGAATTTGTTTGAAACACTTGAAATGTGAGCATAATTTAATGTTAGTTATCCAGCAAAGCCATGTACATCACAAATTATTTTATACCGAGCTTTTGTTAGGTTCTAGCCTAGTTTTTATATTATTTTCTGCAATCTGACTTCATTAGTCTTCAATATCATGGTTTTCATTTTTATCTACCAACAGGATATTTCTTGATTTGATGTTTCATTCTTAAATTCTGATTTGCCTGTTGCTTTTTGCAAAGTTCAGGTTCACTACTATGTCCAATCACATATACAGTTAAATGAGTATCGAGATCGTATTGTTTTTGTGAGTCTTGTTTCCTTGTCTAAGCTAGTCAGCAATTAAATTGTTGCTTTTTGCTTTATTTTTTGGATTAGTCCCCACACTTTAATTATTTGGACATCTTTATCTTGGCAGCCATCTGCAACAGAGAACCAGGGGAGGCATATTGGAACTTGCATAAAACTTTTAGATATGACTGGTCTAAAGCTTTCAGCCTTGAGCCAAATTAAGGTTTTTAATATTTATTTCATCCATAGATCTTTGTGTTGATCTTTGCATGCATGCCAGCATCAATAGATAGGCATATAAATATGAAAGTCATCAGCCATGCATGTTAGTTCTGTTGTGTTGATGCCGGCATATCTTGGACGCTAGGCCTGCCAATGAATGTCAGAGTCTTTTGATAGGCTCTTCATTTTTGTCTTCTTTATAAAGTGTTGTACTGGCAATTTTTAGTACCTAAATATCATTTAAGATGTCTCTGGCACTTGGTCCTCTTAAAACATAGTTGCTAATAACAGTTTTTTTAATGAAAAATTGCTAACAGTTACCTTGTACCGTATCTTTGTGGTGTTCAAATTCATCTTCTTTGAGAATTTCAATGGACCATAATGAAGCAAATTCATAATCAGTTTTTAATGACCATGACTGGCTATTTGTCATCTGTAACTATATGTGGGAGGATTTTGGATATTAGTTATATATTATTAAATAGCTCATACCTTGATGTCTAAAACTCTTGTAATCATATGAACCAAGTATCAGCCAATGCCTGAGGATAGTTAATAATTACGATTGCACTCTTGCATAATAAAGCTTATTTTTTCTTTGCGTGTCATTTTTAGAAATACCTCTGTATTAGAAAGTGGTTTATCAGAACTATATTTACGTTAGTTAACTTCTTCATACTTATTATTTGTTTTCGATTCGTTTAATTTGTTTTTTGATGGGCTAAGTTTCTACTGTTATTCCTTAAGAAAATTTTATCTCCTATTAATCATAGAACCGTTTGGTTCTAATAATTCAAAAATTAAGAGTGTCTAATGTGGTATTAAAGCAGGTTTGAAATTGACGCTACTGCAAACCATCATATTTTGCTTCTCCTCTTCATCATAAGTCACCCTTCCCCCTAACCATTGCTCCTTCTCTTCCCCATTCTCTCTCTTTCTTTCCTCATTCCCCCTTCTCCCTCTTCCCTCCCCCCACCTCTCCCTTCTTTTAACCATCTTTCCTCCCTTTTTTCCACCATGAATCTAAGTACCTCACTCCTGTTTGTACCACCTTTAGTTTTATTGATATCTTTATTTTAATGTTTGACAGTGAGTTTAAGCTAATATGTTACTGTGCGGGTTCTAGTTGTCTGTGTAGGTTTGAATTGGGTCAAGCCAGGGTTAAATGGATGAAACATTGAAGTTCTAATGTCATGAATAAAGAGAAAGGACAAGGATGAGTCAGTGTGTGACCTCAAACGACGATGATTGAAGCAATCAGGAAGTTCAAGATGATGCTAAGTCAACAAAACAACACAAAAACAAAGCGAACAATCATTTTATCTTATATAGATTTTGTTATAACTCTTTGTAAGATTGATATGTTGAGTTGTGAAGTAAGTTGGTTGAAGTATTAAGCACTATGGATGCATGTTCGAGTTGATATGTTCGAGTCAAAGTTGTATTAGAATTCTCTCCAAGTGTTGCTGCAGATTTGCTACTGATGGCCGATCAAGTTGGTCAACCAAGTTTGTCTACTAAGGGAGAGTTAATTGATTTAGTGCATGGTCATCGGTTGACCAAGCTGGTTGATCGATAACAAAGACCTAGAAGAATTTTATTTTTGTGTGAGGGTGGTCGACTAAAGGCTTTTTTAATCAAGTTGGTTGACCGACAACTGTCCATTGTACCTAGTTTTGGAAGGTTTTTAAATTTGGTTGACCGACTATTTAGCTTACTTTAATTCTTTTTGGTATTTTTTGGCCATTCCTTCAAGTTCATTTTAGTGTGTACAACTATTGTTACATATTGTCCCGGACTGGATCGGTTCTGGGCTGAACCGACCGGTTTCGGGTCAGGAAACTGATTCTTGAACCTGAACCGGTTGGTACCAGTTTCGGTTATGGGTCCGAAATCATTAAGGTTCTGGTGACCCAAGCCCAAATCGGAGCCATAGAACCGATTCAGACTGATTCTTACCAGTTTTAACTAGTTTGAAATCGGCCTGAACCGCTTCTATGGTTCCGGTTTGGAGCCGGTTTTTGAACCATTTGTTTTTTTAACATGCTTGAATAAAGTTAAATAAGTAATAAAGCATTTAAGAAAAGAAATTTATTTTATTTTGGGTTCTTATGTTACAACAGTTAAAATAAAGTATAAATACATGATATATACATCATTTGGAAAAATTACAGTATACTCATTTTGCAAATTCTCTCTTCTTCGGAGCTATTTTCTTTCAATTCATCAATCAGATTATGTTTTTGATTGCACTTTTTAGCATAAATCAATCTTTCAGGCAATTAAGCATGCAGAAGAATGTAGATGATAAAGAGCTACGGTAGTCATCAATTATTCTCCAATTTAGAGAGAATGCTGATTCAGCAGCAACAATTGAAACTTGTGCAGCAAGAATGTCCCGTGCCATAGCTGATAAAACGAGAAATTATTTTGCAATTTTCTTCTATCAGGCTAGGAGGATAAAATCGTCTATATCTCCTTCTAGATGTTGGTAAAATTGCAACTCATTTAGGTTAGCTGGTACCTGTTCAGAGACTGCAGGTATAGCAACTTCCTTTTCTTTGGCCATTACCGTAAAGTTTGTAGTCATTTTTCAGTTTCTCCTCTTAATATACTGAATATCTCACTCTTCTTTTTGAGAGTTGTTGCCACAATTTGTTCCTTTTGTTTTTGATTTTTAACCTACTGACTGTAATATAAAGAAATTTTTTCTTAAAGGATAGTGAAAACAAATGATTTTTAGTGATCTGTATCACTGTCTAAGAATTCAAAATATCCACTAAGAAAAGTTTCCAGTGCAGAGTTTCTCTGGTGAGAATCTAGAAATGATGCAATACAATACAGAGGAGGAATTGTTTCCCAAACTTTCTAAATTTCTTCTCCCTTAAAAAAGCAAAAACATCTACAAATGCGTCATTTCGAATCTCTAAAAAGTTTTGAAACATCTAAAAACCATACGGTAAAAAATTTAGCAAAGTTGGATAGTAATAACCAAAAAACTGTTCTGTTGTTTCTATGAAAATTAATAAAAGTTCATGAACCTTTCTAAAAAAAGCTAATCCATATCATTAAGCTGATAGTCCTCATTCAAAGTTTCGGAGTTATAGAAAAGGGTAGTAATATCTTTATAAAGCAAAATTGAATCGATCAAACAGTGCAAAGAATTCCACTTTGTGTCAGCTGGTAGCGAAATTTAATAGGTATTTTGCTTGCATGTCGACAGATTTGTTTCCACTCATGTAGAATATTTTTCCTATGAGTCCACTTTGCTATAGCCTTGATTTCACCTATACTCAAGTGGTCATCAGAAAAGTTGTCGATACACACAAGTTCAGAATGTGACATGCACAGCGAACATGAAATAAAGATCCATAGAGAATAGGTTTTAGAGACTGAGTCAAATAGCTAATTGCAAGATTGTTACTTGAGGCATTATCTAATGTAATTGCAAAAACCTTGTCGTCTATACAAAATGACTTGCATATGTTTAAAATAAAATTAAAAATAGTAGATCCGGCATGTGCGACTTCAAGTGGATCGAGTGTCAATATATGTTTTTGCAATTATCAATCTAATAATAAGATACAAGTAGCTTATGCCAGTTATGTTGGTCCATATATTGGAGCTTATGTTAACTTTACATAGTAATCTTTTGAGATGTTGAATAAGAATATTCTTATATTTTTCATACATGACTAAACACTCTTTTTTTAATGTGCAAAGAGATTTGTTGATAAATTGGCTATAAATATTCCACAGTGTATTCTAGATAACTTTTTGGTTCATAGATTGTAAATGGTTTTTCTGTTTCTACAACAAAACATACAAGGTCGCATCGGGCTTTGGCAATTTTTAAATGATCAAGGCCTTGATCCAACCTGTGGATTTATTTAAGTTTGGGTAGGCTCAATAGTAGTGGGATGGCATGCCTTCTCATTAAAGTTGTGGAACTTTACTAAATATTTTTTAAAAGTGTCAGTTCCTCCTCTTGCATCTTTTGATTTGTAAGAGTATTATTTTTTACAAATCTTACAGACTTCAAATTGCTCAACTGTGCTCGAATTCATATTTTTGTTTTGAATAATGTCATAGAACTCACATACCTTATTTCTCCTTACACGAGTTTGTGCCGTGCTTGTGGATGATTGTGTTGTTGTACCAACTTCAATTGAACGTGCCTGCATTCGCTCATCATTTATATCTTGGTTTTGCTTTAGAATGTATTACGGATTGGCAACGTCATCATCATCGGACAATCCCTGAGCTTCATTCTCACATAAATTGTTAAAAATATATTAGCACGAGCAGCAATTTCCTCCATGTATTAGTGTCTATTTGTCATAGTAGGAGTTTTAAGAATTTTAGGAAATAAGATTACAGAGAATTATTGAAAGTTGAGTAACCTTGATGAGTACATTTCATTTGCCAATTTGTATATACAGAGCTTAGTCAGGACATGATGAGTAGTTGTGCACAACTGTGAACATACATAATTTAATTAAATTATTATATTTTTAATTATCTAATAATATAATTTACTATAATAATAATATATTAATAATAAAAATATGTTATATGCATGTGTTGCACTTGCTAGCTGTGCATAGCATGTGCAACACTGCACAAAAGCTAAAAAAAAATTGAATGAATCATTGTGCACAGCATGTGCATAGTGTATAAAAACTATAAAAAAAATGAATGAACCGTTGTGCACAGCATGTGCACAATGTTACAAGTGCTAAGAAATAAAAAAATATGAATGAACCACTGCGCATAGGGTACAAAAGGCAAAAAAAAAATTTTGAATGAATCGATTCTAATTCAGAACATATGGGGAACTAGACCATTTATGTTCCTCAAACCGGAACCAGTTGGACCCAATCTGGATTGAACCAGTTCCGGTTGGACCTGTTCATACCGGATTGAGCCGGTCTGTCTTCAAATTGGGCCAATCCAATAAGCAGCTCTATGGACAAGTAGTCTTCATGTGATAATAATGTGAGTTGCTAGAAAAACTCTCTTTCATCTCCAAGTGATCAAAGGGATTTCTAAAGTGATCTATGTGTTTAAGGCTTTAGTGCTCGACTTTAAAGGCTGATCGTTGTCCTTCTTCTCACATTCAAAGTTAATCACTGGAAGAACAAATGTGATATTACTCTTGTAATTCAGTTTTTTCATTTGTTGTTAGCTACTTCTCTCTCGAATCTTTTTTTCTATTATTTAGAGTGAAAATAGCGTGTAATTTCAGGTGAGCAAAACCTAGAAGGAGGGTGATTGTGTAGTGGTGTAAAAGGGCTTCTCCATTGCCCTTGTGTGAAAGGTGCTTGTGTGCATGCTATTGGGCTGTGGAAGTAGGCACAATTCCTGTGTTCCTCTGATTGAGATTTTTGTTTATTTCTTTTGTATATTTACTCCTTTGTTATTATTAACAATTTTTGGGGTTGTATGAATAGATTCTGGAGGTTGGTATCCCCGCTCCCCCACTAACCCACATCTCACATCTCTCCTGTTGTATTCCATTAAGGTCCATGTAATAACTCTCTCTTTGATTTTATGTGATTATTCCACCTCTTTTTTCTCCAATCTCAGCGTCTTTTATGGTTTTATATTCATCTCCTCTTCGTGAATTAAAACCTTTTCCAATATTGATACCACCTTCAAGTTGAATGATACCTATTATTTTTTATTGTCATTGATGAAAATTAGATTACTGTAAGCGCTGTAAAGCTTTTTCGCATTGACCTCCCTTTAGATGATGCAGACACTATAGAACTTGCCAAATAGCAAGCTTTGGATTTTTTTTCTTACATGAATGTTGAACAGCTTGGAGCTTGTTTTGCTTCAACTATTATCTTATAGGACTTGGTTAAGTCTATGCAAGATTTTCTTCATTGCACACACTTTGAAGTCAATAATATCTCTTTTTCTTATTGCCTCTACTTTGATCTATTCTCTAAATATTGCGAACACTACAAAACTTGCCGAATGGAAAGCTCTGGATTTTTTTATTCTTAATAGCTCGAAACCTCTTATTGATTCCATTATTAAATTAAAGCTATATGGGATTTTCTTCACTGCAAATCCTTTTAGGTCAATAATATCTCACGTTTACACCCGCTACTCTGGTCTATCTACTTTCCAGCAACGTGACTTAATGTTTCAGGAGTATCAAAGCACCTCGTTGAAGAGGTGGGATGTGTTGCTTCAGTGTAGGCTATTTATGATTACTTTTTTATTTAACAATGAAAAAGCAATAAGTTTATTATTTGGAAATTGTTTATTTTTCAGTTTTCTTTCTAGCCCGTGTAGTTTTAGTTGATAACCGGTAGTGACATCCCAAATATTACTATTGCAATGTCGCCAGTTCTTTGTGTCATTGGGCTTTCTTCGACTCTACTCACTTCAAAAAAACCTTTCCTTGATCGGTGTGCTTTTGTTTTGGGTTTTAGAGGACATAGTAGTAAGAGTCAATCTTTTGGTGGTGTGTGGTGTTGGCGGTCTAGGATGAGGCACGGACAATTTTCCTTGCCACATTGCTACTCATTAGATCAATGTTGGGAGAAGTTATGTCTTCTTCCCAATTTCTTAAATTCTACTACTTTAGAATCTCCTAACTTAAAATGGTAGTCTATTTTTCTAATATAATGCATCTACTTCTGATATACACACTACTTCATTTTTTGGATTTGTTTCTACTACTCATTCTGGTATTTGGGATTTTTGATTACGGTGCCTCTTCTTATATGTTGGGTAATCGTTGCTTGTTTTCCTTGTTAAAACAATCTTCTGCTCTATTCTTGGTTTTCCTGGTTGATTATTCTTCTTCTTTATTTCATGGAAAATGAACTTTCTTTATTCTCTCGATTGTATTTCTTTAGGATGTTGGTGAATAGGGCTAGGATTTTTGGTCTCTCAGTAGATGGTTATGCATTCTGATATTTAGACAACTATCTAGATCGCAATTGCATGTTGAAGCACACTGACTATTTGTTAGTAATATTTTTATCCAACGGTTTCTCCATTTCTCATAGATCATCAAAATAACAGTTGGTTGATATTTTCACAAAGTCTTTGAATACTTCATTAGTCTTTGATTTGTGTGGCGAGTTGGGTTGACAGATATTTATAATCCAACTTGAGGGAATTATAAAAATATCTCTATATTAAGCAAGTATATTATTATTATTTTAATTATCATCGAATATATTATTAATATCTTTGTATTAGGAAACAATTTGATACTTATTGTCATTTTTATTTCTTTACTTTCTTTTTTAATGTACTAAGCTTGTATTTCAATTTCTTGGAAGATTATATCTTAATTCTATTACTATATATAAGGGATCAATTTCTAATAATACAAAAAATTAAGGGCTTCCAATTGTTATATTATTATTGTATATGATATGAGGATCGAACTAGGACACTCCATTGTCCTTGCTAGCCCCTCCTACTAGTATAGAAGTCTTAGGGAAGAAATCCTGAAAAGGCCTTCCCTAAAAGTGTACCCGCAACAAACAACCCAAAGAGAGGGATGCGAGGAGAAAACACGGTGACAACCTCATGAAGTGAGACCAGACAACTACTCGGGGTTAGGCTTTGTGGCGAGATTAGCTGGTCTTGAGAAAGAGATAGAACAAGACAATGAATACCCATTAAGTGAAGAGAAAAGAATTACTTAAAAAATATTACTTGAGGAAGCTGCTCTAGGAATTTCCCCGAGGAGCTTACTGGAGGAATTGACTATTGAGTAGTATTCTAGGAATTTTTCATAGAAGACCTGTCTCGAGTTTACTTTGGAAAGCCACTCTAGGATTCCTTGAGAGCAGTACTCAAGGATTCTATCCTAGGACCCAGTATATGATAAAGAGGAAATATTGGAAGATAGTTATGGTTCGTAACCTGATTGGATGCCAGCACTGCATGATTGCTCCACACTACATATTCTTGTTATGGACATAAATGTAGAATTGTCTGACCTCTATTGAACATTAAGAATGCAGGAATAAGGACAAAACTAACTACATATGGACACGCCTAGGAGCCACCCCTTGTAATCTTCTTCTCCCTACAAACAGAGGAGAGTTTGTTATGAATGTTAGAATGATTTGTGCTTCTAACGTTGAACTCTGTTCAATTATCTTCTCCTCCCTTTACTTCTGTCTTCTCCCAAAATAGCCCAACACACTTTACTGATTTCGGCATAGAGAACCTCCTATCAGAACATTTATCAATAAGGAAGCCTGGTGATAGCAGGTTTAGCCAAGCCGTCGTTATAAGGCATTACTGTTATTTGTTACTTAAATGGTAAGTAGGAGTTTCAAAAACGGTACATAGCAAATGTTGAACACCATGATTGTTTACTTGCACTCAAAGATATGACTTGAACTTATTTATGACATTAACTTCTATTAAAGTAAATTCTGGTTTTACCTTGTAGAACACCTCTTATGTGGGAATCATTCATGATGCCACTGATCATTAATTTAGCTTTTACCTACTTTATGTGAGCAACAATTTATTCCTCTCTTTTCACAAAAAAAACAAAACAATTTATTTCTTTTAATTATGTCACTTGGTCCTCCTGCCAATTCATTTGTTTCTTTTGGTGACCATTTCTTCTTCTTTTCACTTGGAATGCAGCTAATGACAATTATATCTACTGTCGATGACCTAAATTATCCAGAGAAAACTGAGACCTATTACATTGTTAATGCTCCATATATATTTTCATCATGCTGGAAGGTGACTACTTTCTCATTGTGGGGTTATGAAATTCTTGTTTAGTTCCAGTAACTAATTTTGTCAAGTTCTTTTCATTTCAGGAATCTGATTTCTTTTGTATTACATTTGATAGTTGAAAACCCTTCTTGGCAGGTTGTGAAACCTCTTTTGCAAGAAAGAACAAGGAAAAAAGTGCAAGTACTGCAAGGTTGCGGGCGAGATGAGTTATTGAAGGTAAGAAATTCCATCTGTCTACTTCTTGTCGTTTTGCCTAGATCTGTGTAAGAATTTAACCACATTTACTCTTTACGTTTATTTTGGTAGCAGCACTATAATCACCAAGACATGATCATTCGCTTAATTAATTTTTTGATGGTAGAGCAGCTTTTTGTGTGACAAGCACATGAGAATGTCTTCCAATGTATCCTCAATTTCAAATCTTCACTAGCCATCTGATGTTGTTTTAAAAGCTAATTTATGAATATGCCGTAATTTATTAAAAAACAGAAATCATGTTAGGCAGGGGACGAATGATTGTATTTTCAAGCTCTATTCACAATCCAGTCATCATCTTTTTGCCTTTGAAATTCTAAATACAGTTTCTGGCATTTGTTGTTTCATTATGTATGCTGTTATTTTTGATAAAACCTCAAAGAGGAGGAAGTTGGAAAGAAGAACTTTTACTTCATGCATCGCTGAGTATGGATGCACGTGCATCCATTTAATTGTAGTATAGAGTAAGGAAATTTTTTTAGAAAGGGAATAAGGAATTATTTGGGGAAACATTCCTGGATTTATGTTATTTCTTCCTATACAAGGTAACGCTGACATGTTATCTATGAGTATAAGACATATTTAACAGTTGCTTCCACGCTTATGTTGGTCCGGCTGAGGTTCTTCAGAAAAAAAGAGAGATTGTGAAGAGTTTGAAAATCACTGAAAACTTGGCAGCTTGAGCTTGTGAGCTTAATATAAGATAATGAGATAATTCCCAAAAGAAAGTGGATGATTGTAGATTGATATCTAATCCCCATTGTTTGTGAATTGATGGAAGCTTGAATTACTAAAACTTAGAACATTTGTTCATCACACAGGACATGTTTATCAAATTCATCAAGCACTATATGGTCTTAAGCAGAATTGGTTTGGTATATATTCATTTCTGTTATCCAAACTGCTGCTTTTGATTTTAGTCAAAATTATCTTTGCACTTTTCTATCACATATTTGAATGGCATGCATGTAGATCTTCTTGCACTACATTGCCACCGCTCATGAAATATAATGTCATTTGAAATTATTTTGTTTTTGTTCCATTTGAATGATGTGATGCATGTGTGTATTCAAGCTTAACTTTATGATTGTCTGATTTTCAAATTCATGAATGGTCTCTCTTTTTTATCATAACCAGGCTACAGACAATCTTGTATGATATACCAACTATCATGATGAATACGAGAAGTGCTTAGAACAATTTTTATTTGCATTTTGAATTTGAAAAGTAAATTTATCATTATTTGGATGATTAACTGTAATTAGAAACTCTACTTCCTCTTGCTTTAATTTCTGTTCTGTTGTTTACACAGATTATGGATTATTCCTCCCTTCCACATTTCTGCCGAAGAGAAGGCTCAGGCTCATCTCGGTACCACTCATCATCACCTGGAGCTGATAATTGTTTCTCACTTGATCATCCCTGCCATCGGCAGCTATACGACTACGTTATGCGAAAGGCTTATGGCCCCGAGTCTATGATGCCCGTCAAGCAGGGTTCCTTCCATGTCAATCTGCCAGAACCAGATCCAGAGGGAGTCAAGATCGCAGAGACCATTGAGTCTGAAATGCACAAATTTGAGAATCAGAACATCGATGGCCACATTAATGGCCTTCATATCTGATCATCAGTGATTGATCTGCTGAGATGGCTTACAGTCAAAATCAACCTACTCTATTGATAGCAACTATTAATATCATAGTAAGAGGACATCAAACAAATTCTGGGAGCTTGATGGGAGATTGAACAGTAGTATTTGGGTCTCTTCCACTCTCAGCTCATGGATTAGAATGGAGATTAAAGAAGAGAAGGATGCTATATATGTCATAACCGCAAGAATCTGTATTGTGTTATTATATAATGATGAGGAATATTTAGTTGTCCGCACAGTGCAAGGTTCTCAAGTCTACTTTCATTCACTACAGTGTAGACGCTTTGTATCATTCTTAAGAACCTTGTACTGAATATAAAAATGTGAAATCCTTCTAGATTATCAATTATCATAAAAGATTATCTTTACATGGTTGGATCTACACTTATCATTCATCAATTTTTCTTCACATGAACTGTATTTTATTTTTATTTTTTTGTAGACTGCTTTTTAAAATTAGGAACTACTGTGGTTTACTTCAACAATTTAATAATACAGATATCTGAGATTGTATTCACGTTTACTTTCAAATCGACCAATGAAAGGAACGTAGAACAACTGATAATTTAGTTAAGGCAAAATGCATTCAGGTGAATTTAACAACTGGTGTAATAATTTTAAATTTTTAACAACAGGACCTTTGAGTTACTCATTAATTAGATTTATTTTTGTGAAATGCGTAATTTGTGATAAATTTAATATTCTGTATGTAAATTCTCCTTATTTTTATTATTAAAATTTTGTAGAATGTCATTTTTACTACTTTTTCTCTCTTTTTTGAGTTACATGCTGCTTGTTGGAGGGTAGCTCGCCCCCTTCTCTCTCTCTCTCGCGAGGTAGCAGGCGGAGGAGGGCATCCTATCCTCTCTCTGTCTCCTGCGGGGAAGCAGGTGGAGGGAGTAAGGTGTGCAGCCCCCCCCTACTGGTAGTTGCAGCATAGTAGGATCCAGCCCAAGTGAGAAGAGGAATGGAGAGAGAAATTTATGGATATAGAAGTAATTTAAAAGTTATTTAATGTATTTATGAAAAAGAAATAATTTAAATGAACTTAATGTGAAGTGTTTAAGATAATCTTGGGGATTTGATTGAGAATAGTAGCCTATCTTAGGGTCTCGGTTCTTAAATTTTAAAATTATTGTCATACAACTATCAAAAAAATTAAAAAAAAAAGTCATTGTCATACATGATATTATCTTATAATCTCAAGAATCTAGATGTAATTTACCCATTTAATTATATCACGCGGACCAACATATATGTATTTTGAGGGGCATTGCTCTAGTTTTTCATGTTAATCTGTTATTCTTATAATTAGTAGCTATTTGATTCCATGAAATAGAAATTCATTTTTGATGACTTGAGGGCCTGATCGGTTCAAAGTTTTGAGTTATTAGATGACAGCTTAAGCCAAAGTATTAGGTTTTCTTTATTGATTGAGGAAAGATGTGATAATTTCCAGATTTTGCTTGCTCTCGAATACTTTCAGATTAGTTTGGCTGTTTAATTATTTCATTTGAACTCTGCTATTGCTAAAGATCCTTCCCATCGGTAGATTCATAAATATTTGAGAAATCTTAGCATGTTAAATAAGTTCTTATAGATACTTTCTTTAGGATTTACCTATTATGTCCATACACATTCAATTCTTATTCCTCACTTCGCCTTTAAAGATGTTTATTTGCACTTAAATTAATGATAAGCAAAAGTTAACAAATGTACTCAAGAAATCTATATACATTCAAAAGTTCAAATATGTGCAAAAAATGATCAAATAGGTCCCAAAAAAGAGAAAATTATCAAAAGTTGTTTATATTCAACTTAATTGCCCATTGGGCAAGTGCTTCATCATTATCATTTGTTAGGTGTTTTAGAACATTCTTTAAATATTTTTTTTCTGAGATAAATAATAGCTTGCCTAGTACATCTAAAACGAAGAAGATCATAATCTAGAGTAAGTTTATATTAAGCAAAATAGAACACACCTAAATCCCCATTTGTCAAAGAACCTCATTACTTCATTAGAAAACCTTGTTGTCAAACCTAAAAATGCACTAGTGATCTGGCTGAAGCAGCTTTTTTCTGTGAACTGTTGGCACACCAGTCCTACAACACACAAGAGAAATGGGATCACTAGAGCATGTTAACCCGCTTGGTGGACAAGAAAGGATTTTGGGCATCACTGAATGGATTATAATTCAGAGAGTTATGTGCACTGCAGGCCGCTGCTTCATCCTTTTTATATTGCTGATGGGACATGAACTGAGCCTGAGAGAAGAGATTAGGGTGAAAGTTCTCATTGTCATCTTCAAAAGCTACCCAGTTTTCAGTACCATCAACAAATCCATTTTCTTGTTGTTTCTCCACCGAAGTATTCCTCAGATATTCCACTCTGTGAAGCAAAACAAAATGACGATTATACATTATACATGTGTGTGTGTGTGTGTGTTTGAACGGAGCTTTGGATGTTGTTGAGGACTCACGAGGAACTCAGGCTTTGATTTGTTGCTGACTTCTCTGACTGTTTAATCCTCTCCTCAGTAGCCTAAGCAAACGATGACGAAAAAATTTATTTTTTACTGTCAAGATAAGAACTATAATATTCAAATCTAGATACCTTGTTTGTGAAAAAATCTGAGGCAGAGGCATGATCAAAATGCATTCTTTTCTTGATTCGCTTTGCGTTTGGTCCTTCATCCGATCTCTCTCCAGGAGGAAGATAAGGCTTGGTAGACTCATCTTCCTCACAGCTCCTTTTCCATTTCTTAAATCCATCAAAGCCCCATGCCTTCTTCTTTGAAGTCTTCTTCTCTGCTCTCTCCTCACCCTCCTGAGCTAAACCAACTCTTGAAAATTTCCTAGAGTTTATAGGCGAACTCTCAGGCATGAGTACAGTTATGCTGTTATCGGTTTCTTTATCTTTCTTCCCTTTCCCTCTCCAAAAGTGCTTTGTGGGTGCTCTCTCTTTGGCCTTCACGCTGTTGTTTGATGGTTTTTGATCACTGAGGTCAATATCTGTCCACTCATCATCCCCTGTGTTCTTCAGCAGTGGAGGAGTCCCAACAATCACATCCTTGCAGTCAATCTCAACTCCTTGAGAGGCCAGCCTACTCAGAAGTGGCCTCTTGGAGGAATGGTACTCTTCTACTGAGATGCACTTGGCATACAACAATTCCTGTAACAATAATCCAATCTTTCTTTTTCAAAATAAGATAAACCTGATTCCCAAGAAGCATGTACAAACAAAAGTTTTAGAGCCGGCACGAATTATTAGTGAATAAAACGAGCGATTTCAGCCTTTAAAAAATACTCTCAAAACCTCTTCTTTAGGGCGAAGTAAAAACATCACAAAGTTTATCTGGCCTTGCACAAATCTGAAGATGAAGTTAAAGTTTCATTCTTTCCAGTTTAAAACATGAAATTAGGTTTTGAATTCTAAAGTGCCAACAAAACAAAGAGAATCATGAAATAAGAAAGAGTGCTTAAAAGCATCTCTGCCTATCTTGTCCCCAACTGAAATGAGCTGGATCTTCTCTTTGGGATACCTAAAACTTCAAACATTCCACAAATTCAAGATGACAAGTTTCAAAAAAGAAAACTTTAAGGTTTAACTTTTACGTAATTTAAGCCTGAAAAAGGTACTAAATGTGGATTCAAGCACTTAATGCAAGCAGCGATCTTACCTGCAAGAACAATAACTTGTCTCGTATCAGCGAGGGAGGTTCCGCGTGAGATGGGGCAGTGATGAGATTCTCGAGGAGGTTGGCTCTGAAGATGGAGACTTGGGCTTCCGGCACGATGCCTTCCTTGTGGAGGCCAATGAGCTCCAGAATGCGGTGGAACGAGTCTTGCTGCCACTTGAGGTTGTCGGCATGGCGATCTGCGAGCTTCTGGTCAGCCGGAAGACGGCGATTCTTGAAGGAAAATGGAAGAAGAATGGATTTGCAGAGGGAATTGATGGTCTCCTGGAAAGAAGAGTAGTAAGCAGGGGAGTAAGAGTAAGCCATTGCTTCTTTGTCTTCTTCAGAAAGAACCTCACTAACTACTTTTCTCTATCGCTAAAGAAAGGCTGAGATCTAGATATACGGGATTCTGGAGAAAATGTTGAGGCTTTCGTTTTTTTCATGAAGATCATGATTTGGGAACTAAGTTCAAGGTTTGGGTTTTGAATACTGATGAGGCCCAACGGTCGAAAAAAATAGCCGTTGGAAGACCAAGCGACTTAAGTGTTGCTGTGCTGCTAGCTTTGTTAGGAGACATGTTTAATAATATCAAATTTCATAAGATTAAATTAAATTTAAATATAATATTTATATCTTAAGATTTATGTATGATATGAAATTAAATCAAGTTTCATCTAAGATGTATGCAGAATGTTAAAAATTACTTTTTTACATATTAAGATGCTTAAAATACCTAAAATAGTAACTATTACTCATCCATATAATTAGATGGTAGTATATAATTTTAGAGATGCAATATGTATATATATCTAATTATAAAGATTAAATAAAGTTAAAAATACTCTCTTTAAGGGTGATATGTAAGCATTCGCTAACTTGTTGTTTGATCTCTAGGTTTGTTACTAAAGCCGTTATCATTAGTTGAAGGGTTAATTTGAATATTTTTATCTTTGCCTTCAATATTTGTTGTTACATTTTTATAAAAAGGTTTCTCCTTCATTGGCCACGGGATATATAGCTATCGCCATTGTCGTTTGCCTTCTGTTTTCTTGCAGGTGCTTTACATTTTCACCTTAAGCTGAAGGAATGATTAACTTTAATATCTAGTTTGATTAGTAAATGACTAGTGGTGGAGTCATTACTTTATATCATGAATTTTAATTAAACTATTTATAATAAGAGTCTTTTACTTTTTGTAAGATTAAAAAATTTATAAAAATAGTATATCTTGTTAATTAATATATTATAATAAGAGGCTAAATCATAGTTAGTTTATCACGATCGGTAAACTATGATTTTTTTTTACATGAAAAATGACAATATAGAATGTGATGGCTAAAGAGAAAGAGGAAAAACCGAAAATAAAGATGTTAGAAATAAACCTTGGAGTTTTATATGGAACGCAAGGCATTTGAAATGAACTATGATGTTGTGTTGAAAGTTTAAATCCACTACCTAAAGAAGATGGGGTACAATTGGTCTCCATGTAAGAGGATCAAATACAAACTTGAAGAAGGAAAAATGCAAAATTAAGAAGCACAATAAAGGAGGTGATGAAGAGATGATTATATTACGGAACACGTTAAATATAATCAACTATATAGTTTAGGCTCGTAGAAGCAGAATTAATTTAGTATTTGACATGCTTGTTGATGCCTTTTAGAGACTCAAGGAATTTTATAAGCTAAAACAAAGATATTTTAAAGATGAGAAAAATACTGAATTGGCATATTTATTGTGGTAGTCAGCCTTGATCTATTAAGCCTATAAATCAATAACTATATGTGTTGAATCTTTATATTTGTTAATACTTTTTTATGCCATCAAGGAGGTAAGTTTTTGCAGACAACGTTACATTTGCATATAATTTTTGAAAATAGAAATTTTTTGTGATTTGTAAGTTTGGAGACTTAAAATTCATATTCAAAACTCAAGAATTTCAATGCAAATAAAAACTATTATATAATTTTTTTTTAAACCCAAACATTCTAAGATAGATGCCTTATCGGCATGCTCAACCCTTACGGTGATACTGCGATACACCATTTTAGATTCACGGGTGCATCCAAGCATGCATAAGTATCATATAAAGGATAATTTGGTCTTGGCATTTGGTAAAGGCAAGGAATTCGGTGAATTCAACTCGAATTTTTTTCTATTTTTCATACAACTTCTAACGATGTAGAAGCAATGGCGAGAACCGACCGTGCTATATCTTCCCTTTTTTTTTTGTTTCCTCAATTGAGAATTCAGAATTGCAAGCTTAGATCATAAACCTATTAATTAACTCTATTTAAACTGCTTTGATTAGAAAATGAGCAAACAGACCATTGGACAAGTAATTGTGAGTGTGAAACAAGCTGCAAAAGTAAATGATGGTCAGCATAAAATGTATAATCTTTTTTTATTTTACAGCTAAACATTATAAATTTTTTTTACTCTACTTCAAAATTATAATAATATTATAATTCGAGGCTAACTCTAATATTCACTTGCTAAAAAAAGTAGGAATAATTACCTACATGCTACATAATTTAGTTTTATTTATGCTTTACCCATCCATTCTTAGTTAATTATGTTATGCACACTCAAAATATTATAAAATCTTACATATACACATTTTAATTTATTTCTATTATAATGAGTAATCATAATTTTTTAATAACCTAACTATAATTAGATTACAAAAAATCTGAACCGTTCATCATATTATTTTAAGAATATTTAAATATATTTTGAGTGAAAAATCCTAAAGACTTAATATTTAGGTGGCGGCAAAGGAAGGAGATATCCGTGACGTGAATTGATTTTAGGACAAATCAGCGCTTTAGTGTGGTATTGAGGAAGAGAAAAATATGTACCATTAAGAATAAAAATATAATTTTAATGATTTAATAAAAAAATATTTTTTTTCAAATAGATTTTGATTAAGTTTTAACTCAAATATGTGTATGTAAAATTTTATAATATTTTGAGTGTGCATAGCGTAATTAACTAAGAATGGATGAGTAAGACATAAATAAAACTAAATTGTATGGTACGTAGGTAATTATTTCAAAAAAATAACACATAAATATATAAATTTTTAAGAAATTATCTTTTTAAAGTTTATATTTAGGGTTTTTTTTAATTATATTTAAAATTTCACACATGGAATATGTAAATTACCAAAATAAAATACATAGTTTAAAATTTAAGTTGTAAAATGCTAAAAAAAGGCTTTTTTTTTTTTTAGAGTGCATTAATGAATTTTGAATTTATCTTTTTCACAGTTATTATGAAATCTCAGTCGATGTGGGTTTATTTTATGATTATTTATTTATTTCTATAAATTGATCAGTTCATCTGTCATGAGTCATGACCTAAACGACTGCGCGACGTGCCAAGTGAAAATTGGAGGTCGGAACCGTCGGGGCGGGTGGTGGAGCAGCGGGAAGAACGATTTCGAGGGAACTACCTCTTCTTCTTCTTCTTCTTCTTCTTGTGTTGGCCTGTGAACAGAGAACCGTATCAGGCGAGAGCTTCAAATTCGCCTTCCGGCCGGTATTCTTCTTTTACTTCTGATATCTGTATCTCGCTTCAGATTCGCCTTCTATTCGAGTTGAAGTTGTCAAATGGTTTTCGTAACGTTTGTGCTATTTATTGTGCAATTGATTGGGGTATCTGAGAAGTGCCTGAATAAGTAATGCCTGAAAGGCGAATGATAATGAACTGTACACCATTTTTGTTTTTCTTGAAATGAACGTTCCACCATTTTTGGTAACCGCGGATGCACTTTTGGAGGGATGATCGGAGCACATTTGCTTTGGTTTGCTCTTGTGGTGCTTTTATTTTAGATGAAGTATGTTTCTGCTTTATACATGTTACTCTTGTCTTTGAAATGAGCAGTAGAGAAATCATATGGTGTTATGAGAAGCATTATATTCGCGTCTCTGACTAGATGCGACTTTCACAGAGAAGAGAAAGATGAAGAATTTGAAATTTATTTTGGGAACGTTCCTATCATCCTGCATATTATTCATTGCACCTGTTGATAGTTTTGACTTTCTTGAAGTTGTTTTGTTTCTTTTCTTTTTCCAGCATAATCATTTTGAATGTGATGGCAGGGGTTGAGGTTAATGGTTAGGCATTTCAGTTTTACAACTTCCTACATTTTTCTTCCAGCTTCCCACAGACCTGATATATAAAACACCTTATTTTGTTGGTGCTATTGGCAGGTTGCACAAATCACAATTGTTCCATTGAACTTAGTAGTCATATGCATGTCGGTTAGTTACATTAGGACATTGGCAAGTTTTCAACATTATTACTTTCATCTAGCCATGTATTTGCCAAAGTACTATGGTTGTGTAGATTTTAGAAGCATTGGTGATGTGATACAAGATGGACAGTACCAGAATGATAGAATTACATAACTCGATTGACGTTCATGATATTTTTTTTAGGCTGCCAGTCTTTGCTAGTAAAACTGATGATGTGAGCACTTAGGATGTAAATTTAATATCTGCGTATTCACCATTGCCATAGAGTTCACTATTTGGAAATAGCAAGTGCTCTTGAGATAGATGCCTTTTATTGATGGTGGCCAACCAATTAACAAAGTCTGCTTCCTTGTTCACTCGCCTGAATCATCAATCTTATGTTGGTAGAATCCTATTAAGGTGTGAGGATTGATTTCTGCAGTTCACTTAAAGAATGCAATTAGTGCTGGTCAAGAATGTCAGAGCTTTCTAAGATTTTATTTAATGCGACCTTTATTGTTGTTATTTTCCTTTATTATCTTTTACCTTAAGCTACCTTTAGCTTTTTAAGGGAAGGCATTTTGCATTTATTTGAATGCTTATTTGTTGAAATATTTTCATTACGTGGGTTTAGATGTTCTTCTATGCCAAGCCTTGCTTGATAGTGGCCTCATGAATCATGCTAGAGACTATATCTGTTCATAGTTTTACCTTTGTTTTGGTTTATTTGTCTTGTTTTCTCTATATTACTTAATCTGTCCTTTATGTTGTTCTTGGTTGTTGATCATAATTATTACTAAATCCGTCTTCTCTTTTTTATTAAGAGTTATTTTTCCTCTTAGAGCAAGCGATATGAGAGTCTCACTAGCTTTTGGTTTTTGACCTTCTGTGCACGCCATATTTCTATTGCATTGAACATAGTTTACAAAACAAAAAGCAGTTGCTTCATGAGATGGGTATCATTTGTTAAAGAAAGGGTTAGTGAGAACAAGCAAACTCTGGAAACAGAAAAGTTCGGTCAACAAAATGTCTTTAAAATAGTTATATATGAATTTTAAAATTGGTTCTTAGGCTTAGTTGAATGCAAACACAAAGACTTTCTTTTTGTTTTAGTTATTTCTATTTCTTCGTTGATTGTCATTTACATAGTGTTGGGGATCCCTTCTTATGGGGATGAGGCGGTTGAGAAGGCCATCAAAGAAATCTTCTTGAAGAAAGTTGTCCTCAAAGAAAGCCTCATCAAAGTTTCAATGAGTACTAAAACCGCAATCATGAGGTTTGACATGGAAAGTTTCGAATCCGAGGTTGAAGTTGAGATTTGGAAATCTCAAACAAGGAAGTACTACCATGAACAAAGACTTATAGCTAGGGGTTGGACGTTTCACTAAAGAGAAAACCCTGGTGAAATGAAACTTTGTTGATTTGAATGGGATTTGGCAACCCTAGTCTAAGGATTTTCTTATAAAAGTAATCTTCGAGGATTGACACCAAACTTCGTTCATCTATTCGAGAAGAGACTTCATTGTCAAAGAGAACGTGTGCTTCTAAAAGGCCATAGAATCTCATTCGATTATGGGGAGTGGCCACATAGACTTACCTAACGATTGTCTAATGGGGGCCATGTCAACCAGTAGCTAAATTGTCAAGGGTGTGCTTACACTAAATAACAATGTCTAGGGCATTTCGGAACATCGCCAAGAGATACTGTTGTGCCTCTCCCAACTTATAAAAGGGGATGAGAAAAGATTGAACTGTAGGTAGTTGATACTACTATGCTAGACTAACTATGTGAAGCTAGCAGTCTACTAAGAGAGTATTAATAGATCTTCACTGAGAGGTTAAGTTTATCAATAGTGATTTGAAACGATGGGTGAAGCATTAGTCATAGTTCTTCTATCAATGTTGTTGTCATCGGAGAAGAAGAAAAAGAACAGAAGAGTTTCTATCTGAGGAAGGTTTAGGTGAGGACTCTTGTACATTTTCAACAAATCACCAATAATCCATGCAAATTAAATCCCTACTTCAGCTAGTTGCTTGCCTTATAACAATCGTGGGTTGTTTTACTTCCTACGTAAATCCTATAATGGTCTACTTACTTTTTGTGAGTATGAAATCCTACAAGAGTATTTTTTTGCATTTGCTATTCTATTTTATAGTTGGAGTTTGGAGTTGAAGGTTATGACGTTTTTCAGTGCCAATTTTTTCTTTGTTGGAGTTTCTTCACTGAGGTTTTAGAGTTACAGTTTCTTCGACTAATAATAGTGAACCATATCAGAGCATGTGTTTTGGTCTACTTTAAGATGAGTAAGTCTGAATAAGAACGACAACATATGGAATTGAAGGATTTGGGACTTCCCAAGATGCAGCGCTCTACACCTACCCTTCTTGGGCGTCGAAAAGAAGCTAGAGGAGATGAAAGCGGAGGAGTGGATAGATTTAGACGAAAGGGCTTTTAGTTGTATCAGGATGTAGTTAGATAAAGCTTTGTTTAACTTTGTGTTTGAATAAAGATAGCCTATGCTCTGTGGAGGATGTTGGAAGGGTTGTACGAACGGAATATCACAAGTAACAAGACCTTCCTTATCAAGAAGCTTGTTAACTTGAAGCTTCGAGAAG
The DNA here is from genome assembly GCA_019297695.1 of Apostasia ramifera. Classification (NCBI taxonomy): domain Eukaryota; kingdom Viridiplantae; phylum Streptophyta; class Magnoliopsida; order Asparagales; family Orchidaceae; genus Apostasia; species Apostasia ramifera. The sequence continues at coordinate 69,373 of JAEMOT010000781.1, forward strand.
TAAGTCCTTTTCTGAGCATTGGAAAGAGATGTAAAGCATCATCAACAAGCTTACAATGATGAAAATACGAAGTTTGGTGATGAATTACAAGACCAGCTACTATTGAGTTCACCGCCTGAGAGTCAAGAAACTCTTGTAGTGTCCCTCAGCAATTCAACAGTGGATGAAGTCTTTTGTATGAAGTTTGTCTTGTGCTTCTTGAATGAGGATTGATGAAAAAAACATAATGGTCTTTGAATAGTGAGGCTTTGGTCACTAAGAAGAGATGAAGTAAAATTTGAGGAAAGTCCCATGAGGGAGGTAAGTCTCGGTGAAAGCGAGCTTCCCTGATAAAGGAGTTCAAGTGTTTCTACTGCAACAAGATAGGACACTTGAGGAGGGATTGCTTATAAGCTAAAGAGAAATTAGAGAATGAAGAGAGACAACCCACAACATCCTCTTCAAGCACCACTGTAGTTGTTGTTGAAGGTTAGCTCCTTATAACATTGGTTGTTGAAGAAAATAGTGAGTACTTTACTTTCCAAGGTTAGCTCCTTATAACCGCTGAGTACTTTTCTTCCTAGCATGGCAAATCTAAAAGAATTCTTTTCAACCTATATAGTGGGTGACTTCAAATTTGTCAAAATGGACAATGACGGCTTGCTGAAAAGTATTGGCTATGAGACAGTATGCTTGAAATCTGTCTAGGTTGCTAGGTAAGATTGAGGGATGCTTGACATTCCTCTGAGTTTCATCTTAATCTCATTTCCATGTGAAAGTTGGATGAAGAAGGGTACTCAGTACCTTTGACAAGAGCCAATGGAAAGTTGTTATTGGTGCCCTCGTAACAGTAATAGTGAAATGTTGCTCGTTGCACAAGCTGAAGGCCAAGATGATAAAGAATGTTGCGGCTAGGGTTTGGAAGAAAGAGAAAAAAGGAATTAGAAATTTGAAAAAGATACAATTAAATCAATCCAATCAATCAATTTAAAAGAATATAAAAGACTTTAAATTACATGAATTAAGATTAAATTTTATGAACAAAAAGGGCAAAGTTTACTTTAATTTAGGGAATAAACATATATAGACTTCAGTCCTATAATTTAAAAAGTCCTAAACACCACAACTCTAATTAGGCGGGGTGGAAGCTAAATATATATACTAATTTTAAAATAAAATAAAATCCTTAAATTCAAGCAAATAGTTTGTCTTACTAATAAACAAAAACTTCTAAATTTAAACTAATTGACTTGGTTAAGCAAGCTCGAATAGACATAACTATACTGACTCAACTCAACCTGGTCTAAGATCGATTCAATTAGCTAGATTAAAACTAATCAAACCCAATCCAACTAATTGGGAGTGTAGAATGCATTCTTATGTGTCTTTGATAAAGCTAACCATAATGGGCTACGTAGGTGTCTGCATAAGGTATGTTGTGAGTTTATAGTAGGAGTAGCCAAAAACAAGTTAAAGAGAAAGTGCGGCACAAAAGGTTAGGCCACATAATTGAAAGGACCTTGAAGAAAGTCTTGGAAAGAAGAATCCTCTTGCCAACCCTCGATGATAAACTTGATCAATGTATTGATTGTCTTGCAAGAAAGTAGATAAGGTCTCTGTTTGTAAAGCTACCATCAGAGAGAAAGGAGAAATCCCTAAAGGAGGGGTACTTCGATATTTGCAAAGTGAGAGGTTGTTGGGTGGAGCCTCATATGCCATGATGTTATCGATGAACTCTAGGAGGACATGAGCATACCCATTGAAGTTGTTGAACAAAGTTTTCAATAAATTCAAGGAGCTCTGGTTGTTAGTGGAAAGGCAAATAGGGCATTCTCCAAAGTGCTTGTTCACTGACGATGGAGGTGAATATATGGGAGCCTTCAACAAGCTCAATCGAGCTCAAGGCATTCACTATAGAGGACATTTTCAAAGAATTTGCCTCAAAATAATGTCATGCAGAGGATAAGTTGACAAAGTTTGGAGTTTGTTGTTGCACGCCAAGTCGTCAAAGATGTTTTGGGCTAAGGCACTTATGATAGTTATGCACCTCATCAATCGATCACCTAGGGTGCCACTTGGAAGGTTTGAGATTTTAGAGAAGGTTTGGAGATGGAAAGAGTTTTTCTTCATTCATCTACAAGTGTTCGGGTGCCTAGCTTTCGTCCATGTGCCTAAAGATGAATAGATGATGTTGGATGCTAAGACAATGGAATGTATCTTCTTAAGCAACTGGACGATCAGTTCGGTATAGCTTTTTGGATCTGAAGGAGAAGAAGATCATTCGAGGCTAAGATGTGCTCTTTTACGAAGACCAAACTCTTGAAGACATCAAAGGAGAGAGGAAGTAGGCATAACCATCTTTTTTTGTTGTCAAAGACAAACATGACAAATTGGTTGCTGCTGACGGTAAAGTTGAAAACCGCAAAACTGGAGATGAAGGAACTGTTGAAGGAGGAGACAGACAATATGAAGATGAAGAAGTCTTCGTGATGTGGTCTTTTATGAAGACCAAGCTCTTGAAGAAATTAAGAAGGGGGAGCAGAAGTACGCACAACCTTCTTTATTCATCGTTGAAGACAAAGACGATGAATTAGTTGCAATTGATAGTGAAGTTGATGTTCAAGGTTCCAAACACTTGAAGACATCCAAAAGGGAGAGTGGAAGTAGGCACAACCATCTTTTTTCGTCATTGAAGACAAAGACAACAAATTGGATGTAGCTGAAGGGGGAGTTGAAAACCTCAGAATTGAAGATGAAGGAACTTTTGAAGTGACAAACAAGATGGAGACAGAGAAATCTTTGAGGATACATCTTCAACAGTGTCCAAAGAAGCCTTGGGGAGGTCTTCAAGAATGTGGTGTCCTTTAACGAGGTACCTCATTGATGAGTTTATAACTCTTGTTGATGTAGGTGAATGTGAGAGCATCGAAGAAGCATTGGAGGGCGAATATGCTAACAAATGGGAAATAGCTATGCTGGAGGAGATTGATTCCCTGCATAAAAACATCTATAAGCTGTTGAAGTTGCCCAAAGGTCAAAGTGTGTTGAAGAATGAGTGGGCGTACAAGCTCAAGACAAACAATTTACGATCTAAGTACAAAGGTTGACTCAATGTGAAGGGCCTTGAATAGAAATAGGTGATCAACTTCAAAGAAATATTTGTTGGTGGTAAAGATGGCATTGATCTAACATCCTCCCCAGTCTAGTAGCAAATTATTGATCTCAAGGTTGAATAACTGGATGTAAAAACAACTTTCTTCCTTGGAGATTTGGAGGAGGGAATATACATCATGCAACCACAATGCTTCAAAGTGAAGGGCAAGGAGCATCATGTTTGTCAATTGAAGAAGAGCTTGCAGGGGCCTCTGTAGTGCTATATAAAGTTAGATTAGTTCATGGTCAAACTTAAGTATTAGCGAGCATCCTAAAATCATTATATCTATGTGAATAACAGTAAAGGCGAAGACCTTATGACTATTATTATATGTTGGTGATATGCTATTCGTTAGGAGAAACATTGAAGAGATGAAGAAATTGAAGGTTGAGCTCAACATAGTCTTCAATATGAAGGACTTGGGTCTGACAAGTAGATGCTGGACATGAAGATTCAGAAGGACATGAAGCCTTATGTTGAAAAGATCTCCAAAGATTCAATTTTGACAAGGCAAAGCCTATGCCACCCTTTGGGGATATTTTTTACTATCCACCAAGTAGATTCCTTCTACAAACAAAAAGAAGATGGAAATGTAGAAAATCCCCTACTTGATGACAAAAAAAAAGCCTGATATAGCTCATGTGGTTGGATTTGTGAGTAGATTCTTTTCTAATCCTGAGAAGGAACATTCGACAACTATGAAATGAATTCTCTTATAACTTGAAGGCACATCAAAATTAGTTCCATTCTTTGGAAGAGAGCATGTGAAGTTTGTTGGCTACTCAGTTGCAGATATAGTCACGGATTTGAACTTTAAGAAGTCAACTTCAGGGTACGTGGTTACACTTGGAGGGGGAGTTGTCATGTGGCAATTGAAGTTATAAAAGTGTGTAGCACTTTTGACAGCTAAAGCTGGCCTGATTGCAAACAACATGGGGCAAGGATATGCTATGGATAGCGACGTCCAGGGATTTTTAGTAACTCTACGAGAAGAAAACATTGTTCCTCTCTCCATCCATAAAATAGGATGAGAATAGGTGAATGGCTGATGCTATTGTGAAGAGGCTCTGTCGGAGTAAAGCTAAAAGTCTACTGAGAGAGCATCAGGAGATCTTACCAAGAGGTTAATTCCAACGGTGAATATTTGAAACAATAGTTTAGTCTTTGGAGTTTTGCTATCATTATTGTTGTTACTAGAGAAGAAGAATCGAGGAGTCTTTGTTCATACTTGAGGAAGTTTTGGGGGAAGACCCTTATAAATCTTCAGTGAGTTACCAAAGGTCCTCACCCAAATCAAATCTTACTTCAGCTAGTTGCCTAGCTTATATCAATCGTGGGTTGTTCAACATTTCACATGAACCTTGTAATCATCTATTTTCCTATGAGTTCAATATTCTAGAAGAGTATTTCTCCACATTTGCTCTTTTGTTCTATAGTCGGAGTCTAGGTTTGAAGTTCTCGGGTTTTTTTATGCTAGTTTCTTCATCGAAGTGGTTTCAGAGTTAGAATTTCTTTGACTTAGCACAGTTCTTGGAACATTTAATTTGATGTACAATTGAATTCCTTTGCATACTTGCGTAGATGCAGCCAAGTCCTTTACATGAGAAATTGTAGTACAACAGGTTGTCATTTTATGTTGAAAGGTTGTTCCTCCAACCAAGTAGTCAATTGTATATTTTGATTTCCTCCTTGAACAATAGTGAATGTGACATTATACTTTTTTGGCAAACTTGTGTAGATATGATATTCCGTGATGCTTCTTTTTTTTTTTTGAAAGGGACTTTCATTAGTATAGTCAGAAAAGGAGTAAAACATCACATTGCACTGCTTTGGAGTTCTGAGTTCAATTTTTGTTTTGTTGTTCCTTAAACAAAATTTTGGTACTACTATTAACAGGCTAGATCAGATAAGTACTTTTGGTTTTTTTTGGATTTTTTTTTCCAATTTGTAAACTTGCAATCATTTTTGAGTAGTAAAATAAGGTGCTGTAAGATAAAGGTGTATTAAGGAAATTAATGCTTCAATTTCACAGTTTGAATAGTTCTTAGTGGACTACTATTTTGTCTTGAGAGCTTATCAATTTGTACTGGATAGGACTGAAACCAAGATAGCGTGACACAAGACCAAGTGAAACCGAGTGAAAATGGTGTTTGTTAAAAATTCTTTTCAGTAGGTCTAAATTCATGCTATGAGGGGATCAATCTATGGTGCAAGTCTTGTGCCAAGCATTTTAAATTCTACTAAATCTCAGTCAAATTTGTTAGTCTTCTGGAACTGGAATCAGTATATTTCTTTTAATAAGTTCAAGATTGTTGATGAAAATGAAGAAAGAAAAATTGGTTCTTATCTCTTTTACTCAGGATTCGTTATAATTTTCCCTTACTCGGGATTTTATATTATGCAGGAACATGCTTTTACTTGGTTCTTCCTAATTTTATGAGTTCAATGGAACTTGAGAATCCTGCCAATGTTCAAGGTGATGGTTCCATGTTTTCGGGTGCGATTTTCATGTCCAGTCGTGAAACCAAGCGTGAATGTCTCCAGAGGAAACTTTTTGGCCTTCCCTCTTCAAAGGCGAATTTTTTGAAGCAAGTTAAAGCTGGGATGCTCTTGTTTCTTTTTGAGCATGAGGAAAGAAAACTCTTTGGGGTGTTTGAAGCAACTTCAGATGGTGCATTGAATATCATACCGGATGCATTTCAATCAACAGGGAATTCATATCCTGCTCAGGTTGAACTTAGTGAGCTTCTCACTCTTCAATTTAAGGATCTATCTTTCAAATATTTAAGGATCTGCAATATGCACTTAGTGTTTCTGTTAACTCTTTCTGCAGAGGCAAGGATTTTTTATTAGTCAATTTAAACTAATCTGGAAAAAAGACAATGATTGTCATATTTGTAGGCTTCAAGTTTTATATTTTCTTTTTTACTTTTTTTTAACTTGTTTAGTTGATGGTTGCTAACAATTTGATGTAAGAATAAAGGTTCTTTTCAAGAGGATCTGGATCTGTAAGCCACTCTGCGAAGATGAATTTCGTAGTGCAATTAGTGAGAACTATTTCAGCCCAAACAAATTCCACTTTGGTCTGTCATATGAGCAGGCAACTTCCTTTTCTTTTCATTTATTACCGGCTTACTGTTTGTGTCATGAATGCTTCACCTGTCTTAGCGATAAGCATTATCTTTTTATGGTTTAATACAGGTTGTTAAACTCATTCACATGTTTCATATGAAGAGGACTAATCTAAAGCATTATCAGAAACCAGGGCCCAATAGAACTTTAGAACAGTTTGAAAGCTGTGATCTAGATGAGGTTAAAATAGCTCAAACAGGGGGAACATATTTGAAGTACAAGACTGATGAGCTTGTTACTGAAGGAAAGAAGAGGGAATCTCGAAGATACTCTACTACCCAAGCTTTCTTGGAACATCGAATGCAGTATGAAAATCTTGATACATCCATGAGCAATATTAGCACTAACACTGGAGTTGGATCATACCAGGTTTCGAACAACAAGTCTGATGAGCTTGTTACTGAAGGAAAGAGGGAATCTCAAAGATATTCTACTACTCAACCTTTCTTTGAATATCCAATACAACATGAAAAACTTGATACAAGCATGAGACATACTACCGCTAACTCTGGAGTAGGGCCATACCAGGTGGATTTGTGGACCACTGAACCATGGCCATCCTATGCACCATGTCACAATTCTCAAACAGTTAAATCTCGGTCTGAAAGAAGTTATACTTCTCTTTCATGTGATCATCTGAAGTACTATCCTTTTACTGTCGGTAAACAATCATCAATTACTCCAGACATGGATCGTACAGCTATCATCCCAGAACCCCCACGCTTTTCAACCAGTTCGGATAACATGGGGTTTTCTTATTTGAGTCACTGTGAAGGCAACTCCAAGCACGATTTCCTAGAATCCATTTCACCTTTTGCTAAACACAGTATGCCGCAAAAAATGGATGAAAGTGAAACCCATGGCCCGGATATTTTTCTGCCATTGGACGCTCCCAAAGATTTCTACCCACATTCTGAATTACTGGGGGAGACATGTTATTCTGGAGCTCAACCAAATGAGGCGTTTCAATTTCCTGATTATATACATTTTCCAAAAGAAACAGGACATCTTGAAAACACAAGGAAACAAAATAATTCCTTGGGGCATCCTGAATATGTTCCTTCTATGGTAATTAATTCTTGCATTCCATATGGAGGGCAGGAGATTTCTAATTCTGTCTTGTCTTCTGATGAAAACTCTGATGAAGAAGACCCACGGCCCTGTCAGATAATGCAGGATTATGAATATCATCCGTCTATTATGGCTGGTAAGCTCCATGCTGATTCTGATACAAGGAGAACCAGTGTGTTTTCTCGCTTGTCTATGGATCAAAACATCTCTTGTCAGCATGAGACCCTTGAACAGTCTAGTGGGCTGTCTCTCAACCAGCTTTTAGACATCCTTTCCAAAAGGAGAGAATACTCGCATATAGAAGACGTATCGGGGAAGTCCATTGGAGGGGATTACCGAGGGCAACACAATGGCATAGCTGCAACCGGACAGTTTGACCAAAATAGAGAACTTCTTATGAGAAGGCTACCTGTTGAACCGACTGAAATGAATAATGATCATCAATTTGCAAGCCTTTTTGACTTGGAAACAGAAAATGATGTGGTTGCTGAATATGACTTTGAACTTCCATTTTACAATTTTAAGCGAAGGAATAAAACTAGAAAGTTTGAATATCGAGATGATCCTAATGGTGGTAATTGTGATGGTGAAGGAATGACAGGGAACACTAAGAGGAGGAAACTGATAAGGCCTTCCTTGGATGGTGACGAGTGTCAAAATGTGAAGGCAGAAGCTGAAGTGATGTCCGTTGGAGAGAATTCAGTACAGAAAGAAGCAAAGGCTGTTGATGGAGATGATGCTATTTTTGGACAAGATCAAGTGTTGGCACTTGTTAGAAGGTATGGAGTGAAGGGGGAAGCTGAAGTAGATATCACTATTGAAAAGAATTTAGATTGTAAAGATATAACTAATACTAATGATAAAGATGATGTTATTGTTGGAGAGGTTCAAGTATTGCCTACGGGTAGTAAATATGAAGGAAAGGGAGTAGCTAAAGCAGAGAGCTCTGGTGGAAGAAATTCAGATCGTCAAGATACAAATGAGGCTAACGGTGAAAATGATGTCATTGATAGAGAGGTTCAATTATCGCTAATTGGGAGTAGTTGTGGAGAGAATAGGAAAGTTTCAGATTATAAAGATGCAAATAAGGTTAATGGTGATGATGCTATTGATAGAGAGGTTAAAGTATTGCCAATTGGAAGTAATTATGGAGTGAAAGGGGAAGCTGAAGAGGATATGTCTTTTGAAAGGAATTCAGAATGTAAAGATTCAACGAAGGCTAATGATGGAGATGATGTTATTATTGATAGAGGTGTTCAAGTATTGCCAATTGATAGTGAATATGAAGTGAAAGGAAAAGCTGAGGTGGAGTTGTCTGTCGGAAGGAATTCAGATTATAAAGAAACAAAGAAGGTTGATGATAAAGATGATGGTATTGATAACAGAAATGATATGGAAGGTGAATCTGTTGATCATAAAAATACTATTGATGTTAAATCAGAAGATTATATCCCACTCGATTAGGAGCTTGAAATATTTCTGAATGATTGTATGCTCAGTTGAATGGCTGTTTCCTTTTTGTTACTGTACGACAATGAGCTTGCAGAAAGTTACCTGAGAGGATGCTCAAGCCCATTGGTTTTGTGATTTGTAAATGCAGAATGATTGTGAAGCTTTTTCGTTCTTTCAAAATATTTCATGTACTTGATGATTTTCTTTTCAGATTTTCTGCAGTTATTCAGGTTATGCAGCAGCAGCAGCAATAGCAAAGCTTTAATACCAAATTAGTTGACCTATGTTACATGAATTTCTTTGCTCATTCAGCTTTATTTAAAGCAACATTTTCGTGAAGATAAGTGATTAAACTACATGTAAAATTGTCATGTTCGAAGTCATTTACGTGATATTTACTGTATCTCCATTCTCTAATCGTTGCATGTTCACTATCGATTTTTCTGCCCATATAATTTTTATTATGATTATTATCGGTGAGATTACTTCAGTCTTCAGTGTTGATCTGCAGTCAAACGTGTTGCTGAATTTCTTTTGCAAAGTTTTTGTTTTCTTCTCCTAAATGACCTGTGAATGAGTCAGGTTTAGTGTGTTGGGCCTTAATTTGGTATCGATATTCTTGATTTCATTTTGAGTCAAATTTACGTCAAGTTGATTCAAAATCCATTGGTTTTATTTTCATTATCTGAATTCAGTTATCAATCTTTATTATATTGACCTTTCGTGTCTCTTGTTACTTGTAACTATAAAAAATAACAAAATGCACGTGGGAGCTTCAAGTGGTGCCTGAACTTTATACTACAAGAATTCAGTGCATTTTTAAGCCATCAAAACCTGGTGATGTGAACTTATTTTTTTTTTAAAAAAAAAACATTTCAAAAAAAATTCTATGATCATGATTTTTTTAGAGGGTTTTTCATGTGAAAGTCTTTTTAGTCTTTCTCTATTCATTGTCAGATCACTCTTAATCTATTTTTTTTTTTTTTTTTTTTTGGATGGACAGGGTCACTCTCAATCTCAAACTGTCAAGTGACTGTTGATGAAAATCAGTATTCAACTGTTCCTATTAATGCCCTCATATAATTGTAAGATTGTTTTCACTAAAATTAACTTAAGAAATTGCCGTAGTTCAATTTATTTTATTTATGGCATCTTTTTTATGGAAATTTATTGCAAATTCTTTATGTTTCTAAATGAGGCAGCACTTAATTCATTTGATATTATTATTAGTATAACTATTTTGTATCTACAAATTATTATATATAAAACTTATTCCAACTCTTATTAGTCCATTAGAGGTAAGATAATAAAAAATGAAGAAATATATTGTGGTGCATGATCAGCCAGCTCAATGAAATTTTTTTTTTTTTAAATTATTTTTTGTAAAAAGGACTTAAATATTATTAAGACTAAAAATTATGAGGTTAGGATCAAAATGCAGTGTGTGTAACAAAATGCATTTTTTTATCTGTTTGCTACCGGTAACCGATCCGGCACTTTTTTAAGTTTTTCCTCATCTTCATCAGCGTAAATTTAATCAATAAAATGGAGATGACGGTGAACTCAAACCCAGATTTCACAGATCTTAATGAATGGTGTCTTTTCTTCTCCTCGGGCTTCGGCATCCTCTTCTGCCTCCCGGTACCCAATCTCTATCATCTCCGACGGCGGGGCTGGAAACCATAGCTCTTGAATAGGATCCTATGTGGAAGCGGATCTTGATCTGAGGCGAGAAAATGGGTGGCGTGGCGTCGGCGGTGGCGGCCAAATTCGCCTTCTTTCCGCCTAACCCGCCGTCGTACGGGGTGGAGGTGGACGGGGAGGAGGTGGGGCGGCTGATCATGACGGGCTTGCCGAGGAGGGCCAGCGCCGAGATCCTCAGGCTGCGCACCAGGAGGGGAAACGACATCATCGCCATGTACGTCAGGAACCATTCGGCGGCGCTAACTCTTCTCTACTCCCATGGCAATGCAGCCGATCTCGGCCAGCTTTGTGATCTGTTGACTGAGCTCAGCGTACACCTCCGCCTCAACGTTATGGGGTGAGGCTGTTATAATCTTTCTGTTCTGCTTTTTTCTTCCCGAGTTCTGTTAGGGTTTGTTCTTTCCTTGAACTTTGGCTGCTTCGTGAAAGAGACTTCTTGGCCTCTAAATATTGTGAAACTTTATATGCTAGCACTAGTTTTCTGAATTTCCTTTGAATTGTCAGGGCACACTACTATGACTACAGCTTCTCCTTCGATTGTTTTGAAAAGAGAAGAAAAAGGAGCCGTGACCTGGCTAAATAATATGCTAGCCTTCAGTGAAGCTGCTTGTCCTAATATTATTTAGTTTAGAAATGACCTGATAGACTTAGCAATCTTATTAATACATTCTCATGTCTAATTTATTCGTGATTATTGGTACAAATGTAATAGAATGTTCATTCATCTTGTTTCTCTGAAGTTATCCCTGTTCATTTGGGGAGTTCCATAAACAAGTCAAACTTGAAGATTTGCATAGAAATTACAGTTCTGTTCTAGAGGGCTATTGTTGTGTTCTATATTGTAAAATCTCACTTTTCAACTCCGTAAGCTTTACTTATTTGAGTAATTTAAGCAGCTTATTGCTGTAAGCTGTCTCTCAGGTAGCTTAAATTTGAGCCACTTAATTCACCATTTAAGAAGCTTAAGCAGCTTAATCTAAAAAAACATATATCGAACACTTTGGTTGCAAAAATTGACTTAAGCAACGTAACTTGAAAACATGCAGGAAATTGTTTGGATGCAAAAATGATTTAAGCAGCTTAACTTTTAAGCTAAGTTAACTTTTAAGTTAAGTTGTTTAAGTTTTGCAACCAAATGTAACCTTCTTGCTGATATGCAATTTATATGCCAAAATATTGCTAGAATTTTGTGCTAAAGCTTAGAAATACCTAACTATGATGTAGTATCATCTAGTTTTAATTTATGCTAAGTAAAATCATAAAAACACATGATGAAAATATCCTTTTCAATTTTTTTATCATAGAAACATTACTGGATGAGTTTTATTGTCATTTAGGATTTGTTTGAAATTTTTCACAGCGTACCTTTATAAATTTTGGTTAATATTGTAAGACTTTTAATTCTTTTACGTTGTTTTTTATTTACTGAAAACTAAATATTGCCCTAATTTGAGTCGGTAAGCTTTCAATTAGACTTGGTCTAATTTATTTTAAAATATGAAAGGATTAGTTCTGTGGGATTGATTACTTTTTTAGTTGTCATAAAATTAAATTCTGAAGTTTTGCATTCGATTGAGATTAATCTGTCAATTAAACTTGTTGATCTTTGCATGTGCATTTTTAAACCACTTTTCTTGCACCACAAAACATAATTATATTAGTGTAGAAGAAAGGAAACTGCTTTATGATTTGGAGTTAGACTGAATTCGTGTTACCAGAAGCATATCCATGTTTGGCTCTACACATTTCTGGCTTGAACCAAAGTAAAAAATTCTTCACCTTGTGATCGTTTCATTCTTGTTAGATACTTAGATACCGTGAATAAGAACAAAGAAAAATGCCCTATATAAATTCTATGCTTCTCATGAAAAGGCTTTGGCTCTATATTTAGAATGCATGTAACTATTTGTAGGGCTCTGCAGCCACAATTTAGTATATATAAATGTTATACTATGTTTCAGAGAAATTGGTTAAGATGAAATTTCTTCTTGAAATAGTTCCTAGGGTGGTGGTATTTGATGCCCAATTTGGATTTGTCTGAAGGTATTGTGTATGCATCTTTGTTTCCGTTTTCTTAGTTCTATCATCCAATCCTCTATTTTTGTTTACTAGTTTCATTGAGCTGGATCATTCTTTTTAGATCATCACTATGACTTTCCAGATGCCTTTTTCTTGGCAATTCTACCAATGATATTTGGGAATGTGTATATGTGCTTGCATAACTAATCTTTGTGCACTTTGGACTAATTTATATTGGTAGTAGACCAAGCATCTGGATTTTGGATGATTCTTTTTCATGCATTCTTAGGTTCACTTCAAGGTAAGCTTTCCTATTGTAATATCCTTTGAAGATTTGTGCAGTGCATGTCCTGTAATGGTAATCCTTTTATTTGAAAGGCTGTGATGATACAGATTCTTTTAGCCTTGCAAATGAAAGCATGAAATGTTTGGTGGAAATGTACTGTACGGTGATTTCATCTTATGAAATACTACTTTGACCCTAGTTCAGGAGGCCAACCAGACAATAATCTTCTTCCATGCTAACGTACTTGTTCCATTTAATTTTGGGTAAATTACATTCAGGCCCCTGAGTTTAAGGCTTAATAATGCATGGGTCCACGTTATAACATCGGGGTCTCTGAGTTTTAATAAATTATCAAATGGGTCTTTTTTTATTTTTTTATTATTAATTTTTTTTTTAAATTATCATTATACCCCTCCCCCTCTCTCTCCTCTCTCTCGAGAGGGGGAGGGGTATAATGGTAATTTTAATAAAATTTTAATAGTAAAAAAATTAAAAAGGACCAATTTGATAATTTATTAAAACTCAGGGACCCTGATGTTAAAGTTTAAAAATATAGACTTGTGTGTTATTAAGCCTTAAACTCAGGGACCTGGGTGCAATTTACCCTTTAATTTTTTTTGATAATATTCTTGTTCCATTTAATTGCACATTATTACATCACACTTGTTGAATCAAGTGTTGAATTCAGGTTGGGTTTCTTATTTGAAGGACTCAAGCCTTCGATTAGCAGAATTTGGATACTGTAAAAACAATTTGTGCGATTTTGCATTCAACATCCAAGATTTTTATTTTCTGATACAACTTTTCAATAGATAAAACAGTGAGTAGCAGCTTTCTTTTGGTAAAATCCTCAAGGTGTAGCATGGATTCATCTGAAGTTCATGTACATCCAAATTAATTTCCTGTTTAAAACTTGTGGATGACAACCAAGTATTCCTAATGGCTGACTCGAAGAGTGCCGACTGTTTTCTATTAATTATTTCATATTTTACATTTCACATTACATCTATATCTTGCTTGCGAGAGGTTATAATTTTTCTTTATTATTACATTCATGCATCACATAGATCTCTTCATGATTTGATTTGGATTGCTTTGCGTACTCTGTTAATTTTAATGTTCCTTCACAAGTCATTTTGTCCCACGGGACCAGCAAAAAGAGAGAGTAACTGTAAAGTAGATTTATGAAAATTAGAAGCAAAAATACATACATGAATTAATTAAATGATTTAGCAAATAAGCATTCTGCCTTGATACCATCTGACTCCAATGAGAAACCTATTCTAGATTAATTTCTGCAGGTATGACTATTCCGGATATGGGCGATCATCTGGAAAGGTCCAAAGCTATTTTCTTTTGTGTGTGATTCATGTACATTGGATGTGGTGATACTAACAGATTGAAATTCTCATCTTGCAGCCTAGTGAACAGAACACCTACGCTGATATTGAGGCTGTTTATGAATGCCTTGAAGAAAATTATGGGACCCATGCAAAAGATATTATTTTGTATGGTCAATCAGTTGGCAGTGGTCCAACTTTGGATTTAGCCATAAAGTTGCCAAATTTGAGAGCAGTTGTTCTGCATAGCCCAATATTGTCAGGACTCCGTGTGATGTATCCTGTGAAACATTCATACTGGTTTGACATATATAAGGTGCAAATTTGATCATGTTGATCCTATGATATGGAGCCTTTTTTTTTTTTTTGCTTTTTTCTTTTTTCTCTATCCAGTTTATGGATCTTGAATCTTTCTTTTCTCTGCAGAATATAGATAAAGTTCCACGTGTAACATGTCCTGTGTTGATAATTCATGTAAGTTTTTTTTTTTTACTCTCTTCTTCGCAATATTTCATTTCAAGTTTGGCTTGAAGATTTATGGTTGTCTACTACTAGTAATTTATGTATTAAATAGTTAATTTTTCATCATGTTGTTCCTGTTTTCAAACTTTTTAGTCTTTGCTGTTTGTCAAAAGTGCTGCTTTCAGATAGTTTCCCTCAAGTATATTATTGGCGTATGATTTTTTAAAGTACCTAATACCTTACCTCATGTTATATCTGCTTTAGGTGATTCATTAAGACATGCTATAGTGTTTTTCTTGTATGTATATGATGGATGTTTTCTTTTCGAAAATTTAGGCCCTGTTTGGCGCGAGGACTAAATCAGGACCAAAATGATACTAATTTAAAAAACAACAATAATAATAATAAATAATTTTTTTTAATCATTCTACACAAATTCTAATATAAAAAAATATTATTTTATTTCACATACTCAATGATTTTTAATAAAAAAATTAACTTTATTTTACATTCTAGACCAAAATACTCGATTCGAATATTTTGATTTAGGATGTGAAATAAAGTATATATTTTTATTGAAAATTATTGAGTATGTGAAGTAAAATAATATTTTTTATATTAAAATTTGTGTAGAATAATTAAAAAAATTATTTATTATTATTATTATTTTTTTTTAAATTAATATCATTTTGGTCCTGATTTGGTCCTCACGCCAAACAGGGCCTTAATGTAATATCTCTATCCAAAGCTTGTCAGAGCAGAGGCTTCTTATGGAGATCTGAAGCTTTGGGCTGGGCGCTTAATGTAGAGTACTACATTTCCTCTTAGAACTCGAATTTATGCTTCTTTCTTGTCTCTGATCAGTGTCAGAGATTATTTTTAGCAAGTCCAACATATTTTCCAGTAGAACTAATATCGCTATGGGGATCAAGCATCCTTAGACGACCCGTGGGTTTGTGATTTATTTTGTTGTTATAGTTTGCAAATATCATCAGTATCTCCATACTTTCTATTCGTTGTTATGGTTTATTTTTTTCATTACATATGTACTTACAGTCATAGGTAAATAAATGTTGATTATTTCCATAGATATTTGTTTAAGAGATGCCATTCTGAAACGTTTGAGGTAATACAATGTTGGTTATGATCCATGCTTGTTAAATTTTTTGTTCTTCATAGTTTTTATGTTTTAATTTAATGTGATCAACGTTGAGGTATTAGTGAACAACAACAGTTTTTTAGAAGCAAGTTCTAGGGAATAAAATTGAATGTCCCAAAAAATTTGAAACCCTGGGTTCCAGGTGTATCAAACTATATAAAATTTTTAAAGTCATACTTAACTAGGATTTTAAATAGGGTAAATATCATCCAGGCCCTTGAGGTTTCAGGATAATATCAAGTAGGTTCACGATTGCAAAAACTATTCAATATGGTCCCTAAGATTTACATTTAAGTTTCAATCAAATCCTTTTTAATTAATTTATATTATTTTATATTTTTATAAATAAATATTAATTAGTGATGTGATAATTGGTGATCAAGTTGTCAAGAACAGTAAGTACTTTAGATATCTTGGATCAATCATACAAAATAATGGTAAAATAGATAATGATGTTATTAGCAGGATCCAAGTAGAATGAGTAAAATAGAGAAATACTTTTGGTGTGTTGTGCAATAGAAAAATTTCATCCAACTTATGGGTAAATTTCATGAAAATATAATAAGGTCAGTAATGATATATGGTGCTAAATACTGACCTACAACGAGAAAATATACAAATAAAATAAATATTGCAAAAACGAGGATACTAAAGTAGATGTGTGAGCATACACGAAAAAATAAAATGAGAAATGAGTATATTCGCAAGAAAGTTGGAGTTACACTAATTAAGGATAAATTTAGAGCAAGTCGACTTAGATGGTTTGGACATATAAATCGTATGCCGATTGTAGCTCTAGTTAGGAAAATCAAGTTATTGAATTTTGCATATGTATAAAGAGAAAGAGGGAGACCAGAGAAGATATGGGAAGAAATTATAAGGAGTGATTTTACTCATTTAAATCTAGATAATGATTTGTTAATTAATAGAGTGCAATGAAAATAAAGGATTCATATAACCGAGCCCACCTAGTGGGATTATGGCTTGGTTGTTGTTGTATATATTTTTATAAATAAAATTTATATTTAAATTAAATATATAATTATAAAAGGACAAAAATACCCTTCCCTTTCTCACCTAGTAGGTCGGCGCCACATAGCTGCCTTGCGTGCATGGAGACTGCGCTGCGCACTCCGGCACTGACGAAGGTGTGGGAGGGGGCTATTTGTATTTTTTTAATAATTGTATATTTAATTTAAATATAAATTTTAGGGGTAATTCTACTTAGGCCCCTGAGGTTTGCTTGCTTGGATATAAAGATCTACAAATCTCAAAACATGTCATTCAGGTCCACAATAATTACTATATAGTTCACCAGGATCCTAATTATTTTTAAAAAGCTTCCAATTAGGCCTAAAATAATATTTTTTGTTTAAAATACCGTTGTTTCATTAATAAAATAAAATAAATTTAAAATAAATATTTGGCCAATTACGATTTTACCCTTAGCCCAACGCGAGGCCAGCAGCGCGCGGCAGC
>JAEMOT010000781.1:95159-162980 GCA_019297695.1 Apostasia ramifera
GGTGGTGTCGTGCGGCCGTGCGAGGCCGCCGGAGGCGGCGCGGGGCGACGCGGCTGCCGGATCCGGTAGAGAGAGGAAGGGTAAGGGTATAATGGTAATTTTATATATTTTTTAATAATAAAAAAATTAAAAAAGGATCCAAATGATATTTTTTGAAAATTTAGGGACCCTGATGATTAAATTTAAAAACGTGGACCTGTGTAATAATAACCCTTAAACTCAGGGACCTGAGTGAAATTTGCCTTATATTTAATAAAAAAGAATGAGTTATTTTTATAAATCTTTTAATAAAGGTTGTGACAAATCATTTGATTTAAGTGGTCGTTTGGTTCAATGTTATTTTGATGTTAAGTTATGTCATCTTGATTTAATGGCATCTATATATTATCTTTTGAGTAACAATTTTATAATTTTTTAGAATATTATTTATGAATGTCATCAGACCAAATAATTATTGTATCTGCATAATATTACATGATATCAAGATAATTTTGAACTAAATGTTGCCTCATTCAAAAAAGAACAATAAAAATTGCTCTACACCTTGGATATTAGTAAAGCTGAAGTTTAACTTACTTTAAAAAAGAATTGTATAATAGCAGTAACATCGGATGATATTTTAATAAATATTTAGAAAGACATAGGGAATAGTGTTTTTGGCTCGCAAAGTTATTTAATATGATTTTAAAAACTAAAAAAATATCAAATAAATGGAGAAAAAATGCGTTAGAATATATTTACAAGAACAAAGCTCAGATACAAGATTGTCATTTATAGAGAATTAAATTAAAGAGTCATGTTTTAAAATTTTTGGAGAAGATCGAGCATAAATTACTTCGTGATACTAGGATATCACAGATTCAGTTTAATCTTATATCGGGTAGATCTTCTGTGGAAGAAGTTCATGAAAGTAAAAGATCTATATTTGGTTTTTATCAATTTAAAAAAAACTTATAATAAAGTCTCAAGAAAAGTATTTTGAAAAAAAAAAGAGTTTACACTATATATATTCAAGTTATAAAAAAATATATATAAGCGAGTAGCTACTTGTGTTCGAACACAATGGAATTTGAATAATAATTTTTCTATTTCAGTTATGTCAAAGCTCAGTTTTAAGTCAAAATCTTTTTATATTGGTTATGAAAATTTTGACTGGACTCATTCAAAAGAAGGTGTTTTAATGTATACTTTTTGCAAATGATAATCTTCTTATTAGTAAGACTAGAGATTGAGTTAAGATGAAACTTGAGCTTTAGAAAAATCTTTTGGAGTTCAAAAGTCTTCGCCTTAGTAGATTTAAAACTGAATATTTAAGATACAAATTTAGTTAAGATGAAAGCATTGGTATTGAGGATGTGATAATTGATGATCAAGTTATTAGGAAGAGTGAACAGTTTAGATGTCTCAGATTAATTATGTAAAATGACAGTGAAATAGATGATAATATTATTAGTAGAATCCAATTATGTTGGATTAATTGGAGGAATACATTTGGTATTTGTGATAGAAAAATCTCACTCAAATTTAAAAGTAAAATTTTATAAAATAATAATAATACTGATAATATTATATGATGTTGAGTGGTGGCATATAAAGCAAAAGTATATGAACAAAATAAGTATTATAAAAATAAAGATATTAAGATGGATGAATAGATATATATAAAAGAACAAAATAAATAAATTTATAAGAAAGTTGGAGTAGCTTTATTGACGATAAGCTGAGAAAAAATTAATTTAGATAATTTGGACATATATATTATAAGCCAATTGAAGCTCCAGTGAAAGGAATTGTATTATTAAATTTTGTTCATGTAAAAAAACATGATAAAAATTTATAAAGAATGATCTTGCATACTAGAGTTTAAATAAGAAATTTTTATTTGATAGAGTGCAATGAAAATAAAATGATTCGTATAGTCGATCTCACTTATTGGGATAAAAGCTTTGTTTTTGTTGTTGTGATATTTTTATTTGCTCTTTACTATCCAAAAAGTTGTGCAAATAATATCCAAATAATAAATGTGTGAGAATAAACTATAAAGTGATTATAAATATATATATTAAATTTAGAAAACGTATGTAAGTAATATTTAGATTTTGAATTGTTTCTGTGAACAGCATTTGTTTGTAAGTAGCATTTTTGAAATGGGTATCTAATGCATAATCCCACGCTATGAAACTTCTGTTGCTTCTTTGCGGTTGATTTCACTTTTAATTTGCATAGCAATTTACTAATATAAAAGTTGATAATGCCTTACGTTTTATCGCAATGTAGGTTAAATAAAAGTTGAAGTGTTGACGTGAAAATTAGGGGATTCCAAGAGAAAAGAGATAAAAAGAGAGAGTCTCGAGAGATAGCGGCACACAGAGTGCTAAGCCTGATGATTATGATTTAAATAAAAGTAATACACATCCACAACAGCACACAAAGATTTAAGGTAGTTCAAGGAGGAAATTTTCTACGTCCACCGAGCAATCCGTAAGAGATGATTTCACTAGAAAAAGAAAGAAAATAATCGAAAAGATCAGTACAATGAACTAAAAGAAGAGAGAGAGCTTCTTTATCTTGAGCTCTAAGTACAAGAGTAATAGAAAAGAGATCTTGCGATTCCTCAAAAAGGAAAAAATCCCTCAAAAAGGAAAAAATTCCTCCTTCTTGAAGCCTTTTCGAGGGTATTTATAGGCAGGAGATAGTGGAGCTCAGTCCGGGTTTTCCGAAAGATGATGGAATATTCAATTGCTGAGTCCACACCGGTGGTCCCACTGCTGTCGGCCACCGGAGGGGCCGGAAGTAGAGAAGTGAGAGCTTAGCTTTTTGATTTTAGCATTTCTTCTAGGGGTTTGTGATGGCTGGAGCATGTGGACCCTTGGTTTTCGTGACTAAAAGAAGCATGTTGTATTGGAAATGGTGCGGTCGTGGCACGTTGACAATGACAGGCGTGGCTGGGAACCATCATCATCTATGTTTCTGGGAGGTGATCTTGAATCATCGTGGACGATATTTGGCCGAACCCTCGTGGCCGAGGTTTGATACCTGCAATAATAATAATGAAAATAATAGAGTTAATGCTGCCACGGCTCTAAACGGTTGAGATGCAGCGCTGGAACCACATGTTAACATAAAGTAAATTTAGTGAATATGCTTTATTATAATTGTGTAAGAATTTTATTGTGATCAGTAATAATAAATGTGATGCAGTATTAGAACATTCAGGTCCAGACTACATTCTCGTGCGTTGGCATTCATAAAGCACTTGATGTGAAGTTGATGTTAAATAACTTGGCAAGTTATCTAGTAGTTAGATTCATTGTTATTTTAATTAGTCTAGAAGCACTTTTAGTTTAATGTTATCTTAATATTATGTCATATAATATGATATATAGATATTATCTTTTGAGTAATAATTTTATAATTTTTTAAAAATTATCAATACATATCATTAAATTAAATAATTCTTTTTTTTTTAAAGTAACATAATATAACATCAAGGTAAGCTTGAATTAAATTTCTTTCTTTGTGATCAAAATTCATATATGGATACATGGGTTTGGTCCAACCTGGCATTGGCCATTATGCTTCTTCATTCAGCCAAAGGAGTTAGGCTCACCCTATTTTGGGGTGATTGGAAGCAAATGATTTGTATTTCCATAGATGGAAGGATTTGTTTCTCTCTTAGCTGGGCTTGGGGAAGAGGTTGGAGGTATAGAACTTAAAAGCAATAACATGCAATATTTCAATACTTCCTCATCTCAATCAATTGAAGATTTTTCTACGGCATTTGTTCATTATTATTTTGATATTATGCATATTATTTAGAAAAAAAATTATTTAATTTAATAATATGTATAAATAATTTTATAAAAATATTATAATATCTTTTATTTAAAAATTATCAAGATAATTTTGAACTAAATGCTTTGCCATCAAAGGGGTTTACAAGGAGTGTAGAGTTGAACTCAATGGGACAGGATTAGTGATTGTTATAAGGAGCCCCATTTAAATATTTTATATTATTTTATTTTAAAAAATAAGATAATATTTTATATCTCATTTAATATAAATTTTAATATTAAATATTCACTTTATTTCACATCTAATATAATTTTTAATATAATTTATTTCATTTTATATTATATATATTTCTTAAAAAAATTTATGCATTTTTTTTTCTTATAATTGAATAGAGCTTGAAAGTACACTGAACTGATTAATAATGAGGTATGTATGCAGTTCTTGAAGGAATCTTTGGATTAATATGTGTAGGTTCAAAGGGCAGAATACAATAGGCTCTAACCAATTTGACTTAAAAGAAATAGAACAATGATAAAAATCATGAGATTACTACACTCAATATGCATAATGTTATTCAGTATTAATCATGCCAGACTGATCATAGAATGCATGATTCCCATGTGTGAACAAGCAGGTGCATGAAAATATGCAGATGTTAAGGTGTTTTGATTTCTTTTAAGTAATTACGTGCCTGCAAATACATGTATGTGCCATCAGAGAGATAATAAAGAAAATGGCAATTAAAAGATATGATGCAGTTTAATCATATCTACACTATTCTGAAAGAGTTATTTGCTCCAACTAGTTGCTGCGGAATATGACATTCACCTTTAGGATAAAGTAAAACTATCATAAATTTGTACTCAACAGTTACGAAAATTTCTCATAAATTCACAAAATAATAGAAGCATTTCTCTATTTAGTCAGGGAAAAGAAAGAAAACTTGAAAGTTAATGGTGAGGAGGATGCCTCTTTGATGTATTCCACAGACAAGAATGATGTGCCCATTTGTGTCCATTGATGCTTAATTTCAGAAAATTGTTCTGAACAAAACTTTTAAATCTATAGCTGTGGTTGGTCAACATTCAATGAGCTTTTTCTTTATTCCCTGATAACCAGATCAAAAAACTTCATCCCATTTATGTGGAACTAAAGTTTTTCCTTGTTTACATTTCACGTGTACAGCACCTAAATCTAATTAGTGAGAGTTTGAGAAATTTATTAAGTCTGACAAGTGGAATAATAGGAGAACGCGATGAAGTGGGAGATCATTTTTTTCAAATGGACATGCCTACTTAAACATGAACTTACGTCCAACTTTCAAAAACATGAACATATGTACATATAAGATCAAATAGTCAAGTACTTACAACTAAATAAAAGGGAATTTAACAACATGGCACCACAAAGTTGCAATTTTATGTATTTTTATCGATGGAGAGGGTTTCAAAGAGAGATGGGAGATGGATATCATAGAAGATAGCTGACGTTACGATGTGTCACTATGGAATATAAAACAACAACAACAAAGTAAGTTTTTTATCTCACTAGGTAGGTCAGCTACATGAACTATTTATTTTTAGTATACTCTATCAAATAATAAATTCCTATTTAGTTCCAAATATATAGCATTATTCCTTTCGGCCTTTCTCTTCCTCTTTTTACATGGGGAAGATCCAATAATCTAACTTTTCTTATTAAAATTTCTATCGGCTTATGATTTATATGTCTAAACCATCTAGGTCGACTCTCTTTGAGCTTATCCTCAATTAAGGTCACTTCACCTTTCTCGTGGATATACTCATTTCTCATTCTATTTTTTGTGCATACCTGCTCATCCACCTTAATATCCTCATTTCTGCAACACTTATCTTATTTGTGTGTTTCTGCTTTATATGTGAACAATCAGCGCTACTATTGAATATAAAAGAAAAACAAACAAAAAAATGAACGAAATAAAGACAAAATTTAAGGTGATTCGGAAAGATTATTTTATGTCCACTACTTAGACTAAGTCAAAAAAAAATTACTTAGGAGAAAGAGGTTCGCTAGAGGCAAGTTACAGAGATCATAGTAAGGGAGAGAAGAGAAAGAAGGTTTTTATTGGAAGGGGGGTGTTTAGGTTTGATCCTGCACCTCATTACAGAACTTTATCTCCTATTCATAGATGGAGAGGGTCCTAACTAGCGAAGGCCAAGAGCACATTCAACAAGTGTATGGGCAAGGTCGCTATCACGATAAATATGGTGGAAGTGAGAAGCATAGTAGACATACTATAGAAGTATGGAGATACTCTTTGACATTCTGTTATAGAGGAGAGCCCGAATGGTTACCATTTGCATCTCAAGACAGATTATTAAGGTGAATGGATAATGCCAAGAGATTCTCTAGTACAAAAGATAGCAAGTTGTTGTGAATGATCATCAGGTCTATTAAACAATGGTAAACCTTTATCATAATGATCCTAAAGGGAAGCTTGAGCAAAATCCCCTATAAGGGAAGAAGTGTAACCTGAGTGTCCCTGAACTACTTGTAGAGCACCATAACCTACTCGTAAATTCTCTTAAACGATCATAGGAGTACTTCAAAAGTGCAGTTGAGTCTACACGAGTGAGAAACTGAGCACTAAGTAGCAGCATGGGTCTTCCTTTGACTATTTGACCGGTTGGTTGACTGTTTGACTACTGGTCTTATTATTACATCCAAGTGTGGAACTACCTTGTAAAAAAAAATTCATCTTAATCTTCATAATTACCTTCAATACATAAAAAAAGGTTTAAGCACAACAAAATACCATCATAGATACCCCACGTTCCTCATTCGTTCAATCTGCTTGATCATGGTTGAAAATTTTCTTCCCGGGAGAGCTAGACTAATCTCTAGGCAAGAATTCACAAGGAGTACAACTTTTGACAGAATAATATTAGTCATCAAGGATGCAATGATGAATGAGCTGCAGGAAACAATGTTCCATCAGATGGGCACAGCAACAAAGTTTAATGGGCATCAGATTTTGATGAGGCAAAGTTTTATAGTTGATCAACCGTTTCTCAAGCTAATGTATTGTTCAAAGCAATCGTCTTCGAAATATCCTAAATGTGAATGCCACTTTTCTTACTCCACCCAAATTCCTTCCAAAAATGTTGGAGTCTTACCTAGTTTGGTTTGGGATTATAGCAAGTGAGCTTATTTAGAGTTAATTTTTAGCATAGTATTCAACTTAAAGTAAAAAATTTATTTAGTCATCGTGCAGTTATATCTGTTTTAAACCCAAAACTATTTGGTTGTCACAAGGTTGAATGTGGATTAAAATGAGAGAGCATTTTCTAAATCAATTAGTTATAGGACAAAAAATGTATCAGAATCAAAGTAGAAAACTAGATGAAAAAGTGTCAAGATAAGAATTTGTACCCAATCCTATATGGTGTTTGGAAATGTGAAATTAAGTTAGATTAGAACTGGAATAAACTCTGGGATTAGAAGCTGACCAAGCTTTTCTGCAGCAAGCTAGATTATTAGATATAAAACAAGAAAGCAAACTCTTCTTGGTCTCTACAAAAATCAAACATAAACAAAGAAATCGAAAATGATGGAAAGGTTGAGAATAGAATGGATCCATAGGGAAAGGCACAGATATTATTCCTATACATATCCACAGCCAACAGTTTTTCAAGACCAAAGAAATATCTAGAAATGATTTTCAGTTTTCAGCTTTGGGTTTGTACTAGTACTTGATCTTCCACGGAAGGATGTCAAGGATCTCGGCCGACTTGGACTCCATTCTGATGTTCTTCTTTAGCTGCTCCATCTTCATGTTCTTCCCCATTACATAGACTATCTCGTTCTCCATGTCCGTCCTCACCAGTTTAACCCCTGAAACACCACCCAGATCTGAGAAATAAACAAAGGGGTTTTCGTCGAAAAAAGAAGGAGAACGATCGGATGGAGTGTACGCACCATCGGTCAGTTCGATGGCGTAGCGGACCTTTTTGGGACAACCCTCGCAGTCGAGCTGGACGCCGCCGATCATGACCTTGCGGTAGCCCTTGAGGTCGGTGGAGTAGGTCCATTTCATGAATCCTCCTAAGCCCTCAGAGAAGAAGCTCGTCGGCTTCGCTGCCGGCGCCATCCCCATCTCCGCCGGCGCCACGCGAGCGCAAGGCATCCTCACGATCTTCCCCATCTCTGCTCCTTGGACTTGTGCTGTCAAGAAGACATCGGATCAACCGATGGAACTGCTGCACCTGATGGAGAGAGAGAGAGAGAGTGTGTGAAAGGAGAATGCTCCGGAAGGAACATCAACAGTTAATGAGGTATCTTCACACGAATCTTGATGTAATTGTACGATGGATGCATCATACTCAACTCGTCCAGGGATCCTTCGAGCGATCAATCATGTTCGTAGCCCCACCATGTACTTGACGTGATTAATTTTAATAAAATTAAATAAATTTAGATAAAGATATTTTCTATTAAAAATTATAATTAATATGTATTAAACTGTATTATTATTTTGGGATTTGTTTAAAGTAAATTGCTTCTAGGTCCTGAGGTTATTTGAGCATTTCAAATAGGCTCTTAATTTCAAAATCTTTCAATTAAGTCTTAAAGTCAATATTATGTTTCAATCAGATTCTTTTAGGAATTAAAATATAAAAATACACTTCCCCTCTTTCACCTTTATAAAGGTACTATAGAAGTGCAAGTCGTGAGCGCGGCGGTCGCCAGCGGCTCGTAGTTGCTTGCACGAATGGGCGAGACCACAGCCGCGACGGCAGCCTGGGTGCACATATGCAAGGCTGTCGTGTCGGTCACGTGTGCATAGCCTGTACACAGGCATCCGCGAGCCCCCGCACTCACGGCCTAAACACTCGCGACACTGCTGGAGGTGAGAAGGAGGGATATTTTTGTCTTTTAATTCCTAAAAAGACATGATTGAAACTTAATATTTACCTCAGAGACTTGATCGAAGGATTTTGAAAACTAATAACCTATTTGAAATGCTCAAGTGATCTCAAGAACTCAGAGGCAATTTACTCTAGTTATTTTCTTAATTTATATGTAAGTTGTAAAATAAATTTAATTTTTTTATTATATATTATGCGTATTATATGAAATATAATTAATTTATAATAGCAAATTTTATATGTGATGTGATATGTCTGTTAAAAATTAATCAAGTTAATTTTAGCCTAGCTAAATAAACAGACTCATATTTTAGAGATATTAATGCATTTTAGTTGGCAAAATGCATCATTTATGCAACTCTATGCCATGAAGATAAGCAAGCCCTGCTGTGTACAGAACACCACAAATGGCATCAAGTCACCAAATGGCTTGACAAATCATCCAGTTAATAGACCAGATTATTCGTTCGCTCTGATAAACAATCTGTTAGGCTATTAGATCGAGTAAGCATCGATCTAGAAAAATAGGTATAGCTTAAGATCAAGTAGATATCTACTCAAAATAATAAGTATTACTTGTACCTTCATTCTCTTCGATTGGTACTTATCTTATTTTAAGTTATATCTATTTTTGGATAAATGCTTAATGTAATACCTACCTTGTCTGGTGGTTGAAAACACCTTTCAGTTAGAGCAAACAAACAATTTAGTTGACCATCTAAACGTTTTGATCGGCCTACGAGACCATTTGATCGGTTCGTCTGGCCACTCGGTGACTTAACACTGCTTCGATATTCTACATGCAATAAGATTTGCTCACCTATGTGGCGTTGCGTGATTAATAAGCACGCTAATATGGTTCGCTCGCCAAACACAATAACAGACTTTTAGGATAAATTTTACGTAATATTTAAAATATATGGTATAATTAGTAAATAAAATCGATACTCAAATATTCTAAAATTTTAAGAACTAATTTAGTGGCTCCATGTTAGATAAATTACCTTAGCTACTATAAATTCACTGGCTTGTTGCATTGATATATATTATTATATAAGTCTGTTTGTTCGTAAATAATAATTTTAATAAGATTAAAATTAAATTTAAATAAAAATATTATTTTATTAAAAATTATAAATAATATGAAATAATGTTAGTTATTATATTAAGATGTGTGAGAAATATGATATAAGTTATTATTTTGATATGTGTGTAAGATGTGAAATAAAATTAATTTTTTATTTTGAATAATATGTATAATGTGTATTATAGTTAATATTTAATATTAAATTATATGCCACCTAATGGAATAAGATTTAATTGTTATTGTTGTATTAAATTTTATGATCGTTGTAGCATGCTTGATTAAAATGATATGATTAAAATTAACTAGATTAATTTTAACCTAGTTAAACAAATAAGTCCTAAATCATTCCTTAGGTTTATGAATTTTAAGTTGTATTTATATACAATGCCTTTAGTTAGTTTTTTTTTAATTTGTTATTAATTTAAAAATGTATTTTGTAGCATCCCGTGATTTAAATGCAGAGGTATTGCTATTTAAATTTCTAAAAACTACGTGACTTGAGCATTTCTCAAGAGATTATTCATCTCAATACTATTCCAACCTAAGCACATTTAATTATAAAATTTTTCATCATTAGCTTTACGATTTTTACCCATAAAGTACTTCTACTATTTGGGATCACGTTATATACTTATACAACTCATAAACTCTCCTCTTTTTTTGATGTGGCACGATTCGTTCATATACCTCTTTCACCATTATTTGTAGGTCTAAAAGCCTGCCAGAAACTGTACTTTACTTTTGTGATTCCCTTTTCTTGGGACATCACCTAGTGATCACTCTTGACCTTCTTCAACCATAGGTGTCATAGGCCCACCAACTTCCACTTAGCTCGTCGAGGACCACATTGTATTATGGGTGATTAGCTCTGATATCATATTATAATATCTCATAATCTAAATGTAGAGACACATTTTATGGCAAAAACTATAAAACTAATGATATAAAATTTCGTAGTTAGAGCTTGTTTGGTTGGAGGATGAAATTAAGTAAGGAAAGAGAAAATAATTTATTTTATAGAGTTGATGGGAAAGAAATTTATTTTAATATTGGGAGGTGTGTAGGATGTGAAATAAAGTTGATTTTAAGGTTGGAATTTGTGTTGGATGTGAAATAAAATTGATTCTTAAGGTTGAAATTTGTGTTGGATGTGAAATAAAGTTATTAAAATTTATAATAAATTTAAAATATTATTAAGATATTTTTTTGCCTATTTTTGGGCTCATGCCAAACAAGGCCGTGTACTTGAATTAGAGTAGTATTAGGATAAATAATCTCCTGAGATATACTCAAGCCATGCAATTTTTTAAAGTCAAAATAGACGATAACTTTATATTTAAATTATGAAATGTCACAATAACTGTATCATTAAGTATGCTTAAACTAGAATAGTACTGAGATGAGTAACTTCTTGAGAAATATTTAAGTCACATAATTCCCAAAAATAAAAAATAGGCATAACTCTGCATTTGGATCACAATTGTTACATATTTTGTCAATGTCAGTTTTTTTTTTGGCATTTACATACATGTCATATAACAATTTAAATATTATAATTATTTTTAAATATATATTACTTTATTACTAAATAGTGCGACATGACATGTAGATAATATTTAAAATTATTTTTAAGGATATGGATAAATCTCTCTTTTTCACATTAGTCAGAGTAGTTAGTTAAGAGTAATTTTGTATTAAATAATTTATAAATTTATTACTCAAAGATTTTAATATTAAGATGACGCCTACTGCCGAATGACATTTAGGGGGCGTTTGGTTCAATGTTATCTTGACGTTATGTTATGTTATTTAGAAAAAGTAATTGTTTGGTTTAATGACATCTATAAATAATCTTCTATAAGATTATAAAATTATTAGTTAAAAGATGACATCTAGATGTCATGACATCTACATTATATAACATAACACCAAGATAACATCGAACCAAATGCCCCCTTAGATGTAATCTCACTTAAAGAATGTTATCATGCCTGCTGTCATTAAATTACGATGCCTTCAATGACGACTGTACATCGTAGTTATGGATGTACTGATCATGCCTGCTTCAATGACGGCTTGAAAAGTTTCTGCTAAAACAGGTATGATCAGTACAACCAATGAGAACACCACAGGGAGCTCACGCCGAAAAGTGTAGCTGTAAAGTTAGATGTGTCTTACATGAACTAAAAAAAATTCTCTCTCCTCAGTTGGGAAGCTTTTATAGTGAAAGACGGTTTGGGCAACGACTCTTAATGGGGAAATTAAATGCTGAGCTGACGTAACCATAGGGACTATAAGGCCGATGAGGACACCTTGTAGGGAGTGAGGGCCATGCAAAGTATTTATATTGAGTACAGCTTCCGTAGGGTTGTTCGATGAGGCGTCTTCGCAAAGGGGGGCTATCAAGGGATTAATCATCTGTGTTTGTGGTAGTAAGTACGTAGTCGATCCAAACCTGAAAATTTCTAGTTAAACTGAAGAGATGTGTTTAACCACGACACCCTATTCTTGACAGACTATATTGATCATCATCCATCCTCCTATATATATGTATTGCAATAATATTTATTTATGATATTTTTTATAAGCATAGAAACTATATATATATACACACACACACACAACAAATTAATATCATTGCATCTTTTTTTTCAGAGTTGAGAAACCTGAAAGAAAGCAACATGCATGCATTTAGAAAGAAGAACAATTGCTGATTCTGCAGCAGCAAAGCTTTAGATCTTCCCTTCACATAAATTAATTTATTTGCAATAAATAATTAAAACTAGCAGCAGTCACTACCACAGCAGACTTGGCCGCATCTTATAGTAGGCTTCAAAATGAACCAGCAGCACCTGCATCCTTTCCAATGACAAAGAAATGAAATAAATACCTTAAATTGCCCAAGGACTTCATATAGAAAAAATTACTTTTGAGTTATTGAGCTTCGAAACATGTTCATCGACTCAAACAGTTATTTAGTTGTGTTCGAAAGAGTCGACAGTTGGTATAAATGTCAAACCTTGAGGGTGAATCAAGTTCTGATGCTCCTTGACGTAAGAATGCGCACTTGCAGTTGCGATAACATACAAAAGCAGTACAAACCAGAGTAGAAGAGCTAGCAAACCCCCTCTCTTCATTCTCCTTAATTTGATATCTAGAAGCTAAGAAATGAAGAAGAAGAAGAAGAAGAAGAAGAAGAAGAGGAAGAGGAAGAGGAAGAGGAAGAGGAAGAGGAAGAAGAAGACGAAGAGGAGGAGGAAGAAGAAGAGGAAGAGGAAGAGGAGGAGGAAGAAGAAGAGGAAGAGGAAGAAAAGAGTGCTCTTAGCCTAAATGAATAGGACCACCACTCTATATAGAGCATCATGTGTGAAAGTTTTGACTGTTTTTTTGGAAGATTGGAGAAAGTTTGGTAGGGCAAAGACCAAGGCAGTGTGTGCTTTCAATAAGCAACTTGGACCTTCGCTCTTCCCTTTGAAGGCATGCTATCTAACACAATTCAAGCTCATGGTGGCCCCAAGTGTTGAGCATCCATCTAACACTTGGATCAATAATGGTAGGTACAAAGAAATATGATTTTCTATTAGTGGTTTATAATAATGAGCTACAAATGTGTGATATATTTTTTGTAATTAGTTTGGAACAATTTCATATGTGCCTTATTTTTGTTGAATTGCTCGTTATCTTCGGATTCCTGGGTTGAGTTTGGTCTTTGACTATAATAATGATGGGTATCAATGACGACCGACTTGTAATAACCAAACTTCATTCTAGGACGCTAATTTCACTATTTTTTTTCTGTTACTTATTTTCAAAAAAAAATATTTAAATTATATGATAAAATGCATCCAAGTCTCTCAGTTTAGAATATAATGTCAACAAGTTTATAATTTTAAATTTTTAATATCTTAATCACTGAATTTTAATATAATTATCAATTAAATTTTTTTAAAATTTAATATTATTAAAATTTCATAAAATTCTCAAATTACCTTTCTCTCTCAGTCTCACCTCCCTCCCTTCCTGCTCTACAAGCAATTTTTAAACTTGAGCATCTATTCGCCTTGGAATGACTCTGAGCATAAGAAATTATTTTCTCAATGACTTTCAATTTGTTTAGGTACTTACTGACGAAATTCTTTTAGTCAGATTTACATACATGTTCCTTAATTTATCATGAATTATATATTAAATCTCTTATTTTTTAATTTTACAACTTCACCCCTCAAATTTTCTAATAACGAAAACTAGTAGAATACGCGTATTTATAAATATATTTATAATATTTTGTCTATATATATTATTGATAATAAATATCCAAATAATTATAATCAGCAAAAAGAATCTTTTAAAAATATTAAGAAATGTCTAAATATATTATTTTTGGATGATTTAGGGGGTAAAGTTGTAAAGTTAAAAAATAAGAGGTTCAATATGTAATTTAAAATGAATTAAAAGGTATGTATGTAAATGCCCAATTCTTTTATATATAAGTCCAATAAGATAAGTTAATGAGACTAGAAATAGAAACTTAAATGAAAAATAAAAAATACATCAAAAAATAGGCTTAGATACTGTTTAGTTAGAAGCCATTGGTCACGTTCTTTAACTTAAAAAAATTTAAAATAAAATAATAATTTATTTTTTATTTTTAATAAATAAATTTTAATATAAAAAATTACTTTATATCACATCCTACATAATCTTTAATATATCAACAATATTATTTTATATTATACATAATTTTTAATATAACTAACTAATTCTATTTCTCATTATTCACATATCTTAAAAAATATAATTTTTTATTCTCAGCCATGGCCAAGGTCAATATAGCCTTCAACCAAATAGAGACTTTTAAGGCCCTATTTGGCGCGAATATTAAAATAATAATAAAATATTATTTTATTTCACATATTTAATAATTTTTAATAAAAATATTAATTTTATTTCACATCTTAGATCAAAATATTCGATTCAATTATTTTGGTCTACAATGTGAAATAAAATTGATATTTTTACTGAAAATTATTAAGTATGTAAAGTAAAAAATGATATTTTTTTATATTAAAATTTGTGGAATGATTAAAAAAATTTATTTATTATTACTGTTATTTTTTAAACTAATATCATTTTGATCCTAATTTTAATTCTCGTGCTAAACAGGACCTTAGGTCAACATAACAGAATCACAAATTAACTTAAATTTAATTACTAAACTACTTATCATATAAGCTTTAAAATTAAAGTTTGCATCGACTTAGGAATGCTTAGATCGACTTAAACTGATCTCTCTGCTTTCCTTTAACTCCAATTGTAGCAAAAAGTGGTTTTCTGTGCAGAAGATGAATATATTTCAGAAGATTTAGATCATAAAACAATTGGATCATAATATTTTATTAAATTTGCAAAATGCAATAATATTTTAATGTCAGGCATGTTAAAGTTATCATTAATATTTTACTAATCTGTGTTCTATTAAAAAAAAATATTAAAATTTTAAAATTATTCAGAAAATCTCAAACTTATTTTAGTTTAAGTTGCTTGAGTTTTAAATTATTTTTACATTTAAACCTGATTTTATTTATTTTTTATTTATTTATTTGATGAAATTTAAACCTGATTTTATGCTACTTGGCAAACTCAGACGGTCAGACCCTTCTCCACTTTCTTCGTTTAGCGGCACTGCTCGGTTCCAGCTCAGTTACTCTCCAGATCTATCCATGGCTACTCCCGGCGGCAACCCCAACTCTAACCCTAACCCTAACTCCAGTCCTTCTCCCCCCTTCAACGTCCAGAAGCTCTTCAAACCCCCAAGCCCCTCCTCTAACCCTAACCCTAATACCAATGGTAACAGCCCATTTCCGCCCATTCCATCTACTCCGCCGGCGCCGCCACTCGGTGCCTACTCCTACCCTCCCCCTACTCCGCCGTTTCAGCACCGCCCCTTCCTCCACTACCCCCAGGACCCGCTGTCCAGCCCCCAACCGCGCTCCCCTGTCTCCTACCCCGCTGCCTCCCCGAGCCCTAACACTGTCCCCAACCCCAACGCCGGCGCCCGTCTGATGGCCCTCCTCAGCACCGCCTCGCCGGCCAATCTGGAGACTGCCATCTCGATGCCATCGCCGACGTCCGCTTCCGAGTTGGCATCACCGCCTGGAAATCCTCCGATTCTCCATACGTCACCGCCGGCGCAGCTTCAGACGACTCCGGCAAGGCTGCCGAGCAGCAAGTTGCCGCGGGGGCGGCGGTTGCCCGCCGGCGACCGGTCGGTTTATGATGTTGATTCGAGGTTGCCGGGGGAGTTGCAGCCGCCGCAGCTCGAGGTTACGCCTATCACCAAGTACGTATCTGACCCTGGACTTGTGCTAGGCCGGCAGATTGCGGTTAATCGGTTGTATATCTGCTATGGGCTTAAGCTGGGTGCGATTCGCGTGCTCAACATTAATACTGCTCTTCGATCGTTGCTTCGGGGTCACACCCAGGTTGTAATTTCTTAAAAAAGTTTTTTTTTTAATTTTTTTTTTTAATTTAGCTTGTGCAAAATTTGTCTGGAAAAAGGGATATTTACTGGTTTATGCGACGCTGTCCTCAATCCTCTGCAACATCATCCACTGCTTTTAAAACAATAGTTCTTTTGCCCAAATTCCGTTTCTTTTTCCATATGGCAGCATGCTGTGACATCTTATCTTTGCATTCTAAGTTTATATTGTGAGATGACCTTTTCACTCGCTTAGGAACCTCATTTTTTTTTAACCATTAGACTCTTTAAAGAAAATTGGTTTTTTTGCTTCTTTTTTGCGTGAAGACGAGTACTTATGCTCTAAAATCAAAGGCCTTCATCTAACAAAGTTGATTATCTTCCACTACTAGTGACTATATTCAATCAACGATATGGATGCATTTAATTTGAATTAATGCTTTCTGTGGAAGAGTGTTGTTGACCATTAAAAGCGGCCTCTATTCATAAAATAAACCTCACTTTGTACCAGTTCATTAGGATTTGAAATAAGATACTTTGTGTTGCATGCCCCATGTTTGGGATGTAGCATGATATGAAATGATTGTGACAATACCTGTTGGAGAATATTGTATTTGGTTTTACATTGACAGATTATCAAGCAGATAAAGCTTTCATTGAAACATGTTAAACATTGGAAGCTAACATTTTGAAGTATATTGGGTGTATTAGTTATGTATCCATGAATATTGCATTGTTAAGAAGTATATGTCTGTCTTTCTCCTGTATATTTCTTTTTTTTAAAAAAAAATTCTTTTTCCTTGTTTAGCTAGTTATTATTTATCGACACCAATGCATATGGCCGTTATCCTTGTTCTGTATTACATGATTTGGTCTATGTTTTGTTCTGTATCATAGAAGTTGGTCGTTCACTAAATTTCTTAGTTTAATTATTTGATAGTTCCTTTTTCTTCTTCCAGAAAGTTACAGACATGGCTTTCTTTGCTGAAGATGTTCCTTTGTTGACCAGGTTTCCGATCTTTATCTTTCCCATTTCTCCTCTTTTTATTTTATGGCACATACTAATGCTTTACATTGTACAGTGCAAGTGTAGACGGTAGAATTTTTGTGTGGAAGATAACTGAGGGGCCTGATGAGAGTAATAAGCCTCAGATAACCGGAAAAATTGTCGTAGCTGTACAGGTTATTGGTGATGGGGAACCATATCATCCACGGGTTTGTTGGCACCCTCACAAACAAGTAACTCCTATTGTCTTATTATTTCAGTAATGAAACTTTGAGTTTTTCAATCCACCGCTGCAACAGACTTGGGCGTAATATCGGCTTTCATATTGTATTAATCCATGAGATTGTTATTACTATTTGACAGGAGGTCTTAGTCATTGGGATTGGGAACTATTTGCTAAAATTTGATACGATAAAGGTTGGGAAAGCTGGACACTTTTCTGCTGAGGAACCTTTTCGATGCCCCCTGGATAAACTAATTGAAGGAGTGCAACTTATTGGAAAACATGATGGAGAAATAACTGATATATCCATGTCTCAATGGATGACAACTCGTCTGGTTTCAGCGTCAAAGGATGGGAAGGTTTGCAGCTATAAATGCTTGCTATAACTTTATAGAAGTTAATTAATTATTAGAATTAATGTCACTGGCATTTGTTATTGTATAAATACTATTGCATGATTCAGGTTTTTAAGATGTGTAGTTGCTAGATGTTTTCATCTTTTAATTTTTTTTCTACGTTTATCAAATTATGTTTAAATTAATTTCTTTTCCCTGAATAATTGGAAAAAGGCTATTTCCGATGAACAGTTTATTGATAAATGTTTGGTATTGTGTGATATGAATTCTTCTGAGGTCATTTCTATCTACATGTATGTAGGCTTTCGTGCTAGTTGTAGATGCTGTTTGCACATGGATCTGAAACCGCTGCCCTTTGCTTTTAAACATCATAATTCATGGGTTTGGTCTGCCATTGTATCTTGTTAAACTTAAATGTACTGAAATTTAGGCCTATAACCAGTAACCAGCAGTTCAGATCATTATGACATTCTTAGATCTTCTACATTTTCTCTCATTGCTTTGTTCATCTTCCTTGTTGCTAAACTGAAGTTGTATTTCCCAATTTAAGGGATTAGCTATTTTTCCATTTAAATGTTTTGATTGATTATCTATTAATAAAGAGACTATCAAAAAAAGCTTGAGGATTTCTGTTTGGTTTTTCTATTGCCATCCTTTTGGCTTTATGCTGGTCATACCTTCTCCAATTGCATTAGTAATGTGCCTATTCTTTTGCTTGAAGCATCAGTGTCAATCACAAAGTTCTTAGAAAAGTTGGCATGGCTTCAACAGGTGGATTTCTCATGAGAAATTTGAGTTAATTATATGGTTCTTGAGTAAATCAGAGGAAGGTCAACTAATGATACTGTAGTTTCTAATATAATGTCCATAGCACCTGGTAAGACCCAAAAAATCCCTTAAACATTCTAATGAATTTGGAGTTGGCCAATTGACCGTGGCTAGAAGTTTTCTAGGGTCTGCTTATGTACTGTTCTTTGAGAGTATGTTTCCCAACTTCTCTTTTGGTAGTTGCAAATAAGCATTTATTCTTCTTAGCTGAGAAACATTTCTTGGCTATGAAGCATTGATATTGCATGTAGTATGACATATTCGTATTTGATACTGATACCCCCCAATACATATTTGATATATCACGTGGCGTATCATTTGTTATTTTTTTAAAGAGAAATTTGATACTTATCCAATACTTTTCTAATACTTTCTGTTACTTCTAATTAGAGAATATTAGACTAGTTGGTCCAACCCATATAATTGAAAAGAAAAATGGGCACATTCATGAAAGATAACACATGCTTAGACTTGATAATTAATGATGGGAGAGTGATATATTATGTTCGTGTAATTGGAAGAATAGAGAGCTTTACACATGCTAGAGTTCCATTAGCAGAACAAGATTTGACATTCACAAGCTCTCTTACTCTATTTCAGTTGACCCTTTTTTGCAGTTTCATAGACGTCAATGACACTGCTGCTTTTTTTTATTATAGTTAACATTTAGTCATTGCTTCTATCAAATGTTGATCACTCTTCTTGACTTTCTACTTCAATTGAGTATATATATATATATGTATATATATATATGTATATATATATATGTATATATATATGTATATATATATATGTATATATATATATATGTATATATATATATATGTATATATATATGTATATATATATATGTATATATGTATAGGTAGATAAATAGATAGATAGAAACCCACTATATTTTGTTAAGTATTGGTGGAATTTGTTATTTCCAAGCTAGATATCTAGACGGAACAAAAATTGTGGATAGGAAGGTTATAGTAGCAAAAGCTAGAGCACAAAAATCCCAAAAGCTCATAGTTTCTTCCCTAAAAATAACCTCTTTGGTCGGAGAACACATTCAATATTTATTTTAACAAGTGGGTCCTTAGGTGGATCCAACATTAGCCTCAAGACATTGGGCTCTCACTAGAAAAGTAAATGCTTGATCTTGAGAAGCTTCTGGTCTACTGGGTTCATAATATATATATATATATGTCTATATACATATTTGTCGTATCCCAATGTATCCAATCCTACTTTTTTTGAGTGTTATTTCATTGTATTCATATCGTGGCCGTATCGCGTATCACTCTAGTGCTTTGTGGTTTCATGGGATTGACTTGAGAATTAACTCTTGATGCTGCAAATGGGAATTATGGGATTTGCTGCACACCAAGATGCCATTGAAGATAACCAATACAGACTTCCTTAAGAACAGTACAACATGGGAATTCATCCACTTTTGTGATGTAGCTAAAGCATTTACCTATCTAAATGACATTATCAAGAATTTGTAATGGCTGTCATCCCATCACAAATATGAAATGCTATTGTTTTTATGTTCATAATTCTCATCCTCACTTGCTAATATCTCGATCTCACATCCATTTTTGTAGAGAAAACCAACCCATGGAGTTTATCTAGGAGATCTTCAATCACCGAAATTGGAAATCTATTCTTGACAATCTTATAGAATTCTCTGTCATCTATACATAACCTCTTAGAGCCATTTTTTAACCAATTCAGTAGGCATCTCTTGAACTATCGTTTCTATGGGAGTCCTCGGGAGTTGGGGTAATAGTATGGGCATGTATTATTAGGGGATTTTTTTTCTTGCAGAATCTCATATTTCCTCTTTGGAGGAATCATTCCAATTTTATCGGAGGTCTCCGAAGTGACATTTTTTCTCTCTAGAGGAAGACCACACAATTCCTCAGAAATTTTTGCAATTGCTCCAGCAATTTCCCAAGATGCTGCTGCTATATTTCAGTCAAGATTTGGATTCCCACACATTTTGTACGTGCATTTTCAGCGGTTGTAGCAGTTATTGAATAAAACTGCACTTGTAGCATGAAAGTTGCATCTTGTATTGCCTTTGTAAATTTCTTTTATCGTACTAGCTAAACGTATGGTTTGCTGTCTCTTTACGATATTGTTATTTTTCCTTACAAATGGAATTTCATTTTAAGATCATTGAAGTTTCGTTCACTCCAAGCTCTGATAACCTTTGCATCCTCAAAACAACATTGAAACTGATCAGAGGTATGGTATAAGTTTCTGTTTAAGGTGTGTGACCCAGAAATTCTTAACCTTTTATACAATTGGAATCTGTTGTCCGTCAGTAAACCAACACCAAGTGCTTGGGGACTTCTGTATTGCAATCAGAATTGCTTACTAATATTGGATCAATGAAACTGTGAGTACAATAGTCCACCAATGTGTACTAAATATTTTTTGAATTACCCCATCACTATCATTGTTTAGTATGACGGTATGCCCATGAGAGCAACTGCCTGGTCTAATGTAGCACTGCCAATGTTAGTTACAATAGCCTATTCATATTGTCTTCTGTTTAAGTGATCCTAACTGCATTTCATGATCTTTGGTGACTATCTCTTCATCCTCGTCGATGGCTGCTGTTTCGCTCCCTTGCTTAATTACTGTTGATGCTGATAACATAGTGCTGAAAAGTAGATTAAATTATATTGATCCCATTCATTATGCTGATTATATCAGGCCTGCATAATTACTAGCGATCCATTGCTATCGCTGATTCGTTCTCACTGGTTATTGTATCAATTTATGCTCAGATTTAGCTTTCATTGCTTTTCTCTTATGTGCTATTTGGCCTAGGACTCTTTGTTCATTGTTTATATTGATTGTTCATTATATTTTAGATGTCTAGACTAATTTCTCCTCATATTCCTTGTAATGTAGTTGTTTTCTTGGAGTACTATTATTTGAAGCACCATAAGTACTGATGTAGCTTTTCTAGTAGGCTTTAGGTGATTTTGCTTTAATTCTTCAAATTTTGGAAGTTAGACCACATTGATCATCCATATCAGAATTCTTTTTTTATCATAAATTTAGTGTCGATGCACCACAAATTTCTTGGCTTTCTTTATTTCTTTTTGGGAAATTTTCTTTTGAGTTAAAGGTAACATATTGAGTTTCTTAATGTTTAAGTTTATCTTTATTTGTGCTTCACAATACAAAATTTTATTGATTATTTTTTTTCCTTCTTTATTTGTTACCTTCCTTTTTCTCAAAATTGAATAAATGTTTTGCGTGTGTCTGAACTTTCTTCAGGTTTTATTTAAGAGAATAAGTGATGTATGTTAGTGCTGCCACTTGTTTAATTGCATAGAACTTCTTTCTTTTAATTGCTAATTTCTTGTTTATTTTCTCTTCTCATTCGACAGATAAAGATTTGGGAGGATCGTAGTTCTACACCCATTGCGGTACTAAGTCCTCATGATGGTAAACCTGTTAACTCAGCCGCCTTTATGACATCACCTGATCGGCCTGATCACATAATTCTTATTACCGCGGTATGCACTCTTTTGACTTCTTTAATTAGCCCATGATCAGCTTGTGTATATGCATTGTTACTTGAGTTTTTGTTTTGGTGGTGATTAAATCGGTATGGTTGCGGTGACTTGTTGATGTTGGATAATATGAAAGTAACCTAAATTTCAAAGATTTGTAGATAGTATGACAGCTAATCACAAAGGACCACAAGAATATATTTTAAAGCTAAATGCATGATAATCAAGAAATACTAATCTTGCAAGCAAATTGATCTAAAACATAAAGAAAATGTGATCAAAGGTAAATATGAACCCACTAAACAGATTAGTGGATAATGGGTATTATTGTTGGTTCTTCATAATCAAATGGATTTGAAAATTTTAAAATTACCCTTATTCTAAAATCTGATGGTAGGTGAACCATATATGCTTTTGAATTAATTTTCTTGAAGATTTTAAATGGATGTCCCTCGAGCTTGCAACTTTAATGCCTTTTAAAGGAAATCTGTTAAGCCATCTGAATCATCACATAATCTCTTAGAAAATTACGCACTTTTCTATGAAAATCTGTTTTATTTATGTCTTATTTATATGTATCATTATTGGTACTAATTTTTTTATTGATCTCTTTATGTAAATGCTTAACATAATGTGTAACTGATTGTGTAGACTCAAAGACTCGAGTTTAAATAAATAAAGGGATGAGGTTGATTGGGGCCTAAGCTTGTAACCATGCATGACCTTAAATGGATTTATGCTTATGGACCTATTGTTAAAAGTATTGTATGTAAAGTCTCATTTTGTTCGAGCTTAAAAACCTCCAAACCTCTTCAAAAATACTTTCATTAATATTTTATATTTATTTTACATTATACGCAAATTTATATACTAAAAATTAATTTTATTTCACATCCTATACAAATTTTAACTTTAAACTTAAATTCTATTTCATATCTTACGCATATTTTAATAAAAAAATTAACTTTATTTCATATCATAATATTAAAATAATTTTCTTTCATTATCTCAAAAAAATTTAAAATCTTCCTAAAATATACTACAACCAAATGAGGCTTCAATTCAACTTTTGGTATAATCAGATTTCAATTCCTCTTATTTTCTCCAACAAATTAAGTAAGTTGCTTAGACTTTTGTTGACTACTGTAGTCTTATCATTTTTCTGTAGATGATAAACAATAAAAAAATTTAGTTTAGTTTCTTGGAGGAGTTAAAAGGTTTTCTAAAACTAGTTAGTAAACTTTGCATCCCTATCCAGTACTATAGTCTCAAGTAACTTATGCAATCTAAGACTGTCAAAGAACATTTGGGATATCTTAGAAGCATTTGATGTTTTTCAACAGGGAAGAAGTGTGTCATCTTGGAAAATCTTTTGACTACAACATAGATGAAAGGGCAAATATCATTTAAGTCTCTAAAGTTATAAGGTAATATCACGTAAGTCTGTGAATTTAAAAATCCTTGATCTAGG
The DNA here is from genome assembly GCA_019297695.1 of Apostasia ramifera. Classification (NCBI taxonomy): domain Eukaryota; kingdom Viridiplantae; phylum Streptophyta; class Magnoliopsida; order Asparagales; family Orchidaceae; genus Apostasia; species Apostasia ramifera. Next base: position 118,838 of record JAEMOT010000781.1, read on the forward strand.
TCCCAGCTTTTAAAATATTATATTCTAGGTTTTCGTATTAAAAAATAAATTGAAACGTACAAAATTATTGTTTTATCATTTCTTCTCTCCCCTTTCCTTCTTCTCTACCCTCACCTAAGAGATTGCTACCACAAAAAGTGGCATCATAGCTGATCTTTGCGCGTGCCGCGCCATGCTTCGCATCCTCAAGTGGCATAGTTCTTCTCAACTGTCTCATTTTATATTCACTTATGTCACCAGCACTACAATCACTATATAGGCAATCCTCATCCTTCCCCATGACCTCTATGTTTGGATCAACTCCCATTTTTTGTTTTGCAGATGGTACCATGACTACTACCATCTGCTTCATTCGTATTGTTTTGTGCTCTCACTTTTTTCTTCTCATGTTATTCTTCTGTTTGATTCCAGTTGGATATAATTTAACGCAACCATCCCCATGCAATTTAAGTCACCACTGCCCTTCTGCCTGGTGGTGTTCACTGCTTTTATGGTTGAGATGTACTTCTATTGCCATACTTTGTAAGAGCTTTAGGTTAACCTTTCCAAAACCAGCCAGTTGTACTTGTACCACATGAGGCAGTTTGATGTTGTCGGATCTTGCAGCATATTTAGTCTTCTTAAACAAATACCTGCATGCCTATTTTGCACAACAATTTATGAAAAGATAATAATCATTGAGCAAGTTTTCCTTTGTCTGGTACAATTATTTGTTAACTCGAATGGTGTTATATTTTAGGGTCCTCTTAACAGAGAGCTGAAGATATGGATATCTGCCAGCGAAGAGGGTTGGCTATTGCCTAGTGATTGTGAGTCATGGAAATGCAGTCAGACCTTGGATTTGAGAAGTTCATCTGAACCTAGGTATGAGGAGGGATTTTTCAATCAACTTCTTGTGCTGTCTCAAGCTAGTCTTATCTTATTGGCAAATGCAAAGAAAAATGCCATATATGCTTTACATGTGGATTATGGGACCAACCCAGCTTCAACACGTTTGGACTATATAGCAGATTTTACTGTTACAATGCCTATATTGAGTTTTACCGGAACCAGTGATGTTTCGGATGCAGATCAGATTATTCAAATTTACTGCGTACAGACCCAGGCTATTCAGCAGTATGCATTGGATTTGACTCAGTGCTTGCCGGCAGCAGTTGATGGTGAAGGGTCAGCAAATGACACATCTGCTTCTATTGATGAGCGTATATCAGAAGGATTTTCTGCACCACAGTCTATAGTTTGTGATTTGCCTGTAGGAAGTGCTTCACCAAAGCAACCTCTTCCTGTGAGCTGCTTTAAGGATGAAAAATACCTGGCGGTTTCTACTGACCCGGAAAATGTTGCATCGAGTGTGGAAACAATTGTCTCTGCTCCACCACCTTCAGGCGCCGACCCACTAGCTGCTAATTATACATCGTCTGGCCACCCAATAAATCCAGACTTGCCACAGCAGTTTCATGGCAGAAGTCCCTCTTGTCAAATTGACCAAGGAAATTCACCGAGCAATCACTGTTTTGATAACCAAGGTCACGGCTACACACTGGACATGACATTGGATGCTGTTATTACTACTGTTCCTGATATTCCTTCAGCAATTGAAAGCTCTGGTAGTGAAAAATTCAAGACAATTGTCGAAGATGTTACAGTGTCAAATCCCAATGTATTGCTCAAATCAGATGGTAAAACAACCCATTTGGTAACTCCATCTGAGATATTCTTCGGTGTTCTTCCTCCTCCTGAAAACAGTTTTTCTGATCAGGCTCTTAGAAGCAGGGATTTTGAGATTCTGAAGGTAACTGCTGAAAACGATATTAAGCGTGGTAATGTTAGTGATAAAGTTGTTGATGAGAGTGCTTTAAACAAACATAGTGATTCTGATTCTCAAAAGGAGCATCAAGTTCCCCCAGCAGGAAAGGGTAAACCAGTCAAGCTCGGTATTTCAGAAGCAATCAGTTTTTTCAAGGGAGAGGCACCAGAGGTAGAAGAGCGTGACGGCGGGGCAACTCATCTCCATGAAAGTACCGTCACTGATCTTCCACCAGATGCAGGCAACAAAGGAGTTGAAGATTCTGTGAAGAATACAGCTAACAAGTTCATAGATCCTTCCACTTCAGGTGCAAATTCACAACCAAACTCGGCTCCAAAAGGTAAGAAGCAGAAAGGAAAAGTGTCTCAAGCATCAGGTTCTTCATTAGCTGTACCTAGTTCATTTGCCTCAATAGATTCTGCAAATGAGCATGACAACAGCAGCCACGATCTTTCCACAGACATTGTCTCCCAACTTCGGTGTATGCAGGAGATGCTGAACCAGGTGACAATCAAATACTTTACTAAGATCATTATAGTAATGAATGCAACCTTTGTTTTGCAAATACAACTGCTATTTGTTTATGCATAATAATTTTAATATTATTTTTGTACAAAACAACCATTCTTGATTTGTTTCATTCTTTAATATCATTTTCATTTTAAGTAAATCTTTATAATTGTGCAAGTGTTTCTGTCCCGGTTTGAGGAGCTTTACTGGGAAGAAATATGACATACGTTAGTCCTGCAAAAGTCCACTTCCCTGTTCCCATTACCTTCCTTTTGCTCTATAATTTTGAGGGAGGGCTATTTAGTTCTTTCAAAGTTTATTAACGGGACAACCATTAGAATAAATAATTCATTTGATGACAGACTTGAATGAATCAATTTAAAATTGTGGTTCTATGTAAATTATTTTACACTGGGATCTTAGGTAATCTAAGCTCATAGCTTCAGTTACTGTTACACCTTGCTTTTGTTTAGTCTTGGATTAGGTGGTTCTGCGTGCATGTTTTTTTGTAGCCGGTCTTTCTTTTATGTATATATGTGTGTATGTGTGTGTGTTTTGGTGTCTTACAGTTAAACTCTCACATTTTGTTTTTAATGGGCTCTTGTACAGCTAATGGTTATCCAGAAGGAGATGCAAAAGCAAATGGCAGAGATTGTGGTCGTTCCAGCAACAAAAGAAGTTAAACGGTTGGAAACTACACTGGGTCAGAGCATGGAGAAAGCTATTAAGAGCAACATTGATTCTTTGTGGATACGTGTTTCTGGAGAGCATGCTAAACAAGAGAAGGCTGAAAGGGAGAACAGGCAGCAATTAACTGACTTGATTACCAACTGCATCAATAAGGATCTTCCTACTGCTGTAGATAAAATGATAAAAAAGGAAATACCTGCAATTGCACAAGTTTTGACTCGTGCAGCCACCCCTAGTATCGAAAAGTGCATTTCTGCAACCATTGCCGACTCTTTTCAGGTTTTCTCACTTTTGCTCTGATATTTCATAAATTATTCTTCTGCCTTGTATTCATTGATATTTATTTACAGAGAGGTGTGGCCGATAAAGCAGTCAATCTACTGGAGAAATCTGTCAACACAAAGCTGGAAGCTACATTGGCTAGACAAGTCCAGTCTCAAATTCAAACATCCGGCAAACAAGCTATACAGGTGTTGTATAAACTATTCACTGAATTTAACTTATTTGTGTTAAGTAATAGATCCCTTAAGATTTAAGCTTTTAATTTTTTATTCTCTGATTCCTTTTATTTGGGAAAATGGTAGGATTCTCTAAAATCTACACTGGAATGCTCTGTTATTCCTGCGTTTGACAAAACATGCAAAGGGCTGTTTGAGCAAATCAGTGAAACTTTCCAGAAAGGTTTAACTGATCATACTGCTGCTGCTAAGCTGCAATATGAATCTATGAGTACTCAGCTGGCACTTACTTTGAGGGTTTGTAGTTATATGCAATCTTCTTCAGTACTGATGATAAATTTCCCACCTGCACTATTTTTCAGCAACTGCATTTATTACAAGTGCTTGCGTGATGTAGAAATTTTTCCATAGGCCTTGTTTCAGAATGTCGCAATTATTAAAACTGGTATTTGTTTCTGCAGGATGCAATTAACTCCGCATCTTCCATCACCCAGAATCTTGCTAATGAGCTAGCTGATGGCCAGCGGCAGCTCTTAGCACTTCTAGCTGCAGGAAACGTCAAAGCCAATCCCATGACCGTGCAGCAGAGCAACGGTCCTTTGGGTGGCATTCCTGACATAGTAAGTTTTTCAATTCTGATTGCATTCCAGTCTTGCCTCTTTGGTGTTATTTTTTTTTTTGTGAAAGTATTGTTTATTTGTTTTGTTTTTCCAGGCATTATCAGTTCAGCAAATTGAGGCACCGCTTGATCCTACAAAGGAGCTGACAAGGCTGATATCTGAACGCAAATTTGAGGAAGCATTCACATTAGCTCTCCAAAGAAGTGATGTCTCTATTGTGTCTTGGTTATGCTCACAGGTATGTTTGAGCATTTTGAATGTAGGATCATTTCTTGTTGCAGACAATTGAGCTCATTCTTTTGTCAATCTAATTAATTTTAATTTCTGGTCAACTATATTCAAATCAATTGGATGGTGCCTGCATTTATGTAATATGTAAAGTTTGGTAAAATTATGTGCAGTATTCTTCTTACATACAGTTTTTTTTTTTGAAACTTCATGCAGATGTTGATGTTTGTAACTTTCATGGTACATAGCTCTAACAAGCTTCATATATAGATAAACCTTTCGTAGCTCCAATGCATGATGTATAAAATAAATTTTCAAAGGTTCATTTCACTTGGTCTCTCATGTTTTAGCATGTCGTCTATAATATAACAGTTTAAGCTAGGTAGCTGACCAAATTGCCCCTCTGAGATACTAGGGAGGGAGGAAGAGATTAAATTAATGCAATTGTAACTGGGCATGTGTAAAAGGTCTAAAAGGCCTCAGGAACCTCATGTGAAAAGATTCAAGAGAAAGTATACTTATAACAAATGGTCTAAACCTCACGAAACTGGACATAATTAAATTAACCCAATTGTAATAGGACATGCGTGAAACGACTAAAATGCCTTGGTGACCTTTTGTGAAAAGATTCAAGAGAAAGTGAAATTGTGGGCTAAGCCTCAGGAACCTGGATGTAATCTAACCTAGCTTTCAGTATTACTTCTATTCCATATTTCATGATTTTTGTCGGAGTGGATTCCTTTGATTCTAACCAGTTTGTTAAACAAGTGGGCAGGGTCCACTTCTTGAGGAAAACCTGAGGCGGATTTGGTTGATGATTTCTACTCATTCCATAAATGGGCTTAATTTCAAAAATCAATATATAGATTGGGCTGTAAATGATATGATAACAACCCAATCAATCAACCCATTTTGTAATTCCTAGTTTTATTAAAGCTGTGTGCACTGTATCTTTAACAGGTGGATCTGCGTACCCTTAGCTCCATGGTTCCGCTTCCTCTTAGCCAGGGTGTCCTGCTTTCCCTTCTTCAGCAGCTATCCTGCGACATCGGGAAGGAAACCTCACGAAAGCTTGGGTGGATGACTGATGTTGCAGTTCATATAAATCCATTGGATCCTACGATCAGATCTCATGTTCGCCCAATATTTGAGCAGGTTTATAGTCAAATTCTACATCAGAGAACGCTTCCGACTACTACAGCTGACGAAGCTTCAAGCATTCGTTTGATCATTCACGTCATCAATTCTGTGTTAATGAGTTGCAAGTGAAGCCCTCTTTTAGATGCATTTGTCTTTCAGGATTCAAATTGGATGTAACATATAGAAGTCAATAGAGAAGAAACTGTTGCATTTTTATGAGGAAGAGTGTTGTAAAATAGGCTGAAGGAGATCTCATGTTTTCTTCTCATTGATTCTTTTTTGTGGTTGCCACCAAAGCTGGCTCCTGTTTCCATAAGAACCATCATGATTTTATTATATATACAGATATGTGTTGTGTATGTTGCCTGTATAGCAAACTTTGGACTTGTAAATATAATAAGTTTGGTTTTTGAAGTGCTATACATTTGCAAACTGTTGTTTTATTCTTGGCTCAATGTGGTTTGCTTCAAATTACGGAGAAATATAATCACTGACACTACATTTACAGTCATGCAGGCAGAATTATAATCTGTCATCACAAAAGAATCACTTGCCATGACCCTATTCTTTTGCTTTGTGGGGGTTGCATCAGAAGACACATTTAAGTGATGCTCAGAGATAACCCTATCGACTCTCGAGATATTCTTGGGGAACCAAGCAAAGACATCGATATACTCAGAAAGCAAAGCAGTGACATTTACTTCTTGTTTGTCATTCATGGAAGAAGATACATTTATAGTCTTGGAAGAATCTTTCCCTCCTAAAGTTATATTGATGACCCCGTCCTGTGGTACAACAGGTTGAGACTTTCTGGCCAGCTGATCAACAACTAGTTGTGCGATGATCTGGAAACATTGGGTTGCCTGCCTGAGATCTCCTCTGATGGTGACATGCCGTTGGAGGTAGGGAACTTCGCACAGAGATGTGGTGTAGAAATCACCATCCCAAAGGAGTTGAGAGTAGTCCTCCCCACAATAGCGTTGTAGCCCGACTTGGCTCTGATGATAGCGAAATTTACCATGCTCATGGCGTGGCCATTGTCGTCACAAAAAGAGACCGACAGAGAGATGAATCCGAGCGGCTGAGCCCTCTCTTCAGAGAAACCGAGTAAGGTGGTTCTTGCACAAAGGAGGTTCATTTCCTTAAGCCCCATCTGGAGGAAGGCAGACTCAAACAGGATATCGGCTGCACTCTCTGAGTCGAGGAGCACGCGCCAAACGTCAAAATTGGCGACACGGGCAGTGACCATTATCGGATCATTATGAGGATTGCCCTGTAGGGGAAGATCTTCATGACAGAAAGTGAGCGGGACAGAGGAAGAAGATTGAAGAGAAATGCCCCTTCAAATTTTGTGCTAAATTTTTTTTTTTTCATTTTTAGATGTTCGTATTTGGAATGTTGTAATTTTTTTTTATTCAGCATTTATTTCTGCAATTTGAATTTCAATTGTAAGCCTATATAAAGCCATAAACCAATATTGTTTGTTTTTAATCCTAAAATGAAATTTCTTTGTGCTTGAATTAGTGTGTGATATTCCGGTGAAGGGAAGGGTTGAGGCCTTGAATGAAAATTCTTAAATACCTTAAAAGTAATTTAAGTTATTACCAACTCTTCTTGAATCATTTCGCTGTAAAGTTACCCAATCCAGGTAATGTAATCTGCCATTATCTTTGATGGTTCTAAGGTTTGTTAAATTTTTTTATTTTAATTGTGAATAATTAATTAATCACTAATTAAAAATTTTAAATTTAGGCATGTTTGTTGAAGTCGAATGAAAGTTAGGCGACTCACCTACAGAGACATCCGATCTTCTAGCAGCTCGAGAAAAAAAAGGTCAAATATTTTCTGATATTCTGATGACCTGTTTGGGCACCTCCAACAATCAACTGACCATTGGTGGTCGATGACGGATGCAGTGGAGAGATCATTGTGGAGCTTCCACTAGTCATTCATCCCAAAAGCATCTGATGGCAACGTTCGGGTGCTATACATATACATGATCTAGTATAGATCATGGGCACAACTATCCATAGTCTTTGATGAAGCAGCGGAGCCCACCTTTTTCATAGAGTAAGGTCCTTTTTAAACGAAGAAATGATGATAAGATCATTTTAATGTTATGCTTCCCTCAAAGTCTTGATGTTCCTAAATTATCCATCCCTAAAATTATCATTTTCTTTTAATATTTGACATGCAACAAAGAAAAACTAATTAGAGAATTTAAGATGGTTTAAATTTTTAGAGTCTAAATTGCCAAAAGCTATGATTTCTAGGGTGCATTTTGCGTTTCACTTCAAATTCAGACTGTAATCTTTCTGATGAGAAAATGCAAACAACACTGAATCAAAGAGAGTATGAACTGCATATAATGTATAATATAGAACTCATTCATGTTATGTTACATGTATCATATTGCATGTCTTTCTTTTTTTTATCAGACAACTCTGATATATACATATGATACATGGCAGAATTCATATATACATGAGAATTTCTCTAGATCAAAACATCACAAACAAAACTTGAATAGCAGTTATGCTATTACCAAAACCAGATTTAAAGCAATAATAATCAACAATGGTTTATAAACAAGCTAACATAGACCTTTATTTCTAGCTATATACAACCCCATTTTATGTTCCACAAACATTATGGATACATATTTCTCAAAGAACCAGTCAAGGGAACCCCATAAATTGCCAAGTGAAACCCATATCACCAAACAATAGTTCTTCAGCAAAGGAAAACACAAAAGTTTCGATGCGCGTAGTTGCTCGTGCCTTCAGATACCTGCAGCGCATGCACGTGGTTGTATCTCCCCACAGCAAATGAGAGCTGCCTGTAACTATAACGCAGGACATAACCTGTAGAATCCTGTAACTATAACGCAGACAAATAATCAAATGATCCTTCTAGATTCACCCCGGGGTTTTCACTCTCTTCGTGCTGAGGTTGCTATGGAAAGGAGATACAGATCCGGACATACGCGCTCCTTCTTCACGAAGTGTGCCATTCAGCTTTACTAGTTCCCTAAGCTGCTGCCTCTTGAAGAGATCTTGTGCTTCATCCTTTATACCAGAAATGATGAAATTAAGTTCGAAGTGAATTTAAGAAAAGGATGAGAGAGATTTCTTGCATAACACAAACAAAAGAGAATACAACATATTAGATACCAAACTTTAATACGCGCATATAACAAAAACAAGTTTTAAATAACTCAAATTTCGTTAAATAGAGATGTTAATATTATTGAGTTATGTTTTTTATGTACGAAACTAATTATTAAACATTTTCACACATTTTTACTACAACATTACTTACTAGTGAACGCTATCAGCGTGAGAAATGACAAAAGACCAAGGAGTTATTTTCGTCATACTTAATACTTTTGGAGCATATGCGGCAACATTTAAAGCGTTCTCCAGCAATGTTTAAAGCATTCTCCAGTGAGATGTCGATGCCCTACTAACTTGAAAGCCACCGCAGGGGTTGGCTGGTGAATTTTGGGGAGGCAGCAGTAGAGGAGTGCGACAGGGACGAAGAGTGGTATTTATATTTAGGTTCGATAGTTTCTAAAATCTTTCGAATTGATGCATGTTTTCAAATATCATTCTGTCAAGTCTCCATAGTTCATAAAATCTTTCAATCAGATCTCTCCATTGAATTATTTGTGAGTTGAAAGTAAAATGATTAATTTATCACAAGATCTATAATACCACAGTGTCGAATGGCATAAGATTGAGTTTGAAAAAGCCGACCTACTAAAGTTGCAAGGAAAAGACAAATCAATCAGGAAAACACAAATTTCTATAGCACTTTAAAAGGAAAATCCTCTAATGCTCACTTGCCAAGTTAGATTCAAAGTATCCACTAATTAGGATGAGGTTTCACAAAAGGTGACTACAAAAAATAAACTACTGTAGGTAAACTCTCCCTTCATCAAAGAGCAGTTAGAGGAATTGAACAATTATGATATTTTTAACATAGTAAAGAGCTAGAATCCATGTGTTATCCTCAAATTGAAGGAAAAGTTTTCTATGCATAGCCAAGGATATGAAGCAGTAGATTAAAGTGAATACTCTTTATCTTTATAAATAATGTAATAGTAAATTTCAATAAAAAAATGTTAAAATGAATTTATTGAAATATGAGCAACAACTATGTCCAATAATTGATCAATTATAAGAACATGCTTAAAGGAGCTTTAAATTACAATGAAAATTACAACTTCAATAAAAAAAAAATTGTATATGTAAAATAATTTATCAATTAATTTATATTTATTATTATACTTATTTTTAATTGTAATATGTTATATAAATTAACATGCACAAATTCATAAACATTTAAATTTTAATTAATAGGTTTCATCATTGACAACTATTATTTTATTCATTTTCAGTTATTAAACTAATGATATTTCAGATTACTGATGCTTTAGCACACTATTTTCTCTAAAACTTTGTCATACTTTATTTTGAAATTAAACTTTTAATTATTTAAAATTTACTTCTTGTTTCTAGCTGCCCTTAAACCCTTTTCAAGCCACAAATCCTAAAACTTAAATATTAAATTATAAATTCAAAAACCCATACCCTAAATCCTATATACAAAATTCCAAATTCTAATTTCTAAATCTAAATCTTTAGACCTTGAATCATAAACTACATATGCTAAATCCTAAACATATAACATATTAGATAAGATTAGTATGGTTTTATCGAGGTAAAGATTATTAACAATTTACAACTTCTTAACTGAATGGTGTTAATTTATTAAGAGATCGAAAGATCTACTTTTTAATCTTCAAAAAATAAAAATAAAAATAAAAAAAATTGATTTTTATCAGCTATTCTCACACAATTTAGGGAGCATTTAGTTTAATATTATATTAACATTATGTTACATTATTTATACAAATTAATTGTTTAGTTTAATGACAACTATAAATAATTTTTTAAAAAATTATATAATTATTAATCAAAAGATGACATCTGCATTATAAAATATAATATTAAAATAATAACGAATCAAATACTCCTTTAATAAAATGTACAATTCTAATTCATTTTCTTAATTGTATATTTTATATGCAAATTAGATGCAGAGTGAGTAAGTATGATCAATATCTCATGAATTAAAAAGGCATGGAATAAGCCACAAGCTCTAATATCCAATTACTTCAAAAAAATAATTCCAATAAAAAATCATCAGAAAGATTTTTTATTTTTTTATTAATACCTTTTTAAAAAATAACAAAATTTTCCTTCGTCTCTCTCCTCTCCCTCTCATCCACCGGCTCCTGCCGTCGCTAGTAACAGCGAAGAAGCTGGTCATCGGCGAAGTAGTGGCAAAGCTATCATCGGCAAGGAGGCGGGGCCTCCCACCCTCTCTAGATATGCTTGGGATTTGCAAGCAAATCTAAAGAGAGAAAGGGAGGACTCGTCGGTGACGGTTTGGCAATTTCAGAGAGAGGGGAGGAGGGGGGCATCCCTCGGTCCCCCTTCGCACGCGATAGCTCCCACCACTTTGCCGGCAATGATTCCGTAATTTAAGAGAGAGGTGAGGAGGGGCAGGAAAACCCCAGTCCCTGTTTGCCGCTATCGGCTCCTCCTCCTCCTCCGCCTTTGACCGACGGTGGAAGGGTGACTGTTTAGAAGGGAGGATGGGCGGGCCACCTTATGGCCCCCCTTCACCAACAGCAACTCCTTCGCTCCCTCCGCCTCCAGTTGACGAACCAGTTGTTGGCGAGGGGGTAAAGCCTTCCACCCTCTTCACCAATTGCAAATCTAGAGAAAGAAGGAAGTGGGGATGGAAGTCCCCGCACACTGACCGGCAGCTGCTCCGCTGCGACTTCGCTGTGGCCGGCTTCTCCATCATCACCAATGACAATGAAAGCTAGTGGGAGGGAGGGAGAAGGGAGAGAAGGCGAGCAATTTAATCATAATAAAAATTTTATAAAAAAACTCTTTTGATGATGTTTTAAAAATAAAATAAAGACCCAGATACTAATTTTTAGAGATCATGAACCTGTGTAATATAAAGCTTTGAATTGAGGACCTGAGTGTAATCTACCCTAAAATTTATTTGAAATTAAAGAACTTGTGATTGAAGATGATCCAAAGGAGTAACCCATTCAAATAATTATGCAAAGTTAATCGCAAGAATAATAGGGTAAAAACAATATTTTGCAATATTTGGAGTTTATTTTGAAATTATCCCTCATATTTATAAGGTGAATTCCTACAATGAAAAACATTCTTGGGTATCAGCTGTCTGAAACGCAAACCTGTTCATTTTGTTTTAACGAATACTTAGCTCAGGGAGAGGCTACCATCCAATGCCTTGGAAGTTGCCGTTTTCGTTACCATCCAATGCCTTGGAAGTTGCCGTTTTCGTTACCATCCGTCCACATGTCAGCACAACACAATATGGTAGGTATTGTTTATTGGCTGCTGGTGCTGATCCAAGATTGACATGCTCCGCGAGACAATCAGAAGGCTATTTGTTGCCAGCCCATGACATCAAACATCTGAAAGCTTTTTTGAAACTTTTTTTTTTTTTTGAAATCAAACTTCTTGTATGAATCCCAAATCTTTCATTTGTGGAAGCAACACTTCTTCAAGCATTTCATATACTTCCTCCTGCTGGGAATGTACCCTATCACCTGAAAAGAAAACATGGCTCCTCATCTTAACATCAATCTGGCTAAAACCAGGCAGCTTCTCCACCCTCATCTCCCTCATCAGCTTCCTCACCCTCGAAACCTCGAACCATTCCCCCCTCGTTGCGTAAGCATTGGCCAAAAGCACGAATGTACCCGAGCTATTCGGGTCGATATCAATAATCTCCTCAACCATCCTTCTTGCAGTTTGAATCTCACCATGCACCTTACAAGCTCCAAGCATTGCACTCAGAACAGCAGAGTCCTTCTCACTCAATGGAATTTTATTCAAAACATGAATAGCTTCCCCGATTCGTCCTGCTCGACCTAGGATATCGATCAAGCAACAATAATGCTGGGATTTTGGTTCGAGTTCATAGGATCTTTTCATTGACTTAAAAATTTTAATGCCTTTGTCAACTAAACCTGTATGACTACAGGCAGATAAAACACCAATGAAAGTGACTGCATCTGGCTGAGCACCATTTCTAAGCATTAATGCAAAAGCCTGCAATGCCTGGTGGCCACAGCCATGGTTTGCAAAGGCTAAGATCAATGAGGTCCATGAGACAAGATCCTTTGCTCTCAGCTCCTTAAAAGCAAGAAAACTGGAGCCCAAATCTCCGCTTTTGGAGTAACTAGTCACTAGACAATTCGATAAGGATGTTTCGAACCCACAGCCAAGCTTCACTGCAAATGCATGAAGCTGTATGACTTCTGTCATGCCTTCAGCACCAGACAAGAGACTGGTGAGTGTCTTCTTGTCTGGTTTCACCGACGATCGTAACATAAGATGAGCTACTCTAAAAGCTTCTTCGCGAAGACCGTTCTTCACATATCCATCAATCAATGCATTCCAACTCACGGCATTCCTCTCGGGCATCTGTTCGAACAGGTTGTGAGCTATGTCCATCTGGTTCTTGTTGATGTAAGAGGTTACCATTGCATTCCACGCCGCAATATCCTTCCTTGGCATCTGATCAAAAAGCTCGCGAGCATTATCGATCATGTCATTCTCAGCTAGTCCTGTTACCATTGTGGTCCACGAAATCGCATTCCTCTGCGGCATTGAACTGAACATACTGATAGCCTTGCTTGCTTGTCTGCAACTCAAATAACCCAAAAGCATTATGTTCCACGAGTACAAGTTCCTATGAGGCATTTTGTCGAACAGCTCTGAAGCCTCGTCGAGCATACCTTCATCGACGTAAGACTTGATCATAGCAGTCCACGCCACCACACTTCTCTCAGGCATTTGATCAAACAGTTCCCGAGCTTCCGACAACAGCCCATTTCGAGCATAACCCGACAGCATCGTCGTCCACGAGACAACATTCTTTTCCGGCATCTCGTCAAAAATCCTCCGGGCATCTTCCACCCGTCCGATTCGGCAGTACCCAGACACCATGCTAGTCCACGTGAACACATTTCTCACTGGCATTTCATCGAACAACTTCTGGGCTTCAGCGACCATGCCGTTCTTAAAGAACCCATCAATCATGGCGGAATCCACGACCACGTTTCTCTCTGGGATCCTCCTGAAGAGGGCCTGCGCTTTTGCGAGATCACCGTTCTTGAGGTAGATGTCGATCATTGAGGCGAAGGTGATGACGTCTCTTTGGGGCATTTGGTCGAACAAGGCGCGGGCTTGATCGATATCTCCGTGCTGGCCAACAACTGAGATCCTGAGATTGCAGCCATAAATATCAAGAGAAGCCATTCCCGTTACATTTTTATTGACTGAGAAGAAGCAGCCATGGATGCTGAGCTCATGTTTTGGTCTTGAAGAACGATGGCATAGAAGAGCTATGCACCTTCTCATATTACAAGAAACAGATCCATCATAAGAAAAAGCCTCAAAAAAAGATTATTTAAGTGACAGAAGCAGAGGAGAATTTTATGAAAAAAATCAAAATTTATTTTTATTTTATTCCATCTAAAATTAATTAAATTTTTATTCACTTAAAATTAATTTATTCAAAAAAATAATAATTTAACTCATCACTTAATTTATATATATATATATATAATCATTCAAAATATAATTGGAAAAATTTGGAATAAAACAGACAGAAATACATGCATAAAATTTAAAAAAAAAATTATAGCATTATATTTTAGTATGTTAATATCTATGGGGAGATATTTTTTTATAAATATATATAAGTTATAGTTAAACTTAATTTAACTCAAAAAATAAAAAAAAATGTTGACACATTCAAATCACAAATTTAATTCAAAATTAAACATTTTAATTTCAAATTAAGCCATCAAAAATAATTGAAAGCTACCATTGGACCCAAAGAAGTCACATATATGTGGGCTTTAAAAACTTTATCGTTGAACTGTTGCTGGTTCAACTGAATTTCAACTTGATATTTCCACAAACCTATATAAGCATGTTTGAAACTTTGAAATGGTAATATGAGACTATAATTTATAACTTGATTAATTTGTTTTTTTATTATTTTAATTTTTTAATTAATTTTCTTAAAAAAATTTCATATTATTATCATTGAACAATTAATTTTATTAGTACTCATTTAAAAAAACATTCTTTTATAAAGAAATTTGAGATTTTCTATTGTAAAATTTTTTTAGAATATTATCTTATTTTTTTATAGATATATTAATTAGTAAAATTAAAAGATGTTAAAATTAAATTTTTAAATAAGTATATTTATAAATATTATTTATTATTTTATTTATTATTATTATTATTATCATAATTAAATTATTACGATCAGACTCTGATTTGATTTCGATTGAACCTTAAAACTTTGAACTTTTAACTCTACCAGTTTTAAGTACAGTTCTGATTTTCAAAATCTTAGTTACAATTGTCTTTAAAAAAGGGATATGTGCAGCACAAAGAAGTCAGCTCGAGACTCTGTATCATACTAGTAATTGTGAGAATCTCTTCTGCATGCCCTCATGGAATAGCATTGGAGGGTTGGTTTTCTGCCATTAACAAATTCTTTAGGGTGTTGAAGGTGGCGATTGAGGACGTCAATTTCTTGAACACAATGATGCATGTTATCGATAAAACTCTTTGCTCTAGGTTGGTCTTTAATTTGTGGTTCCTGAGGTAGTTTTATTTAGTTTCAAACAATCAATCTTACAGGTAACAGCACGGATGACCCCGCAGTATCAAAGAATGTGATAGCCAGCAACAATTGCGAGATTGGGGTCCATGAATTGGTAGCTTACGCCTTGAAAGCCTGCAAATCCCCACACCTGAGGTTTTCGCCCAACGATAAGCTCCCAAGGATACTACTCGATGCTAGAAGTGCCAATCAGCTTCCTGCCACAATCCACTATTTTCCTTAGTATGGCTTGGTACACTATCACATATGCATGAAACATTCTCTCAATTCTTAACGAGAATTTCTCGTCCTTGCCAAAATCCTAAGATCTTCGAGCCATGGATTTCTCATCCTCATTGAAGTTGCAGTTGTTCGACAATTCTTCATAACTAGTTTGCCTTCATGAACCTGAGTCACTCTAGTCTAATCCTTCGTCTTGTCTGGTTGTTCTTAGAAAATTAGATCTAGCACCATCTCGAAGTATAACGAAAAAATCAACAAACATGTTAAAGCGTCTTTCTGAGAAGCAAACTAGGACTTGATAAGCAAGGTCCAATGCCTTCTTGAATGTAGACACGCACCAACTAGTCCAACCAAAAAAAATTTGTTTAGCACACAAGGTATACAAAGACAGACAATAATTTAGAAAATCATTTCTTACAATTCCATTTGTACAAAATTATAATAAAAGTATAAAACAAAGATGACACATAAACAAAATGTTTACAATGGTCTTCAAACTTATTGTTGTGATGCTATTGCTCTAAGCTTCATGATGCTCAGCTTATGCTATTGCTTGAACTGAACCTGGACTGGCAATTAACGAATGCTGCTACCTTTCAACCCTCGAAGATTTGCCTCAGAAATTGGGTTGCCAATGTTAGATGGAAGATCACTGGTATACACCTTCTCTTCAACACCTTGTGATGCCATCAAAAAGAAGGGAAGGTCTATGTGACGTTCGTGGCCGAAGAGGGCGGGGAGTGATCGCCGGGTGATGTCCTAAGAGAAAGGAATCACTGAGGCAATGTGCGGCTCCTAGCAGGCTTCTAGGCCAAATAATGAGTGGTGAGAGGGGCATAGGAATGAATCGTCCCACATTGGAAAGAGAGGGAGATCTTGAGCTGTATAAGTAGATAACGTGATTTCAAATAGTAGAGGCGCCTTTTGGGGCAAAACCGTGAGGCTAGTGATGAAAAACTCCGTACTTAAGCATGCTTGGGCTGGAGTAGCACTAGGATGGGTGACCTCCTGGGAAGTGCTCAAGTTACGCAGTTTTCCTGGCAGGCTTCTAGGCCAAATAATGAGTGGTAAGAAGGGCATAGGAATGAATCGTCTCACATCGGAAAGGGAGGGAGATCCTGAGCTGTATAAGTAGATAACATGATCTCAAATAGTAGAGGCACCTTTTTGGGCAAAACCGTCAGGCTAGTGATAGAAAACTCCGTAGTTAAGCGTGCTTAAGTTGGAGTAGCACTAGAATGGGTGACCTCCTAGGAAATGCTCAAGTCATGTAGTTTTTCTAAAGCCAAAGCAGACAATAACTCTACAATGAGATCACGGGATATTACAGTCTACCTCCATATCACTGCGATTGCCATCATGATCTGTTTAGCAGTCATGTTAAAATCCAGATCACCATATAGAAGCTCCGTATTTTTCATGCATTTGACAACATTCAAGCTCTTTAGTGTGGGTTCTCGACCAATTTCTTCCTCAATAAGTGTGGGTATTCTAAGTGCTCTCGAGGTAGTCCTTTGTTATCATTAAGGTCTTGACCTCACTTATAATCAACAAATATTTACTGCCTTCATTATCGAGGAAGGCAAACCCTTAGCCTCTTTAAGCCTTTATCTCAACTTTTCAAGCACGCCTATTTGTTAGAAACTTCAAGATTGCCCAAATCCTTCCATCAATTTTACTTAATAACTCGCTTTTGTCAAGGTCATCGACTGATGCAGTAGTCTTATGCCAACCGAATAAGTTAATAGATGATTGTGATGAACTCATCAAGTTATCGAAGGTCAGTACTGGAATGGAAGGCAGCTAGGTGACTTTTAGATATTTTATTAGATGCTTGCTATTAAGGTTATTATCAGAATTCATATTTAACAATTTGGTAGCCCATTGCATCTAAAGTGATAAAAGTTTAGTTGTTTGTTGTTGGCTTAACAATTTCATTTATAGCACAATGACATGCGTTGGAGTTCTTATATTTATCTTCAATCTCATTTCTACTTTTTAATAGTTCTATTATCTTTTAACAAAATATATTTTTAATAATTAGCTAACTTTTATGAGTGCTAAAATCTTTCATTTGTCGTATTTGCTACAACATCATGTTCAAAACATCTTTTTTGTTTATGATATTGCTAGTTTGTTTTGGTCTATCACTTGCTCATTAGAACCATTTGGTTGGCTTTCATAGGAGTGAGAAACTTTGGCTGAGAACAACCCAATCATATTGAAGTTTAACTAGTTGATGCTTTTGCATAACAAGGTCTTGAATGCTCAGGCCATTAAATAACAAACTATTATTTTATGCCTTCTTCTCAATTATACGTGTGACATGCTCGCTCGTATCTCTATCTTCTTTTTTTTTAATGTACATTGGTAAGCAAAACTTGCAATATATGAGCTGCACATGTGCCCATGACAAAACCAAATAGGTTAATGGAGGCGGAGTGACTGTTGGTTCTCAGTCTACCAATTCTTCGTGAGTTAAACGATAATCCAATTTTGGTCAATGGACTATGTTATACATTTAAGCCACAACTCCTCCAATAACAACTTTGTTTATATAATATTTTGTGATTCAAATATAGATATATTATTTACTAGGAAGCTGTATAACTTAATTATCTCAATCTCCCTTTTCCTCACTGTATTTATTTCTTTCTCCTCATCTTACAATCTCACAGCATCTCAAAGCAACAAGAGAAAGTCTTGTAACATGATAGACCAAATTCCTCTGAATGCTTGAAAAAATTGCTTGTCAAAGGACTGACGTGAAAATCTCAAGATATAGCTTTCAGCCATTAGCTATGACCAAACAGATGTTGTAAGTCTACTATTACATAGAGCAATAGTAATTGCTACCATTTCTCTTGAACAAGCTCCCCACAAAAGAAAACTTAGAAATTGGATCAAGGGAGATTCAAAATGAATTATGTAATATTTTGTGACCAAATACTCAGATGTAGAGGTACCTTCTACTTTGGCCTGAGGGAACTGCATCCTTAAAAATTAGTTACTATTTATTTAAAGAGATAAGTTGCAATTGAATTAAAGAGAAACTTGCCATTAAAAAAAAAAATCAGTCATTGATTGTGTACAAGGTAGGTGAAAATTAATTGTTATTTAAACCCAATGTCAATACTTTCATCAGCAAACTGATGAGAAATTAAGTCCTGTCAATTTTGCTGCAATATCTCAGCTCAACTACCATGTTCTTTATTATTTGTCCCAATTGTTCTTAAATAATCACACGATTAAACAAAGAACTTTTCATCTTTAACAAAAGGATAAAAAAAAAAGGGTAGTTTTTATCCTAATCCAGGAGGTTCTCTCTCATTTCATGCAGTTTATATTTTTAAATCATTTTAACATGTATTTTCTTTTTCACCACTTTTGATTTCATTTGAGCCAATTAATATTTGTATTTTAATTTTAACGAGTGAATGAAAGACTCATATGAAAAGATTCAAACAGTCATAGACCTCAATCAAAGTTTGGATAAACATCTGGAACCTAGAAGTAATTTACCTAAACAGAAAATTAGATGATCGTCTGCCGTGTTCTTCAATCAAATCCGCACTACACAGACTTTTTGCGCTATGGCCTTATCCGGAGTTGGTGTTTCTTCCATCTTCCTTGTTCTGAAACACTCTTCTTCTCACCGAAAGTGAGAAAACAGAAAACTTTCTTTCTTCTTCCATCTTTCTTGTTCTCATTGACCCCCCCCAGATTTCACCGAGTTTTCGAGCTCTGAGAGGAAGAAGAATGGCGTCTTTCGCGATGGAGGAGTTCGTCGGAGAAGGGGTTCTGAAAGGGCTCATCCCCAAGTTCGTCTCAGCAGGATGGGATGATGTTCCGACGCTGAAGATGATGATCAACTCGGAGAACATGGATTTGTTGAAGTTGAATCCGCAGCAGAAGGTTTGGATTTTATTCCTCAAAATTTCCTTCTTTGTTGTTATAAATGAACCTTCTTTGGATTCGGTTTATTGAATAAACGAAACCCAATGCTTAAAAGTAATTAATTCTGCACCAGAAGGGATGTGTTAAAATATAAGATTATTCATGAGCCATAACCTACAGGGCTACACGTTCAAGCTTTGTAGATCAGGGTAACCAGAGATTTAACAATAACTTGATTTGTGATCTTATGACCTTCCTCATTCGCAGGCTGGCTTATATTTGCAGCACAGATTCTGTACATCCTGCCATCTTTTCAAAACTTGTGCTCGAAATAAGTGTGGTACTCTAAGGGACCGTTTGGATCCGGGGTAGGATAGGCTAACCCGGCGTAGCTTACTCCCATTAATAGCTTACCCCCGCTGGGGTAAGGGGTTTAATGCGATTTTCTGTTTGGATGATAACCTGAGTTAATCTGGGATAAGTATAAATTCTGTTTGACAAATTAATAGCTTAACCCAGGATAGTAAACAAAAGAAGAAACAAAAATAATAAAATGATATTTCAAATTCATAATATAATCAGTAAATATAAAAATAACAAACTTCCAACAGCATGACATAATTTATAGTTTGTTATACAATTACAAAAATAGTACAATCCTCAACACAAGAAATTAAACAAAAATGAAGTTGTCAGTGTTCGTTCAACCCGACATTCTCGTACAAGTAATCGTTATCATCATCATCATTGATTCATTGATCTCTACAATAAATAAATTATAAGTAATAATGACATAATAACTAGTGCTACGTCTATATAATAAAGATATAATACAAAATAACCTGACTCATCAACAACTGTTCAATGATGCCTGATCGGATAATTTTCTCTCTTCGTTGTTCGCTTGTGGATATATGAGTTGTCGGATTTTCATCTTCCGCGTCATCATGTAAACTTTCATCATGCTCTGTGTCAGCCTCATGCATGTTGAAGTACGTATCACGACCATGATACCTGCCAATATAGTTATGCAATATACTACATAGGAGCACAATATCTGCTTATATACTAAAGGGGAATAGTTTTATATCTGTTAGCACTTTGAACCGTTTCTTTAATATACCGAATGTGTGCTCAACTACATTTCTGAGCTGAGCATGTCTATGATTGTATAGCTCATGCGGAGACATACCTTCGATGTGTACGATTACGAAAACTACTCAAATGATAGCGAACTCGACGTATTGGTGCCAAAAGCTTGTTGTTATTAGCATATGCAGAATCAACCAAATACATCTTTCCTGATGCGTTCAAAAAAAAAAGAAATAAACATTATTGGGTAAAAAAATAAACAAAAATTATTATTTAACTTAGCTTACCTTGTGGTACTGAAAAACCACCGTTTTCGATTTTCCATTTCAGAACACGCATGTCAGCAGCCAATTCTTCTCACCCAGTCGCAACAAATACAAATTGTCGATCAAAAGAGACAGCAGCCATAACATTTTGTGATACGAAATCTTTTCTGTTTCTATATCGATTTTGCTTACAAACAGGAACTATTGTAGGAATTTGTGTCCCGTCAATAACACCAACCATATCCTTAAAATATAAATAAAAATGTGAGTTATTTTGAATATGGGGATGACATAGGCTGCTTGCATTTGGAAGTACAATGAAATCATCCCTTAATGCTAGTACACCTTGTAGGACTTGTCTAAAATTTCGATTAACGGTCTCTAGTGAGTGTTGAAAAAATTCACAGACACCGCGATAACTATCTGCCTGTATAATGACTCTCATAAAAACAGCTAATTGTTCTGCAGCTGGCATAAAACGAGTGTCTCTTAGGACACCGCGGTCCGCTAACATGTCTTAATCCTATGAAAGCTTGCGCAGGCATACGAAAACAATTATATGCTCGGATATCATGACCATTCAAGATCTCATGAACATACAAATTACCAGGATACGGTCTATCATACATAACTCGAGGGATTCTTGAAGTTGATTGATCTAACTCTACAAATTCATGAATAGTTTCTAATAATACTGCTTCTTCATGCAGGCTTGTTATAACATTTGCAACTTCATTGTCATAAAACTGACTAATATCCATCTGTAATATAATATCAAAAAAGTAACATTTAATGATAGAATTTATGATCCACTTGTTCTTGAATATCTAAACACTAATAATTTTTATTATTTTATCAAAATACATCAGTAATAGTTCGAATCATGAGTACATGATAACTACACAAAATTACGAAATTTAATAGTACAGACGAATTAAAGTTATTTCCGACACTATCATGATAACATAAAATAGTAATATGAATAACCCATCAAAATGATTAGGGAGGTATAGGAGAATTAGAAGAGAATAATAACATTGCCTGAAAACATTGGACTAACCCCAAAAGAACTGTAAGCAGGAAATATTGTTCTAATTAAAAACAGGAAGCTTTTACATTAAAATTTCAATTCAGCACTATGCAGAAAATAGAAATATGCTCAAGTAATTAGATATGACTATGTAATGCCAAGAGCATAATTTATAAGCAACAACTAACAAAAAATTTCTATAACTAAGGAAGAAATCAGTGAACGAATAACTAGAATTTACTGGAAGACAGAGAAATCACATTAACCTTTGTCTCCCCATGAAGTATCTATTGATATGCGAAAGGTATTGGGCTCAGAATTATGTATATCAATTATGGTACCTTGGATCGTCAAAATACATAACATTTTTATGTTTACTTCTTGTTGACGTAGGATGTAGGGGATCCTAAGAGACACAGAGAAAAAGAGAGAGTCCCGAGAGACGACGACACGCAGAGAGCTGAGCCTGACGGTTAAGACTTAAATGAGAGAGAGCATCCAGTGCAACACACGGAGGTTTAAGATGGTTCAGGGAGGGAATCCCCTACGTCCACCGGGTGGCCGGGTGATTGATTTCACTAGAAAGAGAAAAAGAAGGTCTTGAAGACCAGTACAATTGTTAGAAGAGGGAGCTAGAGAGAGGGAGAGCTTTCTTAATTTAAGCTCTAATACAAGTACGGTGGAAAGATGAGAGTGCTCTTCTTCTCCTTTTTTTTTCATGAAGCTTTGTTCAGGGGTATTTATAGGCGGGTGGAAGGAGAGCTCCGCCCGGGTTCTCCGGAGGGAAAAAAGTATAAACAATGCTAAGCCCACGCTGATGGTCCCACCGCTGTCGGCCACTGGAGGGGCTAGAAACAATGGGTGAAGAGCTTGTCTTCTTGGGGTCCGTGATGGCTGAAGAATGCGGGCCCTTGGTTTGCGTGACTGGAAGAAGCATGCTGCATTAGAAACGGTGCAGCCAGAGCATGCTGACAGCGATAGGTATATCTGAGAAACATCATCATCGATATTTGGGGAGAGCTGGGAAACGTCGTGCCCGATGTGGCTGGGAGAGCTGGAAACATGTGGACGAAGTTTGTGAGATGTAACCCAAACATCGTGGACAAAATTTGGGATCTGCAAAAATAATAACATAAGGTTAGTAGCCAAGCGCCACGTGTATGACTGTGATGCAATGCTGGAGCTACATGTCAACACCTCTCTACCTGAATACCAAAGATAACTGACATGTAACATGAAATCATATTAAGATTTATTAGAGCTACATTTTTATTTTTTAAATAGTGAAAAATCCATCATTGCCCATATTTCAGAAGAGCCACAAGTGCAAGTGTAATACCTGAGCATGTAAATGTAGTATCTATTCATATACAAATTATTGCTTAGCTGTAGTAGAACATAAGCATTAAATGGGAGTTGGGAAGAGGTAGACTTACTAGAAAGCCGCAAGAGCAAAGCAATTGGGAGAGAATGCTAGAACTTGGAGGCACAGGTAAGATGACCCATAAAATTCAGCAATAAATAGAGAACCAAGCACACAAGCAATTGAAAAAACACTCAAATCACAATGAATATATAATGGAATAATGTAGTGGAGATAAAAATAAAAATATAAACAATAGCATAACAATAACATGGCATGCATTATAGAGTAACATGACAATGGAAGGAGTAACATGAGTTATATAAAATAAAATCCAGCTCATCAGCATATTAACACGGCTATAGATCATAAAAAATACATTAATAACAGCAAGATGATAAGCATCATAGGGCAATATGATAATGATAATGGTAACATGGGTTGCATGACACAAATCTAACTCATCACAATGCACAATCAGCCCTCAGAAAAATTTCTGAGAAGTGAACAACCACAATTGCAATGCTCTATGGAATTCCAGAGAACCCATGCATCCAAGATAATATTTATATCAAGTTTTATTAAGAAAAATCGTTCATTTGCAAAGAAAGTTAATTCAGTTTAAACATTGAAAAAAATTTCACAGAACTGTCAATATAATGATAAAAAAGAGTAAAATTCAACAAGAAAATTTACCAAAAGCACTAAAGAAGGTCTAATTGCCAAAACAATTAATCGGTAAACTAATTGCAGCAAGTATTTTAGGCACAAAAATTGGTCCAAACGGAAAACAGTTTCCAGCAGAGGATTCACGCAGGAAATAAAGAAACAGTGGTAATATCACAAATCAACTAGGAATGATGAAGATGAACACCACAGAAGCAAGAGAAAACAGAGAAAGCACAAGCCTAGTTTAAGCTGTAATCAACTATGAACACCGTAGAACTCAGATCTGGGATTAGGGCAGACGGGATCCATCGCATCAAAGGAGGGAACAGATAAAAGTGACAAAACACAGATATAGAATTAGGGCAGACGAAGTCCACTGCATCAAAGGAGGGAACAACGTTTACCTGATCCCACCGCAGAAAAAATCAATAGGACTTACCGTCACCAACCCAGAAGCTCGCCGCTGCCGGAGAGGCACTCCGCCGGCCTTCATTTCAGAGTGGAAGACCACGCCTGACGCCGCGCCTGAAGCGGCGCCATCATCCGGCAGCTAGCGCGGACAACCTTCTACCAACCACTCGCGAAGGTTTCGCGCGCGAGAGACACCTCCGCCCTTACCCCAGCATCGCGGATGGGGCAGCTAAACCCCAGGGTAGGCGGGTTAAGGGAATCCCGCTGGGTTTGTTAACCCAAGGGTAACAAAACGCATTTTTAAGTGTTTGGTGGGTTAATTGGGTAGTTAACCCAGCTAACCCACCCTATCCAAACGGCCCCTAAGGCTCAAACTCGAGATCTATGGTACTGATGCTATGTTAAATCTCTGAAACCCATTAACCTATTGATACGTTTAAGTTTATAGGTTATGACCTATAAATAATCCTATATATCTACACAATTATGATTGACTTTCATGCCATGTTCATGCTTAATTAATTGAATGATATAAAGGTGAGAAAAATCATAAACTTCGTTTGACATTTTCAGATCAACTTTGGGATTTCTATATTGCATCTTAAATTAAACATGCATTTGTGTGTATATACTATTAATTTTTATATATAGGATTGATTTCACTTTCAAAAAATTAAATTCAAGTTCCAAGTAATCAACTTTGGATAGCCAAATTAATCTTTTATACAACCTAATCTGATTATAACATCGACTGAAATATATGTATGTATATATTTCCATAAACTCCCTTTTACTAAGCCACCTCATGAAAGGTTGTGTCCGTCCATGGTGTCTTAAATATGGGGTCCATTCTATCTCTCTTTAGATATGAAAACGATATATGGAAGTTTTCACTAAAAGAATAAGAGAGTGCTTCGATCTACTGTCTTATCTCCTACTCCAAAGGCATCTGATTTGTAGTAAGATATTGTGGGGGCGCTCTTATTAGTTAGAGTAGTGTTTTCCACTGTGCTCATCATTGTGTTAGAGAGACTTCATGAAAGTGCAATCTAATCATTTCTGTTGCATTTTTCAACTATATCCTTTTTTTAAACATATATTATTCCATTTCAAGCAAATCATTTTGCGTCAAACATAATTTTATTACAAATCATAACTGAGATTACTTTCACAGTGAATTCTCTCAAATGCTAAAACCTCACTCATGTCTTTTTTTGTGTGTTCAGAATGCATTGGAGCTTAGATCACACCTTCATGATAGATCCTTAATGCTGTATGCTGACAGGCTAGAAGCTTCAAGAGCTTCTCTCCCTGAGCTTTTGGGCATGAACACGGTGGCCCTTTCATCTCAATTCAGCATGAAAAGAGGCCATGTTGCCCGTTTTATAAACAAGGAAATTGGCTGTAGAATGCCTTCTTCATGTTCTTATCTTCCCCCTTCAGGGAAAAGACTCTTGTACTGCACCACTGACGGCTGCAATGGGTGTTGTAGAAAAGGTTAGCGTTTTGCAGATATATATATGTTTCATATATACTAATTTTCATTACAATCAGTTTATATATTTGCTATTTTTCCTACCATATTCACAATCATATATAATATGGAAGATTCTTTTATTCTGTAACCTTATGTGTTAGTTTTCTTTGTATGTTCTGACTTCCATTCAGTTGTTTGAAACTGAATATGATGCATCTATGATAATACTGTTTTTGAACTGATTTGTGTTAGATTTGCATACTTATTAGTTGGTTTCCTTATTTACTTGGTAGTTTGCATATTATATTTACCTCCTAATATTATATGTGGAATGGTCTCTTATTTTATTTAGCAAGTGTTTGGTTTAATGTTTTTTTAATATTATGTCATGTTATTAAGAGAAAATAATTATTTGTTTATATAGTGTTGTATAAAAGATTACAAAATTTTCTCTCCAAAATGATATCTAGCCCTTTTTTTTTTCAAAATTTGGTGACATCTAGATGACATCCCAATAGAAATGGAGAGTGGTGAAGTGGGACTGATTTTCTAAGGGGAGGGAAGGGAGGAGGGGTTGGTGTATAGTAGTTAGTGAACCTTGTGTATAACAAAATTATGTTAATAACGTTGTTGTTGTTTAATATAATGAAATTGTACAAAACAAACAACAATATATGTATAACATGGATGCTTATATAAAGAACGCTTACACCTTTATTGCATTGAATTGAATGCCCCGCTTAATCCTTCCTTATTATTTACCCGTTATCTTGTTGTATTCTTGTGATTATCACTTTGGTATAGTTCTGTTCAGGATTATATCAAGTGAGATATATACAGTTGGCTTAATATTTTTAGCTTAGCTTGGAGCTTAAAGTGAAGAAGTTGTTTGGTTATCAGTGACATTATAGTTATCCTGAAAGCGAAGTAATTTGCATTTCCAGGGAAAGCAAAGTTATTTGGTTGTCGGTGCGATTAAATTTGATTTAGTATACATTTGGTTCAACTTTATCTAGAATGTAAGTGTTATTTAGGTGTCAATATTATTTAGACAACTATATTATATTATTTACTTAGTTTAATATTGTTATATTATGAATTAAAGTATAATGGTTGATCCTTAAAATTCACGGATTCTAGTTTCTTTGCTCAGATCCTCGCATTCTTGTCTCTCCCTTGTTCCGACTTTTTATGCTTCTTTTTCATCACTTCTCTTCACATGGTGACATTTAAAGATCACCCGATTTTAGGTGACATCTTGATATCATCATAGAATAGCAATTTTGTAATTTTTGCAATGCTACTTAAACATATCATCAAACCAAATAATTATTTCTTCTAGTGATATGCATAACATCACAATAACATTAAACCAATTTGAGTGAGAGTTATTTGAAGCTATACTAAAAAGCTGGGTTTAGAATTCGAATTTATCTTGTTTGGTGTTTGAGAATTCTAGCTATAAAACAAATGAAAAGTGCACTTGTGATTTTAGTCACCAACCCAAAAAGTATATAATTTTGGAACAAAAGAAGTGAATAGTCTGAAGGTATATTCCAACTGTGATGCATCTATGATGCGGGACGAAAATGAATAATGGTAATTTTTAATTTATAATCAATAAAATTACTTAGCAAATTAATTTAATTAAGCGCAAAAATTTTTCTAATAAATTATATGATATATATAAAATTATAAATTTTACAAATTTAAAATATTTTAAAATTTAAATTAAGATCATATGAGAATTTATCAAATTAGATTAGGACATTAATTTTAATTTAATAGATTAGATCTAAGAATCTGTTTGTTTGTAAGGTTAAATTTAATAAGGTTAAAATTAAACTTGGATAGAGATATTTTTTTATCAAAAGTTGTGAATGATGTGGAATAAAGTTAGTTATTATATTGGAATATGTGAGGGATGTGATATAAAGTTAGTTATTATGTTGGGATATGTGAGAGGATATGATATAAGTTAGTTATTATTTTAGTAATATATGTAGGATGTGAAATAAAGTTTATTTCTAATATTAAATTTTATGTGTGATGTGATATGCCTGGTTAAAATTAAGTCAGATTAATTTTTAACGGCCAAACAAACGGGACTTAAGGTCTAAAAATTTAGGACAAATATTTCATAATTAAATTCAATAGTAATTTACTCTCAAATTCAAGTTTATGGTCACACTATTAGAGTCAAATGAATAATTCAAGTCAAGCAAATAATTTTATATTGAAATGAGATAATCTGATTAATTTGATTCGTTAAAAAATTATACCGAGTTGTGAAGTCTGACGCGAGATCGAACAGCTCAAATATGACATCGCCACGGGATGGGAGGTGCTGCGTTTGAGACTGGCGAACGGTGAGAGGTAGAGCCAGCAAGTCGAAAATGAAGCTGAGCGGCTGGAGTTGGCGGGTGGAGAGAAAGCTGGAGCGGTCCTGTGCGAGGTCGCTTTCATGCTCGCGGGCATGCGCTACACATGAGCTTGTGGGCGGGCTGCTTGCACGCAATCGCGGGTGTGCGCTCACGAACGAGATGCACAACGAGGTGGCATGGGCCTAACGAGGTTCTTGCGTTTGGTGCAGGTGCTGCAATGCACAAGCGGTGCTTTGCGCGACACTGGATAGACGAGGTTCACGTGTTCGACGCAAGCGCCACAATGCACAGGCGGTACTTTGCGCAATTCGAGTTGGTGACAGCAGCTCGGGTCGTCGCAGTCAGTCGGAGGCGCTTGATGCCGCATGCTCAGCAGGGTAGAGAGGTCTCAAGTGTGAGATAGGTGGTTGTTGATTGATTCCGAATCAGAGCTTGCAGGCAAGGTGGCGGAAGAAGGGAGAGAGCATTTTTTTAAACAAAAGATAACTAGGTTGATTTTAAGATCCTCACCAAAGGCTAATCACATTCTTTTCATCACCTTAATATTGACCTGTTAATTCGAATCTAGGTTTTGAGAAAACTCAAGCATATTATCATTCAATAATAACTATCTCATTACAATATAAGGTGACCTCTTTATATAGAAATCGTATGAAGAAATTTGAAAACACAATATTAAATGTGAAAAATAAAATGCTAAGTAAATGAAAGCAAATATAGAATTAATTTATTACAATAAAAAAAAAATCATCTCCAGATATAGTGAGTCTTCAAATCTCTTAAATTTGCTCTAAATTAAATCAAATCTAAATAAAACTAATATGAAAATCTTCAATAGCTTTAATTAATTTGAATTTGTATTTTGATTCAGCATATGGGGTCATCCTGGTTGTCCAATTTAATGCTAATCCATGTCCCCACTAATTTACTGCCTTGGTGGTTCTAGAATTGGTTTATAGTTAAAAGATGCTATCTTCAGGTGTCATGTTTCAATAATCAATATTTACTAATTTCTTTATCTGGTAGTTTTCTCCATATATATGCGTTAGAGTCCCATATTCTACTTTCTTATTTAATTTTCTAGTCCTTATTTTCCAGTTATCTTGTATTTACCTTCTATGCCAGATATATATGAGGGTTCTCTTACTAATGAAATATGACTATTTGAAGCCAGATAACCTGCATAGGATTAAGTCGCACTTGAAGTTAAATCCTGAGTATGATGCATCGATTTCGAAAGCTGTTATGGATCTGAAGGTCAATGAGGGTCATGTTTTTAAGGGAATTGTGGCAGCCAAATCAGCTGAGCCAAGACTGTGTGGCTGCATTAAGCCTCCTCCAATAGTTGATGACGTAGTTCCATTTTCTGTATTAGGAAATATTCCAGTTCAGAAGCTCACTCCAGAATATAAAGTGGGAGTTGAACATTTCTTAGCTGCAAAAGCCCCGGCAATGAAGGCTTCAGAGCTATGGGTTGAGAAGCCTACTGTTCTATTGTGTATTCGACGCCCCGGGTACTATCCAAACTCAAAAATTTTTTATTGCATACCTACTCGATGAAATCTACTTACATTTCATATTTGTAGCTCCCTCAAATATTTTATACACCAAGAAACTGGGTTGAACTTAGTTCAGATAACAAAAGAGATTATGTCATGATGTTCAAAAGATTTTGGCTCCATATATGTTTTTGAGTAGATTTCATGGATACATATATGATTGGCCAAACATTTAGTGCATTTTGATGATCCTGAATTATTGACATGTGTGTGTATATATATATATATACCGTATTATTGTAGGTGCATCATGTGCAGAGCTGAGGCTCATCAGCTGTATTCAAGGAAGCCTATGTTTGATGCTTTGGGCTTTCAGCTTATTGCTGTTTTGCATGAACAGTTAGAATCTGAGGTGATTTCCTTTTGCCTTTTTCGTTGTTTTGCAGCAGTTTCAACGCTGGCTTAGTATCATTTTCAAGGGGTTCAATGCTATCTAGATGTTTGTAGTATTTACATATCAATGATATCTAGATGTTTATGCTATTTCTAAATTATTTTTTGATTGGATAACTGTTACTATGTTAAAAATGATAATAGAAAATCAATTCAGTCTCACCATACTGCATTCCAATTAGGATAACATCTATCTAGTCGCTATTTTAGAGTGATAATTTTGTGATTTTTCACAATATTATCTAAACCTATTATCAATTCAAACAATTAATTTCTCTAAATAACATGATATAATATAACAATAACACTGAATCATATGCCCCCTAAATCAATTTCAGTTCAAGTCAGTTAAAATTTATTTGGAGTAGTGTACTAACCAGCCTTATGTTTTGAATTAACTGTGCTATGCATAGCCTTATGTTTTGAGTTCTATGCATAGCACGTATAATGTTATCAATTAATTTTGTACGGATTATGCGCGCCTACGGACACATTAATCTTTATGATTGCAAAGCTAACATATGTTGCATTTATTTCGCACTGCAAACTCAAACAAATTTCTGTATGAGGTGACATGTAAAAATTAATATTCAGCTGATTTAATTTTATACAACACTTACAAAGCTTAGGCTTTTAATTCAATTGATTATCACTGATTTGATATTTTTTTGGCATTTCAGGTGAAAGAATTCTGGCCGCGATATTGGGGTGGAACCATGGTTGTGGATTCAACCATGGGATTTTTTCGAGCTCTTGGCGGGGGAAAGCTTCTTAAAGAAAATTTTTTTACTGGTTTTCTCCTGAATCCTCAAGCAATGGCCAATTTCAAGCAAGCAAAGGCCACTGGGTTTGAATACAACTTCAAAGGAGAAGGTGAGATTAAAGGGGGGATTATTGTAGTTAGAAGAGGAAGAGAAGGGGTTGCATATCAGTTCATAGAGAGGAATTTTGGTGATTGGGCACCTATTGCTGAAGTGGTAGAGATTTGCAGTCTGATACATGAGGTATTGTTTGCCATTTTTACTTGCTCACTGTGCACTTTTTTGGGATATATAAATGGTTCATTCGAGGGGAGAGCTATTTTTCTTCAGAGAAATTGCATGTGTTTAATTGTAGTTAATAGAATGAAAAAGATTCAGTTGTTCATCAATTTGAGAAGTTACATGTGTTGACATTAAGATTGCATGTTTATATCTATTACATCATTCAAATGGGTAATAAAACAAAATATTCTTTGTTAAAAGAATATGTTAATGATATTGTTATAAGAATGCAGAAAAACTTTCAACAAATCATTGAAGAACCTCAAAGTTTCAACACCACTTCGAAGGCGAACATAGCTTTTCTGCTATGGATTACTGAGAAGAGCAAATTGAGGAAACACTCTTCTCCTGTTAGACATTGTACTCCTTGAATTGGACGGTTTATACTTGGTTTTAATGTGAGAACTTTATGCCAGCAATTGTCTCAAGCCATGCAACTAGTTATGGTTAGGATAATTTTTACAAGGTCATCATCTATAATTCTCTACTCATAGATGGATAATAGGCCGCAATTGCCTTTGTTCTTTCTCTTCTATTAAGAAAGAGGTTGAACTTCCCCTAGATTGCTAGTCTTCACTCTAGGATTTATGTAGGCAATAGCTCTTTGAGATTCTCTCTCTGTGGGTAATCTTCACAATGATAACAACATCTCAACCCCTTCATGTTACCCTCCTCTACCCTTTTATAGGCGAGGGATAGGGCAGTGGTTTCTTCAGATGGATTAACTAGAGTGTATTGCATGTCACTATCTTGGCGAATCCACTTCAACGCAACGACTTGGAAGAAGGGTGATGTGGCCACTTCTCCATAACCATTTGATAGTTCTCTAAGCCTTCTAAAAACATATTCAATTTTATTAGGTAATTTCTTTTCAGTGAATAGTCAAACAAGTAGTTTCTTAGGTTTAAAATGCCTTCACGAGGTTTTTTCCTTTAAGGATTCCATTGCACGAGGATCACCTATCTTCGAGGTTTCAATCTTAGAATGCTTCATCAAGGCTTCCATATATCGAGGTTTCTGACCTTGGCTTGTCAACCTTGTCAAGAGAATATATTTGTTTGACCATCATTCTTCATTAATGACAGATGACTTTCTTAAAAGAACTTTTTTAGAGGATAGCATTCCTCAAGAACCTTTTTAACTTGCCTTCTTGACTTCTTTCTCATTCTCATGAGGTGGGAATTCCCAGCAGTTGACACCACTCAGTCATCGTGCTAAAAACATGTGTGATTACATGCTCTGAATTAGAACAATATAAATTTTGTGATTTAAATTGCTTTATTACTATGGAACTCAGAAATTGAATGTTTGTTTTTCTTCTTGCAGAATGAGTTGTGGCAAAGTCATGCACAGTAAACATCTATAGAATTATCTTTCCGGATGAAGTCGGTTGATACGACAAGATCAGTTCTCTTAGGAGCCGCACATGAAACTTCAGCGCAAGATTTGAAAAACGAATGTACTCTGAGCCTCTGAGTTCATGAGTATGTTGTCAGCTCTTCTATCTTCTTTTGCCATTCTGAAATCATCTTCCTTTTGTAAATATCAGAAATGTCTACTTTATTCTGAATGGTACACAAACTACAGAAGGAACCTTTTCTAAGGAAAACTTTTGAATTTGACTTTAAACAAAAAGGAAATTATTCCTCATCACTCTCTTGTTTTTTCTGTTTGATAACAACAACAACAACAACAACAACAACCAAGCCTTAATCCCACTAGGTGGGGTCGGCTACATGAATCATTTGTTTCCATTGCGCTCTATCAGTTATCAAATTCTTATCTAAGTTTAAGTAACTAGGATCACTTCTTATAGTTTCTTGTCATGTCTTCTTTGGTCTTCCTCTTCCTCTTTGTACATGGGCAAAATTCAATAACTCAATTTTTCTAATTGGAGCTTCAATCGGCCTACGATTTAGATGTTCAAACCATCTAAGCCGACTTTCTGTTTGGTAATAAGAAAAAAAAGAAAATTTGGTTAGAATTTTTAGTCATTTTTGAAAAATGTGTATGATGTGAAATAAAATAAGTTGGTTATATTAAAAATTGTGTAGGATGTGAAATAAAATTGATTAATTTATTGAGAATTATGTTAGATATGAAATAAAGTGATTGTTTAATGTTGAATTTGTGTGAGATGAGATATAAAATAATTTTTTAAATTTTTTTAAAATAAATTTAAGATTTTAAACATAATTAGTTTTAACCATGATTTTTAGCTCATTGCCAAACAGTGCCTTAAAGTTTGATATTCAAACTGTAATCTGTTCATGTGGGAGGTTAAGGTAAAATTTTACTTAGGGGTACTAATTTTTAATTAATTAATTAATGAATTATTACTAATTAATTATTAAAAAAAAGAGTATTATTTAGGCTCTATTTGGCACGAGGATCAAAAAAAATTAAGAACAAAATAGTACTAATTTAAAAAATAATAATAATAATAATAAATAAATATATTTTTTTAAGAAATAATTATACCAAAGTTCCTGAGTTTAACGTTTAATAACGCATAAATTTACGTTTTTAAAATTATAACATCGAGGTCCCTGAATTTTAATAAATTATCAAATGGGTCTATTTTTAGTTATGTGCTTATTTATTCAATCATATAAATTTCATCTCCAAAATTTTAAATTGAGCTATATCATATGTTCAAATAAGATTTCAACTAAGAACATTCACCTAAATAAATTATTTTTGATATGATTTCAGCTACTAACTTTCATGTTAAGCTATACAAATTATATTAGAATGCAATTTGTAAATTATATTCTAATACATATAAGTATATAAATAATAAATATTGATAAAAAAATATCCAAATAAATATAATTTTGAAATACATAAGTCATTATGTAAAAAAGAACATAAAATTAGAATAAAAATACATACATATGTAAATTCATACATAAATATGATCACATATATTAATATGTACAAATAAATACATATATTAATAAATATGCACATAAATATATATGAATTGAATTAGAGTTATTTATTATTTCTCTTCCTAATATGTTTTTTATATAATAAATTAATTTTTGCCTTTTTTTTCACTTTCTTATATAGGAAATAATTACTTATTTTAATTAATAAATGATATTTATTTTTAAAATTTTCTAAAACATAATGACCTTGTAACAGAAATTTACCATTTCTCTTCTTAATATTTTCTTTTTAAATATAATAAATTAATTACTATTTTTTTGTTTTCCTTTTCTCATGTGAGATATAATTAGGTAATAATTAATTAATGATAATTATTTTCTATCTTTTGTAAAAAAAAAGGGCCATCTGGTTAATGGTGAAAGAGAAAAAGAGTCATTTATAGGTCCTTTTCAAAAAAAAAAATGACCTAGGGAGGAAGTTTTGGGATATAGTGTTTATAGGTCCCTATGATTTTAGCTGTTTTTGAAATTGTTTTTAAAATTTCAACTAGGTCTTATATTTCACTGAATCACCATTTTTCATGTAGTTATCAGTTCCACTTTACTTATGCTTTTTTCCATTTAAAGCAGAAATTAAGAATATGGAAAAGATAAAAGGTTAAATATCATTCACGTCCTTGAGATTAGAGAATAATATCAACTAGATTTATGATTTCAAAAATTTTCAATAGGGTCCCTAACATTAATATTAATACTTCAATTAAGTCTTTCTATTTAAAAAAAAATAAAAATCTAAAATTATTATTATACATATGGCAACTCATACCCCACCTAGCGGGATTAAGTCTTGATTATTGTTGTTATTGTATATAACAACACTTAACTAAAGAGAGTTGAAAGTGATCACTGAGTGATATCCTAATAGAAGAGAATTACTGAAATAAAGTATATTTTCTGGTAAACTTTTAAGTTAGATAATGAGTAATGAGACATATATAAATGAAATTAAATCATATTGAAAAGATATCAGAGTTTTTGAATTATATAAGTAAATAATATGATATCAAATGATAGAAATACTTTTGGAGATAAAATCATAAATCTAATGAAAAAAAACTCCAAAGTTAAAACATACTTAAGCTAGAATAGTATCGAAATGTATGACCTCCTGAGAATTATTTAAGTCACAAAGTTTTCTAAACTAAATCACCTTGTCACAACCTTGCCTTCCTTAACTCCCTGTATCAGTGACTTGCCAGTAGGATAGAAAGGAGGTGACAATGAAATAGGTGAAACTTAGATTTGTAATAAATCGTAATAGCATTCTAAAGAACCTTATACTCTTATCATCACATTAAGTCTATAAAGATACCAAATATTGTTATTTATAAATATCT
Organism: Apostasia ramifera; assembly: GCA_019297695.1. Taxonomy (NCBI): domain Eukaryota; kingdom Viridiplantae; phylum Streptophyta; class Magnoliopsida; order Asparagales; family Orchidaceae; genus Apostasia; species Apostasia ramifera. The sequence goes on from JAEMOT010000781.1 coordinate 154,159, forward strand.
AAGATAAAATCAATCCTCTAATGACATCGTATTGTGAGAGGTTGGATCTGACATTATATTAATATTCTATGTTTCAAATATAGAAGTATTAGTCATTTTAATTTTAAAAAACTGCGTGACTTAAATACTTCTTAGAAGGCCACTCATCTCTTTATTATTCTAGCTCAATCACACTTTACTATGATGTTTCTTATTATTAGCCTTACGATTTTGCCTCAAAAAATATCTTTACAATTTGAGACCATATTATTTACTTATATAACTCAGAAACTTTCATTTTTTTTTAATATGATACAATTTATTTCTATGTCATTCACACATTCATCATCTAGCGCAAAAGTCTGCTAGGAGATGCACTTTGCTCCAGTGATTTTCATCTCTTAGAATATCGCTCAATGATCACTCTCTTTAGCCACAAGTCGCCATAATACCCTTCCCTTTTCCTCCCATAATACCCTCACAGAGCCGTTGCCACCTCTGCAGCACACGAGCTGCCTCATAGAGGTGCCATCATACGTAGACACCTGGGCTCATGCAGGAGACCGCATAAGGCCACCATATGCTTGCTGGTGCATACAGGGGTTACAGGTGTAAGAACCAATGTGGGATCAAAGGGGGCTGTGCACACGCAAGGAGCCTCCCTTGTACAACTGTCCTTGCCTCACCAAACATGCACAAGGGGCAGCTCACTCCCAGGCGGCTATGAGCACGCACAAGCAATGGTCTGTGGGGCCAAACTGCGCGCACAGGGGACACACATGTAACATCTAAAGAGGGATGACACAGATTTTCAAAGAGGGGGATGAATTTGAATTAATAAAATTTTAGATTTAATTAAGTAATTAAAATAAGTATAATTAAAATTTACATAAATTTGTTTCATTAGACTAATTTTATAAATAGAGCTGCAGAAATATAGGAACAGAATATATAGTTAGAGCATGACGTCAAGTTAAAAAATCGAATTGAACACATATATTGAATAGATCAAAACAGAAATCTATCTAAACCAGCAGGCTTTTGAATTACATGTTATACTAAAAATTTTTAAGAGAATGTACAAATTTTGGTTGAGTTTAAATTTAATTTAAAGTATAACATATTAATTTAGTTAGATCATCAAAACTCAACACAAAGAGGGCACAAAGGATTTATAGTAGTTTAGCCCCCCTTCTAATCCAATCCTCACTCATCTCGAATGAAAATTTTACTATAACATCGGCTTTTTACGTGAACGAAAGCTGAACAAACCTGTTACAACTCTATAGATTTTTATAAAAACTAAAGCCAAGCAAACCTAAATACACATATGGCTTTTTGCAAGAGCTAAAGCTGAGCCAACCTCTAAACCTCCACTAGGAAGAATTAGATAGAGTAAGAAGGGTTTTGCTAGATTAGCTAGTTTAAGTTACAACACAAGAATAAATGAATATTACAATAAGACATGCCAAGGGAGCATTTGAGTAAATCTAAAATACTATGTATAAGAAAATGGTGAACAATATAGAGCTTAAGAGCAAAAAGATAAATATTACAATGAATACTATCACAAGAAAATTAAAACTAGCTTAAAGTTCAAGAGTTTTAATAGATCACAGCAAATGAACTTCAAAAACTTGCTCAAATTGCTGAGAAAAAATTATAGAAGTTGATGAAGAAAAACATCAAGAATTTAAGTTCTTATTACTTTGAAGAATACTACAAACTCTTTTTTCTTTGAATTTTTCTTGAGTGTTTTTGCAAACGTGAGTTTTTAGAGTGTGAATAGCACTTAAGACTTTAAAGAGGAGAGTGAATAGCAATAGCAACAGAACAAAAATCCAGAGAGCTAATAAATGCTTTAGGTTTTATATTTATGACTGAAAGATAGCAACTCAAGTTCAAAGTTAGCCAACGATGACAAGACAACCCAACGGTAGGCGCCATACACAAGAAGTAAACAAAAATAAATTCAATGCAAATTGGATTAATATTACAATTGCTATCAAATTTTAGGAGATTATGCTTCCAAAATATACTGGCTATCAGCCTATCATGAAAGAAAATCATGCCAATTAAAATAGTGAAAAGCCTAAGAATGTCCAGCAGGTGCAAAAACTGAAATAAGTAAACAAAAATATAATATACCAAATAAAAGCTTTGAAACCAACACCCTTACTAGGTTATTTAAGCCCTAGGATATACTAGAGATAGTGTCCCATTATTATATCATAATATGTGGGCAATAGCTAAACACAAGTAGAGTTGAGAACATCAATTTAGGTTTCCAATATAAGCAAATAGACAAGATGACAATAGCTTCTAGGCGATGACACATTACATGAAATAAGAAACAATTGACATCATTTGGTATTGAAAAATAAAGAGAACTAAAGCGTAATTTTTCTTTCAACATTAGCTAAAAAATTTCAACCCAACGGTAAGTAGGGAAGGGAAAATAATAGCGTTAAGTTTAACCTCCGTCCAAATTAATTAATTAATAACTAATTGAATTAGAGTTAAGCTTCAAATTCTATTTAATTTACTCGATTATACGTGATAAGATGAGTAAGCTATACTCTCAAACTAAATTACTTAAAAGAATTAATTGCTTGAGATTTTAATTTAGCACCCAATCAATCTATGCTAATAAACATTAAAAGATTTCCAAACTAGAAAAATAAAAGAGAAATGTGAGTAAAACCTTAACAAATATGCACATATTTGCATGAAATATCTTAGAAAAAAAATAAAAATAATTCTAATGTGTTTCAACTTTTTTTGAATTTCATTTGAAGCTTAATCCTTGTTAACACACTATACAAAAGAATTAGTCTAAATTAACTAAATTAATTATAATTATCAAAATTAAAGAATTCAATAGATACTCTCAGATAAATCTCATATCGATAAAGTATGGGAGTACTATTAAAGTATATATAAGAACGTACACTAACCCAAGTAGACACGTTTTGAGGTAAAACTATAATATTAGTAATGCAAAACTCTACAGTTAAATGTGTTTGAGCTAGAATAGTTTTGAGGTGAGTGACCTTCTCGAGTATATGACATTCAAAAGGGATAATACTCTTATGCAAATCTTATATTGACAGAACACGAGAAAAATACTAAGTATATACAAAAAAGCACCCCAACCTAAAGTATACATATTTTGAGCCAAAATCATAAAATCAATAATAAAAAACTCTGTAGTTAAAGCGTATTTGAGCTAAACTTGTCGTCATTCCCTAAAAGGTATATATAATAGCCCAGCCTACTGCAATAATTATTTATTTTTTATTTTGAAAAATAAAGTAGTTAAGCAGCTTCCTAGCAAGTAGGCATAATAAAAGCCAATTTAATTGCAAATTGTTGGACCGGACCAATAGCATTCTCCGGTTCACCAACCCGGCCGGTCGGACCGCCGGTTTACACTCATTCATTCAGTGGGCGGTTTTTAAATCCTGCGGTCATCGCTCCGCTCAGATAAACCAAGCGTTTCTCGTTCGACGCCATTGCTACGAGCCTACCTCCTCCTCCTCCTCGTCCTCCCTGGGAGAAATCGAGGGAAGTTGCCGCCTCGGATCCCATCGCCCTCATCGCCGGTCGAAGTTCCTCTTCTTGCGACGCCGCTCTCCTCATTACTTCATTCCCCGGCATTCGATCTCGTTCGGAAAACCCTAATCTGGTAAGGTTTATTTCTCTTCAATCTCCTTATTCGCCATTTCATCTCTGTCCCTTTTCCTCTTAACGTCATTGACATTCTGCTTCCCCATTCCAGCTTATCTCTTTACTTTTGGGTCCCTTCCTGTACCACTGATTTCTGCTATCTCTAGGGTTTTCCTTTGTTTATTCAATCACAACTTATTTGGGATCTGTTTAAACCAAACAAAATAAAATTCTAGGTAGCTTGTCTCCAGCATTTTCTTTATATTTTCACGCCGTTGCCATCCTATTTCCCCCATTTATTTTTTGTTGTTTGTCCTTGGGAGGAGTTGTACGCTCTTTGTTGTAGCCCTTACTGGCAGATGTTGCTTAATTTTTTTTGGTTAATGGTAACAGAGAATATACTAACATACTTAAGATTCAAAGTTATTTTTTCCCGTCTAGCTAAAGTGGTGATTTTAGTATTCAATAGCGATTTTCTTTGATCTTAACTAACAAACTTCTCAGTTATTTTCTTCCTTGGTAGATTAGATTGAATTTTTTGTTTCTGTTCTGCCCATGTTTTGTCTTCAGATGGGCAGGGGAATAGGAGGCAAGGAGCGGTTTTATGGTGGGTCCTCACCGAGGGTTGAAGAGAGGGGAAGGCGAAGTGGCTGGGGCGTTGCCCCTCCTTCACGGAACCTCTGGGTGGGGAATTTGAGCTCTCATGTTACTAAGAACGGTCTCTTTGAGCAGTTTGTAAGGTTTGGAGACATCGAGAGCATAGCTTTTTTACCAGGCAGGAGCTATGCTTTTGTCAACTTTAAAAGAGAAGATGATGCTGTGCTGGCACTGAGAGGACTGCAGGGATTGAATGTTACAGGGATGCCTCTTAGAATCGAGTTTGCAAAGGGGGTTAGTGTTGTTGATCTCAGTCTTTTCTTTATTGTCTTTTCAGTGTGCGATTGTATTTCAATTTCAAGTTGCTTAGTGCATCATAACTCATTGGTTGAAATTTTATTGCTTGCAAGATTAATGTATTACCACTACTACCTGGAGTCATTGAAATAGATAACTAATTCAATAATTTAGTTGACCAAAATTGCATCAAATCTCTCCGCCATCTTTTTCCACTGAGCTTTAAACAAACATTGGCCAAAAGTAACTGCAGGGAAACTTTGCAATTGATTCCATAAAATTATGAGAATGTGTTATCCTGCCATATCAATGTTTGGATCCAATAATTGCCACCTTGTCTGTCAGAATGTACTTTCTGATACCTTCTGTTACATGTAGTATGAAATAGAAGAACTGCAACCCCAAATTGCTACTTGTTAATGAGATATTCTCTATCCCAAGTGGCTCACCAAAAACATTGCAGGTGCATTTATCATTATGAGCTCATACAAAAACTCCAAGAAGTACCGGTTAAAAGTCATGAACATTTAAGAATAATTACAGCATAACTATTTGTGGAACATTGCACCAATGAATCCATTCGCTACTTATTATCTTGGCACTTTGCTTAACACGAGAAGCCTCTTTTATAATTGCTTTGGTTCATGGTAATTGTTGTGCTTGCACTTTATTCCATATGTTACCTAGAGTGGGGGGACTAGCCAAAATCAAGAAAGTGAGATACAGGTACAAGCATCTTTTAGCTAACTTTTAAAATTGGGAAGTCTTCTTTGATTCATTTGATTTTCTACTCGTCAATTTATTGAAATGGGTGTCACCGTGTAGTTGGTACATCTGATGTCTACTTGTACTGATCAGTCACATGGTGTTTTTTTTTTGGCTGATTTACTACATCAATGGCTCAACCATTTGGCTCTTTAAAATGGTTGCATGTGCCAAATAAGAGGTTTTTTGTGAAGAAAGATGGATTATCACAGCATTTTTGCGTGCTGAACCTCTCTAAAGAAAGATTGATCGATTGTTTAGCTTGATATAGTTTGTTTTTTAAAGTGAACGCATTGGATTATTGCTTCATTTTTGCATGCTTACCGCCACTACAGAAAACCTTGATCGATCAAGTTTTTTTAAAGTGACCTCTAATTGCTGGTCATTGGAATGATTAACATGGTCCATTTTTAAAAGGATATTTTATTTGTTACTTGATATCATTCCATAGTTCAAGAAGCATTGAATAATGTGCTTCTAGGCTCCATTTTCTCTTTAATAATTGTATGTATTTACTAATAGTTGCATTGAATAAAATGTTTGGTGTCTTTTGGTGCATTAGTCATGAGAGCATCATATTACCTGCACCGATCAAAGTTGATAATAGATTTTACTAGGCTGCATTGGCTATTTCATATATATTGTCGTTTTTTATGACTGTGGATCTCAACTCTTTCATTACTATGTCAGCTATGATAATTTGGGATGTTTCTTGACTAATCCATTCCTAATAAAAAATTAAGTGAATTTATAGGGGTAAAATTCTCAGTTATAACTTGAGAACACGTGGAAGGAAAGCTTTCAATTTCGTAGCCATATGTATTTCCAATGGAAGTGATGGTGTTTGAACTATTTAAGCTTCCTACTCATCTACTATTACTCATGCTAAGATCAATGTTTATAAAGTAGGGAGGGTGAGAAGATGTGATTTTATATCTCAAAACAGTATAAAGGAAAAAAAAACATCTTGAGTTAAGAGCTGAAGAAACTAAACCAAACATGTAGTACCAATAGATGAATAAATCAAACATGAAGTACCATTAGATGAGTAAACCAAACATGTAGTGCCAGTAGATCTATATATGAGCAGCCTCAAAAATTCTATATTGGAAACTCCAGAAGCAACCTTCATATTCTACTTGGATGCTGATGTTATATTTATTTTCTTAAAAATTCATGCTAACTTTCAACCAAATAAAAAGCAACTCGAAAGTTCAAAGTCAAAATATTTTCAGAACAGAAAAATCCAAAAATTTCAATTTTTATTGTCATCGGTGTTCCCGGGCTTGAATGAAACTATCCTATCAGTTAGGAGGGAAGATAATTTATGCATTCTGGATTCTTTAAAATGCATTCAAGGTTTTTCACGTACTTCTTCTGAGTTTTCATATGAGATTCAGTTCTCAACTGGCACACCTTTCCTCTGACAAGCACTTAAATGCATATCTGAATGAGGCATATATTCTTTAGAATTTCTCAAGGCCTTATAATCTTCCTTGGTGGTAGAACTGGCTTAACATTTCTAGTATGGTGATACTAATCTAGAAGCAATCTCTTACTTGCCTCGTTTTCAATGTCATAGCCCAAACTGTTTCCCACAATGTTACATTTTTTCAATTATATCTTCAAATTTTAGACACATTTTGCTGTCCAGTTTACCTAATATGTTACTTGCTGCTACATCTTCTTATATCCCACCATGATCTTCCTTTACGTTCGTTTGTGAAACCTCATTATTACGTTTAGATGTAATCATTTGTTTCCTCCTTTCATGATTCCAGCACCATGGTCTTCATTCAGGTTCGTTTGTGAATCCACATTATTACATTGTAGATGTAATCATTTATTTCCTTCTTTCATGATTCCTTTCCAGAAACTCCTTATGTTAGTCACACCTTACATCAAATTTTTATGATGATTAATTGTACATGCAAGAACTGATTCTTCCATTTGATTTTCTTTTGATAACTGATGCTTAGCACGACTTTCAAAAATATAGGTATTTTGAAAGAACATTAAGGGCCTTTTGGTTCATTGTTTTTAAAATGGTTCATTTACATACATGATACATGCCACATAAAACGTTGCATATTACACCCTCTTTTACCTACATGCCACTATCTCCACAAAATTTGAACTATAGGGTGGCATGTATTTAAAAGAAAGTGTAATATTCAAAGTTTTATGTGCATGTATGTAAATCTCCCTTTTAAAATATACTGTTAATTGAAGTTCAAAATACTTTAAATGCCATCCATTGCTTGGTGCTTTTAAATACAGTCAAATTAGATGCCTTTCCTAAAAATTTGCCAACTGTAAAATACACCACTTTATATCATCTCAAAAACATTGAACTGAACACATCTATTTGAAGCGGTAGATAGTATTTCAAAACAAAATACATTTTGAAAGTCATCACCTCTTAAAAATGACCTAAAGGCCCTATTTGGCAACTGGCTAAAAACAAATGGCTTATTTTAGCCATGACAAAAATCTTAAATTTATTTTAAAAAAAAACTTTAAAAATTATTTTATATCACATCCTACACAAATTTCAACATTAAATAATCACTTTATTTCATATCATATACATTTTTCTAAAAATTTTCACAAAAATTTTCCAAATTATCTTTTTTTCCTCCAACCAAACAGAGCCATTATGGTAAGCATGGTAACCTTGAGAACGTTGCAATTTTTGGAAAACATGGTAACCTTGAGAACAATGAAATTATCATCTATTGGTTCTATTTATAAAATATAAAAGTTTTATTTGTCTATGATGATATGTCTTCTTGATTATTGATATATCTTCCATTCCCTCAAGTCATTACAAAGAATTGAACATGAGTAGTAATACAGAGGAAAAGTAATGGGTCTTAGTAGTTAACAAGTTGTACGTGGATACTTCCTTGTCATTCAAACCCATGGAAACATGAGCAGCATCAATAAGCACCTTAGCAACTCTCGACCTTACTTGATCAAGTATGAGTCTCATATGATGCTTCAAACCAACTTGCAAAAGAAAATATTTAAAAAATAAGCATATACCAAGGAGCTACCATATCAAATAAAAGAAATGGATTCAGAAAATAATTCAATTTTTTTGCCACAAATTTGTACTCTCATTATCTTTATGCTGATGCTGATTATTTCTTGAAAACTCGTTAACCTAGTCTAAGCAGTATTTTTATTGTGCTTACTAACCAATTGCAATGTCAACAAAACTTGCTCAAAATGCATGATTTTGTCAATTTCATATATCTAAGATCATGACAGAACTAAGGTCATTAAATTGGCTCAAAGATCGAAGAGTGATCAAAAGTTGAATAAATTTTGGATTTGATCGAGATCGATTCATCACAAATGAGCGGGATCACAAATTTTTTTTTTGGCTCAAGATTCTTTTCAATCTAATCTTGAATCGGCATACGATCGGATCGAACTAGCTTAAAATTGGATCAATTAAAAAAATTTAAAAATTACTTATAAATATATATATATATATATATATATAT
>JAEMOT010000781.1:163102-209371 GCA_019297695.1 Apostasia ramifera
TATATATATATATATATATAGATAATTTATTTTACTATGCTAGTCTTTTCGCAAATTCAAACTTTGTTGATTATAGATTTTTTTTGTTGTTATCTCTAAACTATTATATCAATATGGACGATATGATTTAGGTTGATTGAATAAATAAAGTATTATATGTAAGATCTTGATTAAAAATTTAAAAGTAATTAAAGGTTGGATTGACTTTGGCTCGAATTGAGCTTGAGTCGATTATAAACGAGCCAGGCCTTCCTCAGATCGAGACTGTATCGAACACTTCTCATTTATATTTTGAATTAGATCAAGATTGAATTGAAAGTTTGCTATAAATCTTGAGTTTTCAATGCAATCTTGAGTCGCATTTAGATTGGCTCGAAACCGGATTGTTGATTGCCGTAGACATGACTTGAGATGCATTTTAAACATCGAAATTTTAATCTAGATTAACTTTCTACATTTTAATTTTCTAGATTCATGAATGGCTAGTCTTCCACATGGCCCTAGACGATACTATGTATGTTGATATTTTAGGCATTTGGCTGGCTTTATGCATAACGCATATTAAGATTTGGGAAGATCATGTATGAACGTAAAAAATGAAGTTTGCTATAAAAAAGCTTTAGAAGAATTGAGTTATTTTAGATATTGATCTAGAAACTTATGTAGAACGCCTATGCTTTAATTTGTAGAACGCGAGTGCTCTGATACCACATTGATGTAGAATATGTAAATAGGAAAGGGGACAATGCTAGAAGAAAGGGGAGAAAAGTAGAAATAATTTTATTCATTTATCAAAATCTACTCAATACAAAGATGAGAGGCTTATTAGACAATTCTAGCTCTCAACTAAGTAGATAAAATAAAGTTCAGTGAAATAATTTGATAATTACTAATATTCTTAGAGGTAATAACTAATCTGCCTAAGTTTTTGAATATTTAAATTATAATAAAGATAATTACTAGATATTTAAATCAAACATTTTATCATCCCTGTTTGCTAATTAAATAATTAAATTCTATTTTCGAATTATTTGCATTGGTAACATGTTTGGGATTATGTTTATCTTCATTGTTCTCCTCCACTTGAAAATATGTTAGACTCTGTCGAATAGGCATAGAAATACAACTTGAGGAAATTTGAAATCAAAGATTAATATTCATCGGCTTTATTTCAGGTATCATCAAACCTATCCTTCTGGTAATCACTCTTGAAAGAGCAGAATTAGGTAAAATAGAATGTTCAAATATGTCATGATTAAATAATAATTCTTGATACAATTGAAATAGGATTATTATTTAAATGATTTGATAATTTAAATAAATTTATATTAAGTCGAAATTTGTAAAGGATGAGGAAGAATTCAATGGTTCTAGAGATTGTAATTGTTGCCATTGAATTTGAAATTCTATATGCAGAAGAAATCATCTCTGTAAAATTCTGTAGTCTTGAATAGTCAAATTCAATCCATATAATATTTCATGCAAGGATGTATCAAGAGCAGAAACATGATTTGTTGCCTATTAATCTTTATTCATTCCATAATGAGATTTCCTTGTTCAAAAAATTACTTATAAGCTCAGTTGTGATAAGTTTAGAGGAGATAAAATTACTCAAATATATTTAATGGCACTAGAGATGTGTTAATTTTCCTCAGAAAACTTGGGTTCATGTAAGTATTTGATGGAGTCATGTTTATCATTAGCCATTCTGACTTGTTCGGTAATTGCTTCTTCTCCAACCTCCTTGTTGACATCATCCAAGCTTTCTTTTTCATCTTTATGATTCATGCAATATATAGGATCTGTATAACAAGTGATATATGAAGAATCACCACTTTCAATAAAATTAAAACTAGCATTGTCATGGACTAAGTTATAGGATTTCTCCAAGTTGTTAGCAATATGCTTAGAGTCCAAGATAGAGTTTTTCTGTCCTTTAGATGAATTTGTATAATTCTTTCATAGCAATTTTATCAGTTGTAGTACTTGGTTTACGATAATTATATTTCTCAATAATTATCCGATGTATTAGTTTTATTGTTGGAGACCTTACCAGAAAACCATCCATATGTGCTTTTATATCTTCTTTGAATGTGTTTATTGACACGCATACATTTAGCAGTGTGTCCTAAAGTGGCTTGATCATTGTAAATACCAATTAGGTTTTCATTTTTTTAAATGAAATGCTTTCCAGAATCTTTATTTTTTGTAATGTTAATATTATGATAAGAAGATTATTGATATAATGCTTGTGGAGTTTATCTTGTTTCAGTCAAGGCAAAGTTGATATTTTTTCTGATTAGTGTATATTGTGGTTGCGGCTTCAATGTGAGCCTGTGGCTATCCGCTACGCAGAATCTAGAAATTTATTGCGTATCACAAAACCATGATAATATGCTTCAATGGAATGTCAACAATATTGGTGAACTTGATTGTGATATTATTTATAAGAAATATCTGCATAAATATCATAAAAAGTTTACTTGCTACTTTTTGAAGAAGTTATAATAACTTTTTGCTTTTTTTCTTTGAAATAACTAAAATAAATAAAGAGCTATGAGAGAATTTTTCTATTTTTGAAAAAAAATAAATTAACTAATCAAGTAAATAAAAATAAAAATTTAACTATTAAGAGAAATTTAACTCGTAAAACATGATTTAAGTTACTCGAATTAAGTTTGAACCCAAGTCTGAAACTAGGCTAAATTTAATTAGGTTGAAAAAGAATCTAAACTGGAGCAAATTTGTCTTGAATGGAACTGTATAAATCTGAACTGAATTATGGTCTTGATCTTGATTATGTTAGCTGAGCTAAACCTAAATTAGCTCTATGCTCGTGTCCGGAAAGTCACGTTGTGTGGGGAATGACACATTCTTCATGCGCATGGTTGTGCCGTGTGCACAAGTGAAATGAAGGAGGGAGATCGGTACTAAATGGGCAAGAAGGAGGCCATGTTCAGCGGATGCACGTGCAGGAAGACTACACTTGGATGTGGTGTTGGATGTCTTTTCTAGTATATAGAATAGAGGTTGTTGGGTGAATGCGTGCTGCTTCATATGAGGTGTTATATACATTGTGCAGTGCCAAAGGAATGAAGGGAGAATGGAGGCTTCAGTGGTGCTGATGTTGTTTGCTCCATGAGGCGTTGAATAGGTGAGAGACTCGTCGAACATAAAAGGATGTCAAACGTCTGTGTGCGAGGAAGATGGTGGTGTGGTCATAGCCTTGGCTCTGCAAAAATGTCGGTGTTGACTTTTGTGGGCTCCACTGTGGTAATAGAGAACTTGATGGTGATGAATCTTGGGTTTGACAATGCTCAATAGAAGCAGGAGATGGGTGCCAACAGATGGTGATGGTGAGGACATTGATCTCAAGTCAAAGTGTGGAAGAGTTAAAACAGAAGTCCTACTAAATTTCTATATCATGTTGAATCTATACCAAAGTGGAAGCTTTGAACTGAAGCTCTTTGTAATCTCACCACATAGATTGCAAAAGCCCTAAAGTGAAGCCCTACGAAAGAGGGAGCTTTGTGGAAGAGGAAGCTGTGAAGTGATGTTTTGATATCAAATTGATGAAGAGCACATGTTCTGATGCCAACTAAGAGCATGATTGCTCTGATACAAAATTGTTGTGGAATGTGTAAATAGGAAAATAGAGTAGACCAAAAGAAAGGGGAGAAAACCAAAAGGTAATATTATGCATTCAACATCTGCTCAATAAGACTAGGGGCCTATTTATAAAATTCTAACCCAAACCATCTAGTGAAAATGAAGGCTAATAAAATAAAGGGACAATTACTAATAATCAAATATTTAATAAATATAAATATGAAATACTTAGTTTTAAACATCATCCTATTTGATAATCAAATAGTTAATTCCATCTTCTGTTTATTTGGATGGGCATCTATGATTATCTTTTATCTTCATCAGAAACTATATCTGCAATTTGCACACAAAACCCAATCCCATTTATCTTCAGGTTACTCTGGCATACTAATCAGATGTGTTGTCCCCCTTTGATAAATAAATAATTAAATTTTATCTTCTGGTTCTGGTTATTTAGATTGGCATTGTTTTTGTGATTATCTTTATCTTCATCAAAAACTATATCCAGGATTTGCATACAAAATCCAAACCCATTTATCTTTAGTTGCTCTAACATACCAACCAGATTTGTTGTCCAGGTTTATTCTATGCATAACTGCAAAGAAAGGCGTTGTTCTTGATGTGAATTATTCTTTTTTGTCAACCTTTCCTTGCAATAATAATACAGTGTTCATTCTCTGAATGCACTTGCTATTTGAGACCAAAACATTAGTTATGTTAAGAGGATAATAATACAATGTTCATTCTCTTAATGTGTAATGCAGTGTCCATTCTTGTTAAGCTTCAATGCACTTGCTTCTAATACAAGTCCAAAAGACTGGATATCTTGGCAAGTTACAATTGAACAACATCTCATTACAGATACCTAACAATCGTGCTCATAGTTTGGCAGGTTTATATTTTATATGATTCTGAAGGAATCCTCAAGTCTAAAATAAATTCTTTTTTTTATATCTAGTGTAAAATAAATTCTTCTTGTGGTAATTTAGTTTAAAAGATTATCATTGATGCAGACCTATTGAAGGATCAATGCTGTTTCTCTTAAGGGCATTTGGTAGCATTTTTAAGTTTAACTTGTTTTTGAAATTCTATAAGTTTACTTGTTGATCGTTGGTCCAAGAACATTTCTTTTGGGGATGCTTTTTTGTGAGATTTTCTGTGGAAATTTGAAAAAAGATGTCTTTCTTGGCAAAAAGGTTTGTGTTGAATTTATACAAGGTTAAGTTTAATATTCTTACCCAAAAAAATTTGCTTAAAGCACTGCGAGATTATAATGACTATTGCCAGGCACTATCTCGTTTTGTTTGCCTATAGTCTTGATATCGACTATTTGCAGTTTGCATCTGAATTGCTGTGACAGTGAATCGTTGTTGTGTAGGATAGGTTTATAATAGACCCTTTCCTAACGAGAAAGTTTCTGATCATTATTGGAAACATTTTCTAAGTTTCATGAAATTCCCACAAAGAGTTGAAGGGCTTGAGGTATGTGTTAAAGTGCGTTTAATTATGGATGTGTTTGGAAACTGGTGTTTATTTTCTGGAAAGACAACTTTAGTAATAGTGCAGTTAAGTCTTAATGTTGTAGGAACATCCAGAAATACTTTAATCTCGATGTGTTACCATGTGTCTTGCAGATTTGCCAAAAATGACATGTGAAAGTTTGGATGCATGAATGTTTAGAATGAAACCTCATGTCTTTCGAATTTCAAGGAAACCTCATGTCTTTGTTGGCTGTATTTAGTTTTAAATAGAAATTCTAGGGAGTGCAGCAGGATATAAATATGTGAATAACCTTAATATCGTAGTGAAGATCAACTTTGTTGGTCAAAGTATACTATTTAGGCTCATAAAAACTATAAGGAGTGATCTTAGTTACTTAGACTTAGATAAGAATTTGGTAACTGATAGAGCGTAATGGAAACAAAGGATTCATGTAGCCGACCCCACCTAGTAGGATTAAGGTTTGGTTGTTGTTGTTGTTGTTGAAAATAATAACTAAAAAATAATTGCTAATAAGATGAAAAAAAATCATATTCCATTCAGTGCAGCAGATCATATTAATCAATAACTTATCTAAGTTTCAAGTTAATCAATAACTAGAATACCTTAGCCTAATAATGTTACTTTTTAACCCATAACTTGGTTATCTATTCCTAGTTCTATAAGATGAACTCTTTTTATTGGTGATTTCTTTATTGCCTAGTTTAATAAACCTTAATTTCAGAATGTTATATTTTACCATTTTTATTATAGTTTGTTGAGATGCTTTGAAGGTTGTGGTTTGGGTTTAACCCTTTGGGTGCATAATACTGGTATTTTGCCATTATACTGAAGCTACGATGTATGCATGTTTTATTCCATTGTTGCACTAGTCATAACATAAACAATTACAAGTGCCAACTGATAACAAAAGATCAAGTTACAGGATAGGGCTTCCATTTTACTACAGGATGAGGATTATCCAGAGCACAAAGACGAGAGGCGATCAGTTGAGAGAGGAGAATCAAATTTGCGCAGGGATTTGAGATCACAGCATTATAGCCCTGAAAAATCTTCTGATAAATCAAAAGGATCTAGGAGTGAGGAACCTAGTGAGGAATTGTGGATAGGGTTTCCAACATCCTTAAATGTTGATGAAATGATATTGAGGAGGGCCTTTTCACCTTTTGGTGAAATTGAAAAAGTTACGTCATTTCCTGGCCGTAGCTATGCCTTTGTTCGGTACAGAAGTGTGGTGGCAGCTTGTAGAGCTAAAGAAGCTCTTCAGGGAAAACTTTTTAACAATCCTCGTGTTAGGATTTGTTTTGCCCGGAGTGATATGACAGCTGATCATGGAAAGGTGTTGGCTAAGATTCCTTCCCCTCCGCGGTTAAAATCTGATTTCCTTCCTAGACGAAGCGAGCAGCTTATTGAGTCATTACATGGTGATAGAAGCTTCGAGGGTTCGATGCGGGAGTTTCGCATGGCATCTCCACAGTTTGGCTCCAGTTTTAGTAAGGCACCTGGAGACTCACATGGCATGCATTTACCAAGAAATAAGTCACCTCATGATGATCCTGGTCCAATTGGCGGTAGTTACTTTGAAAACATGAGAATGCGTGACTTCCTTCCAGAAAGGACCCCAGAAGATGTCTTTGAAAGATCCAGGAGAAGTCCAGAAGATGGGGTTCCACCTTGGCGAGATCTTCCTTTCGAAAGGCCTCAAAAAGTACCTCCCTTTGCAGATTCATGGGGAACCGAGGACAGATCTTTTCCTCTAGGGAAAAAACTAAAACTTGACCTAATGCCTGACAAGGATCTTCCAGAATATCCTTTCTCAGATTTAAAGCAGGAAAGTCGTGATAGCATGCGGAAACCATTCTCTGATTTCCCCGTACATCGTTACAGCAAACCTGTGGATTCTGTCCCATTCAATTTACATGCTGCTCAAGAACATTTGAATAGCCTGATTCGTCCACGTGCTGAAATTGATGATTATACTAGTAACATTTTAAGTGCAGGTTCTGGACAATTATCTAACAATCCTTCTAAATTGCAAAGATTTAATCCTGAATCTCATAAGCCTTCTCAAACTGACGAAATTTGGAAATGGGAGGGAACAATAGCAAAAGGCGGAACGCCAGTTTGTCGTGCTCGCTGCTTTCCTGTTGGCAAAGTTCTGGATTTTATGCTGTAAGTGTATGCCTTAATATTTTTTTGAAAAAGTTTGCCTTAATATTTTTGATAACTCATTGTTCCTCGGTTTTTTCACGCAAGCTGTTTGTTATTTCTCCTGTTAAGTTTCTACATTTTTAATTAGTGGAGTCAGTTTTGGTTTCCCATTTCAAATGAATCATATGATTTTTCAGGCCAGAAATTCTGAACTGTACTGCAAAGACTGGTCTTGATATGCTTGCAAAACATTATTATCAAGCAGCTGGTACGTGGGTGGTATTTTTCGTTCCTGAAGGCGATGCAGATATCAGTTTATATAATGAATTTATGCATTATCTTGGGGAGAAGCAGCGAGTAGCTGTTGTGAAGCTGGATGAAAAGGTGACCTTATTCCTTGTTCCACCATCAGACTTTTCTGAGCAAGTACTGAAAGTGCCAGGGAAAGTGAGCATCTCTGGTGTCATTCTAAAATTTCATCAAACTGCTTCTAACATCCATTCTCTTCATCATCCAATGGATGCTATGGAACCAAAAGTCCCATCTATCTCCAAGAGGCCAGCTGAAGGGCTCAAATATCATGAAGACAACTCATTCCAGAAGCCAGATTCACCTGATTTTAGATTTTTTTCACAAAGGCAAAGTTATATTGGTTCTTCATCAGTCTACCCCGCTCCTGTGGTCAATTTTCCTTCAGCTTTAAAAGTGGATGACACTTTTCCTCATTCCATTCCTGCACCTCCTAGAGAAAAAGTGCATGAAGAAAAACCGCTGTTACCTTCCAACTTCTCTAGAAACACACCGATTACTGGTTCTGTTATGGGCAGCTTCTTCCCTGCATCAAACCCTCCTTCACAAGCATTTGGTCATTCATTCATCGACGAATTTCCATCGGTAAACCCCAGAGTTTCACAGGGAACTGATCCAAGTGGTTACATGCCTGAGGCAGTAATCACTACTTCTGCCATCAAGTTTCCTTCACAGCAAGAGATCAGACCTCAGGCTTCTTTAGCAGCTCTCCAACCTGAGCAACTGGCTCAGCTTGCGGCAATCCTAGTGAATAAAAAGCAAACTGGAAAGGAGCTTCCGCTGACAATGGATGACAGTATTAAACAATCAAATATGTCACAGAATCCGAGTACCCAAACCCCACCATCTATGCTGTATAACAATTCTCTCGTGCCGAACGCATTTGGTTCTGGTCCTGCCAATTCTTCTTTATCATCTCCAGCTGTAGGAAACCAGATTGTTCATGGGCAACAGTTGCATGTGCAACCTCCTGAGGGCTCTTCAGTCCAAAACCTTGGGCAACATTTTGATGGACAGGCGCCAGAGAGTTCTAGGGAAGATGTAGAAGCAGACCCGGAGAAACGTTTGCAGGCTACATTGCAGCTTGCTGCAGCACTTCTCCAGCAGATCCAACAACGCTCAAAGACTGTTGACGAACGGTAGTAAGGCAAGGTAAAAAGTTCCCCTCAATTTATTGCAGAACTTGGTTCAATTCTTTACTTTTACTTCCCTCCTTTTTAGTAGATTTACATGTATCTGCTGATGTGGAAATTAATATATATATATATATATATATATTATATGTACATATACGGTTTGCTGAATTTGAATGCCAAATAGGATTGGACCCATTTATTTCCTAACCTGACCGTCCAAGTTGCTAACCCATTTTCCCAAACTGTACGATAATTATTTATGCAACACTACGGTAGTAAGAAAAATTAGCAAAATTGACCACATGATAACAACAATTAGAAATTTTCTTCGAAGCAAGGTGCACTTCAGCCTTTTTTTCAGTATTTGAAGAACTTTGTTGAAATAAAAGAAATGCAATGTCTTATGGTCCTAAGTATGGAATGACAACTTTATTTTTGTTAGATGATCTTCATTGCCAAACTATGAAAATTTTTGCCCTCTAAAAAGAACTATGATTTTTTTTTTTGAAAAGCTGACATTATTTCTATTTTGTGACTAACAGAATAATGTGATTCATAAAATTCTCATTTTGTTTAAATTTGAAATATGTGTTGACTATCCTCAAAGATTGTACCTGTCTTGCTACAGAGCATAATTCAATCTGCTAGAGCCAGGAAGCTGTGGGAAATGAACTGATGTGTTCTTTTCTTTTTCCTTGAGAAGTTCAAAGCTTCTTCAGTTATGGAATGAATTGCCTGTGTGAATATGGAAAGCTCTAGATAAATTTACTTCAATTTTATGTTGTAGCCAACCTTTTTCTTTTGAGTTTTCTCTACTTTCATCATCTTTTAAGTGAACGCTTGCATTAGTGATTGATAGAAGTACCTTTTTTCTGAGTGAGTTATGCTCTAATATCTTTTATAGTTATTAACACTCTTTATTTTTCATCGCCTGCTTGTTATTCTCTCTTTCACTTGTATGTAATTGGAAATACCATCTATATATTTATCAAAATAGTAGGTGAAAACAATAAGGATGCTGCAAGATATCCATTAATTTAGCATATGTTATTTAATTGGGACATTTACATACACGTCACACAAATTTTATCATATTATATTATATCTGTTTTTTTTATAAAAATTATTTTTTTTTTTAATGAAGTTTGCTGCAATATTTTAGTTATTTTGCCTGTGGTTGGCCCTGGCACATGGACTATGAAATTATGCTCAAGAAAAAGTTTTTTTTTCCATTGAATAGTGCATTTTGTCTGCTTGATTATGCTTTTGTTTAATGTACTGTAAATTTTTTATATTTGTCTTAAACGTGAAAATTATGATAATTTTCTAAGAGATAATTATAGTGAACATATTATATTATTTTATATATACTTGATAAATTATATTTTATATATCATAAAGTGTATAAAAATTACACTATGAGTTTCATAGTAATTGATAATGTGTACATACAGTGTCATAAAATTCGTTATTGATAATATATGTAGTGATAAATTTATTATAATATGCAGGTAATTACCTTAATTTTTAAGCTGTTCATAAATTTATTATAATCAGATTAAGCTTTTAACATATTACAAAACTAAAATTAAAAAAAGAAAAGAAAAAAAAAACATATTACAAAACTGACCCCACAAATCTTGGGCTTTTATAATCGTCCTGCACTGGGGCATGACTATTACCTAACATAATATGTGGCAGGTATGAATTTTTTTTTTAAATTTCAGTAGTTCATAATAAATTGATCATTGTTGGGTTGACTGTTACGCCCAATCTTCCTAATTTCATTTTAAAAAGAGACGACCTTCCACTCATTGAGCAGCTTCGTGCAGCACTGGCCGCTTTTTTTTTTATTATTATATGATATTTCTACTTTGGATAATGATAATGTCCTTTTCACTTCATCCTAATTTTTTTTTATTTATTTTTTTATAATTTTCTGCATGGTAAATAATCATAAATGATAGTTTAAACTATATTCATTCCCTTCGCATACACCTCTCTTGCCTATTTAGTTGAAAATATCATCCTCGGCCCCCATCTCTCTCTCGCCCTCTCTCCCTCACTCTCCTTTACACTTTAACGTTAGCAATTCAGAGTCAACACAGTAATGGAGAGGTAGTGTAGTGATTACATTTTTGGGTGGAGGGGAGACGGAAAGAGAGATGGGGAAATTGCACTTTGGAGAGCTAAGAGAGAAAGCTTCTGATGATGAACCGTGATATCTAGATCTGTGAACTATTAAAGGTTGATTCGTTGATTAGTTGGTGGAGTTGAGTTATACATACAAGCACGTCAATAAATTAGTTAATCTATCGATCAATTAGTTATTGGCAATGACACAAGATCTTCTGATCAACTTGCGATAATGGTAAGCTAGTTGTCCTATGTGTGTTTAGACCCTGTTTGGCTCGAGGACCAAAACAGGACCAAAATGGTACTAATTTAAAAAATAATAATAATAATAATAAATAAAATTTTTAAATCATTCTATACAAATTCAAATATAAAAAAATAATATTTTACTTCACATACTCAATAATTTTTAATAAAAATATAAACTTTATTTCACATTCTAGACCAAAATATTCAAATCAAGTATTTTGATCTAAAATATGAAATAAAGTTTATATTTTTATTAAAAATTATTGAGTATGTGAAGTAAAATATTATTTTTTATATTAAAATTTGTGTAGAATAATTAAAATAATTTATTTATTATTATTATTATTATTTTTAAAATAATTTATTTATTATTATTATTGTTATTTTTTAAATTAGTACTATTTTGGTCCTGTTTTGGTCCTCGCGCCAAATAAGACCTTAAGAAAGTTAAAAAAAAATGTTTAAATGATACGACAGTAATTTCATTTAATTAATAAATAACAAGAAGTTAAAAATACTATATAGTAATATTTAATGGATATTTCATAGAGTATGTCAACAAGAAATATGAAATAACTTTTTTTTTTGAGAAGATGAGCATCTCCAAATATAACAGACCCAAATTTAACATTTTTAGTCCATTTAAAAAAAAAAAAAAATTAATTTAATATACCTTGTCAATCTCAAAGGCAAGATGTAGTTGTGCATATATTTGATTCTTATTATTCTAATGTCACTGTGTGTGTTATGCATCTGCAATTATAGTTGTTATGACGAGAAACAATCAAGACTTTTTACGTGAAAAACCGGCTAGGCGGAAAAAACCACGGCTCCTTTCGAGGAGGCTTTAAAAATTACTATAATCACTTTTTTCTCTTTGGTTACAGTATGCTCAAAGAATTTCTTGGGTTCAGCCCCTTTGAAGGCTGTTATAATGAGATATATATATATATCATGGTCTACTTTGTTCAGTCGTTTCAGCCGAACGGTCTACAGTTGTAGTGACGGCCCATTAATACTCGTAGAGGAAGGAGGGAGGCCACTCCCTGCTTGTCGATGTACGACGTACTGATGGTACGATCTGACGGCGGGAGAGCCCATGTCTCTTGAAAGCAGGATGGTCCTTAATTGCTGTCAGCCGCAGGTCAGTTCTAGGCGCTGCTTTTCGTCTCCATCTCTTCGGCGTCTGCTGTTCGGGGTGGTACATATCTTGATCGGCGCGGAGGACTTGTGATGTTGACGCCACGTAAGCTCTCACGTGGACGGTTCAGATGACGGTGTGTGGATCCAGATGTAACAATAGTCTTAAACTCTTATCATTATATGAGAAAGTAGTTAATAAATCAAGAAAACTAGTTAAATTAGTGGCATGCTTGATTATTTTTGAAAGCCCATAATTTTTTTTTTGATAGAAAAAGCTCATAATTAATAATATTGTAAGTTATAAAACTACACATGATAATAATCAAAAATTTATGCTTCTTAAAAAAAATATATATAGTGAAACTAGTTTTGGTTAATTTCAGTTTAACTGATTACTAAAATTGAGAATTAAAGGGCTTTTTTTTGGTTTGAGCATTTTTATTTTTTTGATAAGAAAAAAATTTAATTTATTTTTTAAATTTAATATTAAAAAATTTTATTTTAATATTAGAAAGTGTATAAGATATAAAATAAAGTTAATTTTAAGATTTTGTACTTGTGTTGGACGTGTAATAAAATTGATTTGTACAGTTGAAATTTATATTGGGCCAAAAAAATGCCTCGAAGTTAATGAGACCAAAGAGTTGAATCACTTTACTCGATTTTAGGGTGAAATCTTTGGCCCAAAAAAAGGCCACGACATAGAGCACACATGACGCTATGTTTGAAATCAAAATACTTTTATTTCTGTTAATTAAAAAAAATTTATTTCCATATGAATTTTAAATAAAGTAAATATAACAATTTTAAAAATTAGAAATATCAATTCTCAAATATTCACATTATATTTATATGTGTAAAAATCTTATCACGCATCCTGTTAAATTTTCAAAGAGGTAAAAAAAAAAATTATATTAAAAAATTTGAAAAATAGAAAAGAAAAAGAAAAAAGGATTGGGTATTAGAAATTTTAATCAAACAGATAATAAAATTTGTTTTAATATCAATTGATAGCAAAGATTTTTTTAATAGAAGTTGATAGCAAAAAGTTGATAGAAGGGAATATGTGAAATAATTATAGACTTTAAGATCTCATATAAAATGATTGAAACATAATAGACTTATATGAAAGGTTGCCTCCAATTTTACATATTTTTGATACGTTGCGTTTATAAATTTGTTAATTTAAATTTAAATAAAGATTAAATACTAGTAAAATTCATGAAAATCGAAATATTTATAAGGGTTTAATTTTTGTTTTTGTTTTTGTTTTATTTCATAATAATATATAGATGTAGGAATGATAATTTTTAATTCTAACAAGAAAAAGTTTGCAGTTAGATCGGAGTCCTTCGGGGACGTCAATGCATCATTTTTTTTAGGGATAATTACCTTCATGCCACACAATTTAGTTTTATTTATACCTTACCCATCCATTCTTAGTTAATTACGCTATGCACACTCAAAATATTATAAAATTTTACATACACATATTTTAACTTATTTTTATTATAATAAGTAATCATAATTTTTCAATAACCTAATTATAATTAGATTACAAAAAATCTGAGCCGTTCATCATATTATTTTAAGGATATTTAAATATATTTCGAGTGAAAATCCTAAAACTTTAATGTTTAGGTGGCGGCAAAGGAAGAAGACATCCACGATGTGAATTGATTTTAGGACAAATCAGTGCTTTAGTGTGGTATTGAGGAAGAGAAAAATATGTACTGTTAAGAGTAAAAATATAATTTTAATGATTTACTAATAGAATATTTTTTTTTCAAATAGATTTTGATTAAGTTTTAACTCAAATGTGTGTATGTAAGATTTTATAATGTTTTGAGTGTGTATAGCGTAATTAACTAAGAATGGATGTGTAAGACATAAATAAAATTAAATTGCGTGGCAGATAGGTAATTATCTTTTTTTTTTAACAAGAGATGGATTAAAGTGTAATTCATGGAAACTTGAGAAACCTTTAAGTAATTCACTTGATAAAGATTTCTATCTGCCGTCGCCCGTCGTCCGAACTCGCGCATCCGCCTCACATTTGAGGAGTCACGGAGCAGAAGCAGTCGGCGAAAAAGGATCGATAAAGCTTTCCACCTTCCCCGCTTTGCTTCTCTCTCTCTCTCTCTCTCTCTCTCTCTCTCTACCCTCCTTTACTTCTCTTGCTCGCTCTGGGGGGTCGAGGAAGCCCACTTGGGGACTCGGAACCCAAGTGGAGTTTTCGATTCTTCTCTATCCCGTTGAATCATTGGGTTTCTTTAATCTGCTCCTTTTTTCTCGGCTCTTTGAGCTTTTGGGCTCTCTTTTTGTTCTCAAAAGGAGATGTTTTCTGGCCTGATCCACCGCCACGAAGCTTCGATTCCTCAGGAGGAGATCCACGGCCCCAGCCTAGTGCTAACGGCGGATCCCAAGCCTCGGCTCCGATGGACGGCCGACCTTCACGAACGTTTTGTTGACGCCGTCGCGCAGCTCGGAGGCCCCGAAAGTTTGTCCCTTCAGCTTCCTGATTTTCTTTTTTGGGGCTGCTTGTAAAATACGCTTGTTTCTGATGTGTTTTGTTCTCCTCTTTGCTTTCTATTTGTTGGTTGACGTATTTTATTTTTTCATTGTGATGCCTTTAACCTTGTTTCGTTGGGGATGAACTGGTGTAAATGTGCCGCTTCATCGAAGGGATTTTTTTTTTTGTCGTTTATTTGAAAGTTTACGAAAGGCTATCGCTGCTACTGGTTCCTATAGCTCTACTCTAGCATTTTTCTTTTCTCTTCTTCTCATTTTCTTTGGTATTTCTAGAGAAATTTAGTTTGATTATTGTTGTATATTATTTTCTTATTTTCCTTTTCAAATTAATTGTTCTGTTAGTTTTGTTAGTCTCGGTACTCATCGAGTCAGATTTTAAGGTTTGATAAAATTTGGTTTTGATGATGTTGTTTTGTCCTCTATGATGATTATTTTCTTTATTTTCATGCCTACTTTGTCACTATACACCAGCTGTATGCCCCCTTTCTAATAATCGTATGTTTGGTTTGGATGCTGTGAATGCGATCAAATGAAATGATCAAAAGTTTGGATGGATTCCGATATACATTCAATCCAGAAGGCAGAAGTTGCCAATTTTCTTTTTCCTTGAATACATGCATATAGTTTTTCTTAGGTTTGAACATGTGCTGCACAATATTTATTTTATTTCCTGGTTATGCTGTTCAAAATGTTCAACTTGTTCATTCATGAGTCTCTGGCTGAAATTTTGGTACAGTAGTCTGTTATCTTCTTGTTCAGATGTAATTTGAAGAGTTGATGAATATTCAGTTTTACTTAGTTCTCATCTTTGTCGTCTCTATATTTTCTTTGCAAATTACCTCTGGGAAGTAATGGCTTTCCTTTGTAGACGGTTACAAGCATGTCTTCTAAGGATTTTGTACTTATTTCTCTTATCAACATATCAAAATCATGACTCAAACTTCCCTTTCATTATATTGTTCATAGCACCCTGAGTTTGTGGAAATAGAGGGAATAGATGCTAAAATGATATTCAATGGTTGACTATGAAGCTTTCTTCAGGCGGAGTATTGAGAATTTAGTAGTATATTGGATTGTTGTAGAGTTATTTCATGCGTCATGCTTAGTGATTTGACAATTTTACAAGAACGCGATATTAGGGTTCTGCCCCATCCTGTAAAACTGTAGCCTAGTTTACTAAGCTATTTCATTATCCTCTTCTTTTGTTTATTTTTTTTATTTTTCATTCAAGAAATTTGGCAAAGGTTTGGGAGTTAGGAGCAAGATGAAAGTTTAGAGGGGAGAAAAGTAGTAGCTAGAACTTGAACCAACCAACCGCAGCTATTAGGATTTGTCAAGTTGGGTCAAGTTACTGATTAATAAAAGGCTTGGGTAGGGGTGGTTTAGAATAATTTGAAACTTTAAACTTTCTAAAATTGTGGGTTGACTCAAAATTTAATGAATTTCTTTGTACGAAATTATGACTCGAGAGGTTGGTCTCAAACTTCACAGAGTTCACTTATATGGTTTGGACATATAAATCGTAGGTCAATAGAAGCTCTAGTAAGGTGAGTTATGTTATTGGATTTTGCTCATGTAAAAAAAGGAAGAAGAAGACCAAAAACGACATTGAAAGAAACTATAAAGAGTGATCTTATATACTTGGAGCTAAATACGGAGCTAAATGAGGAGTTTATATTTGATATAATGCAATAGAAATAGAGGATTCATAGAGCCAATCACACCCAATAGGATAAAAGGCTTGTTTGTTGTTGTAGGTTAGTCTCAAATTTGATTTCGAGTTGATTTTGAGTGTCACTTGGCATGCTCAAAATCTGATTTGAGACTACTACATTTTTAATAAAGAAAAATATTTTTGTGTTTGTTGTTCGTACTGTATTTTAGTAATTGATCAAGCCTTGCTTTAGTGGTTCATGTTGGTTAAGCTAAATAGTTATCAAGCAAACCTTGAACATTTTGGCTTGTGGGACTTTCAATTAATGAATTTCAACCTAATTTTGACTTGAGTCCGTTTTATATCAAGGCACTATCAACGAAATCACATAATACCATTAGGAAATCTACCTAACCATATAAGGATACAGTTAGTACAGTGCAACTTAATTAACACATTTAACAAGTACCTCAAGCTGTAGTGTGTGTGTGTGTTTATAATGCGAGATTTACATGACAAGAAAATACTATTTTTGGGAAGTTTGGTGAATATATCAGCAGCTTGCTCTTCACGGTAAGTGTAGGGAGTCAACTTAGAGCCACAAGTTGACTTGAGCATGATAGGGAGTTGCTAGGCTAATTTGGAGACAACCACCCACAATAAGTTGTTACACGACATGAGCATTTTAGCCAATAGGACTCACTCTTGATAATGAACAATTTACTTTGAGTTATTGTTCACACGGAACTATAAATAACATGTGGTAGTCATGGAATAGTGATTGCTCTTGTATAATTTGAGAACAGTGAGGCTACCTATCCAGTTCATATCAAGTGGTCTTTCTCTTTTATAGATAGAAAATGAGAAATAATTACAACTGCAGTGCCCTATATATATTTGAACAATAACATGGAAGTCACACTAAGGATCTCATATAAGAAATTCTAGTTTGATAACTTACCTTAGGAGTTTTACGCACATTTAACAGATTAAATGGATTTTAAGATGTGATGATGATTAACACAGTTTTCATTGAGTTTGATTTTGTTAATTCTTCTTCAACAATTGTTCCTGTATAGTGTTGAATGCTTTGTGCTTACAGGTAGCATTTGGCAGAAATAACTGGCTAAGAGGATTTATAAGGTCTACCTCAAATGATTAGGATAAAACTATTGATGATCATGTTGTTGCATGTGGTGTTAATTCTAGTATCGGTTTATTCATTTAGTTGATTGGCAGTAAGGCATGTGGTAACTAATTATGCTTGTAAACTTCTCCATGGCCAACTCTTCAAATTCTTTTCTTGGAGTTGTTGGGTGGGGGAAGACTCTTCACTTTCAGGTGTATTGCAAAGCTTATGTGTTCACTGAATAATTCAAATATTTGAAGACAATGTTTCAATTAACGGAGTCTCTAAATTTATCCATTTCAAACTGTTTCAGTGCTGTTAGAATGTATCCATTATTTTAATGTGCTGATATACTGAAGAATGATATACTTTTCTTCCATGAATTGTTCTTAATGTTTATTTTTTTATGATATTTTATTTTTGATATAGAAGCCACGCCCAAGACAATCATGCGAACAATGGGTGTTAAGGGACTTACACTTTTTCACCTGAAGAGTCACCTTCAGGTATTGCATGCAATATCCTACTTTTCGGCATTTTTCCTTTAGTTAATTGTTTTTTAGCTTTGTGTAAGCTTAAATTGCAGATATTTAGGGCTTGTTTCTTACTGAATATCTCATGTGAGTCTCTTTTTTTAAAGAAAGTTTTTGTTGGTTTTTTTGTTGTTCAGAAATACAGACTAGGGAAGCAGTCCGGCAAAGAAATGACAGAGCAGCCTAAAGATGGTAAGTTCAGATATTTTTTTCTTTCTTTCTATGTGTTTTTACTATTTCCCTTAGGCCTTGTTTGATGTATCATGATTGAATGGACAGAACCTTTTTTTGTTTGACAAATCTGTAAACCTTGATCAAGTGGTGTTTTTCTATTAACTTTTTATATTATTTAGAATTTGGGGTTGAGTTGAGAAGTGGAATACCCGAATGGAGGGAGAAATATTTGAAAAAAAAAATCCACCTTTCTTCTACTCAACTTTCCTTGTTGAGCTTTTTCTTGTAGTTTTCAATGCAAGTTACATGTTTTAAAATAACATGAAGACCTGTTCGAATCATGGAAATTCAGCTTTTAATCTCAGTTTCAGTATCAGACTTATCAATGGTGTTTCTGATTTGGTCATCTGATTGTTTGAATTTTTTTTCGAGATTTGGTAATTTTTATTTTTTTGATACTTTATGTAGGCTAAAATCCTTGGTTTTTCTCATGTACACTTCAAAAATTGTACAAGAACTGATAGTTAAAGTAGAAAGTTTATGCCAGTGAAGCAATGTAATAATAATGGGGCATTTACATACACGCCACACAGATCTCGACACATTATACTTTAGATATCCTCTTCACAAGATATATGCTATGGGTTTGCTTTTTTTGGTGAAGGGAGCATGTGATGTAATATGCTAAGATTTGTGTGGTGTCTATGCAAAATTCCCAATAATAATTTTACCGCATTGTGTCATTTGATAATATGGTTTAAAATTTCAGGTTGTACAGGTACATGCTACTCTGTTTTGGCCGAAAATGGCTGATACAGTTTGAAACCTGTGCTTTTTACCTGTTTTTTCCTGAGAACAAGATGAGATCTAACCTTCCATCAATCCTGAACTCGCATTTTTTTCTATTTTGGCTTACTTATGGAAATAAAAACAATATTCTTTTTTTTTTACAGCAGTAGAAACAATATTCTACTACAAAAAGATTGGATTTATGCATTCTTAATTTAATTAGCTCTTATAAAGTTATAGATGATGATAAAATTTATGCTGCTTTATTATTGTTAGCAATTGCTAATAAACCAAAGTATAAACAAAATGTCGGAACAAATTTAGACTTCTTCAAGGGAGTCTTTCCTGCAATTTAACTAACAACTTCTTTTTCCATGCCCCTCAAGTAATACCCCTAGGCACCTTTCTAGAATGCTTATTACAGGCAGTTATGCTAACCACTTTTAACACTAGGAGGTATAACTCAGAGACATAAAAACATAATTTTAGAACACGTGACAATTATGTACATAGAACCGAGTTTATTATTATCTGTTTGCTAGTCATATATCAAATTTAGTTCCATTTCTCGTTGCAGTTCCAGGTAGCGGTAGTTCTTTGTCCCCTAGATTGTCTGCTCCAGATGTTAATGAGTAAGCTGATGGTTTCCATCATCTTCTTGAATTATTGAATTACACTATAGATGGTTGGATTATACAAATTAGGGCATTGATTTCTGGCTAAATGTTTTACTTAAAAAAGGAATCAGGAAGTTAAGGAGGCACTAAGGGCACAGATGGAAGTGCAGAGAAGACTTCATGAGCAAGTTGAGGTATATATCTGCTATCTTTCCATTTGGTCTGTTTCTTCAATCTATTTTAACTTTTCCTGTTCTATTTTAGGGAGATTTGGGGTACATGCCTTGGTAAAATTGTCAATTTAATATATTCAAAAGTCACATATAAATGTCACGTGCCACAACCGTCACATTGAGTAAGAAAAGTATGTAAATACATAGTATTTATGCTTTTTGACTCTCCATAATGTATATTGGAAGATTTAATGATAAATATGTAAATAGAGTAGTTTACAGTGACATCATGTATATGAAATTCCCCTTTATAACTAATCAGAAGAAGAGAAACTAATAAACATAATTCATTAAAATGAGCGCCGATAGTTGGGATAATGATGTTGAGGTTGAGGATGAGGATGAAGATGATTATGAGAGGGAATGGAACCTTTATTGCTAATTGGACAAGGAAAAAACACTAAGCATCCGTAATTTGCCGCCAAACTTAGCTGATTGATTTGTTTAGATCCCATTATTGATTTTGCTTCTCTGAAGAGAATTTGAGGCTTTTCAGATTGATAATATTAATCTAAACTGTTTGTTTACCAGGTGCAGAAGCACATCCAGATTCGGATGGAAGCCTACCACAAGTACATAGACACCTTACTGGAGAAGGCATGCAAGATTGCTTCAGAGCAGATCGCTTCATCGGGTTTTGGTGGGCAGGTGTGTCCATCGCCGAACTCGCTCAGCCAGTCAGTGTTTCAGCAGCTGCAAGTTGGCAGCATCAGCCTGGCCGACCAGAAATCCACCCCTCACTTCAGCCACTGAAATGCAGCAGTAGTTCTTTCACCAGGGACTGCTCAGGCGGATCGAATTGCTTAGGAGAAATCTGTATTTCATTTCCTTGAAAAAACTAGTTGTCCTAAAGTTACATGAGCAATCTTAGGAAAGAAAGTTGCCTTCACCTTCTTCTACGTCATTTTGTATCAGAATCCCTTGTAGTTGCTGGATTCCTCTGAACAAGTTTCTGTTTTGTATGCTTGTAGTCAAGCATTATAGATTTGCCTTCTCTTTTTCCTGATACCTGACTTCAAATTTCAAAATTGGGAGGAGCTTGAAGTGCTTGTTATGCGAGAGAAAGATACATGTTAGTTGACGGAATTATAGTTAGTGTTTTGACATCGGCTGCATTTGTTTAGTCACCTTTGCTCAGTCAAGTTTAGAATTTACGAAGAATATAAAAATTTTCGTATTAAGATGTGTATAAGATATGAAATATTAGTCAATTTTCATTTTGAAATGTATGAAATAAAGTTTTCTTATTTTGAAATTTATACAGGATATGAAATATTGGGATTTATGTAGGATGTGTTTTTTGTAGCTAATAGTTGAATTGATTATATCGGATTAGATTGAGTCGTGGCTTGACCTGACCTGAATCAGTGTACTTGCCTCCTTTACCTAGGAGTGAGGTACTGCAATTCACAACGTGAGAAATAGCTCTGATGAAAGAAAATGGTCAACTGAGAAAGAGAGACTATTTCTTGCGTTTTTATCATCCCTTTTTTATAACTTGATCATTTTTTTTTTTAATTAAACGGTGACATAAAGTGAAAAATTCAGGAAACATTATAGGAGTAATTTTACTTAGATTTCTAAAATTTATTTACTTGGTTGTACATAAATTTTAAAATGTCATATAGGTTCATAATAATTACTATATAGTTCACCGGGATCTTAGTTATTTTTAAAAAATTTTAATTAAGTTTAACATGATGTTTTTTATTTAAAATACTGTTAATTTATCAAAAAAATTAAATTAAATTAAATTAAATATTTTTTCAATTATGATTTTATCCCTCGCGTGTAGGGCGTCCGCGCACGAGTCGCCTACCCGCGGCCTAGAGTGCGGCGTCTGTGCGCAGGCAGTCGGTAGCGTGCCGCGCGAGGCGGCGCAACCTTGCTTGTCGGCGGCTATTCTGGCCTAAGCACGATTAACTATGGAGTTTTTCATCATTAGCCTCACAATTTTTTCCCAAAATGTGCCTCTACAATTTGAAATCACGTTATCTACTTATACAGTTCAGTATCTCCCTCCCTTTCTGATGTGGGACGATTCAATCCTGTGCCCCTCTCACCACTCATTATTTGACCTAGAAGTTTGTTAGGAGCCGCACTTTGCCTCAGTGATTCCTTTCTCTTAGGACATCATCCGACGATCACTTCCCACCCTCTTCGACCACGGGCGTCACACATGACGTTAGTGAAGGTCTCCCGGTGACAAGTGCACAAGCTAGCTAGAGTTTCTTTTTAGTAAGGGTGATGAGATCGATCGGGTCAATTGATCGGGTATAGGAGGGACTTTAGATGGCAGTTGACTCGATCAACCGCTGTCTAAAGTCCTATACCATTACAAGGCGATTGAGACTCAATCGCCTTCTAAGGTTTAGACGGCAGTTGACTCAGTCAATCACAGTCTAAGAGAAACTAATGGCAGGAGGTGTTGGAACCTGTTTGGCGCGAGGACCAAATCAGAACCAAAGTGATACTAATTTAAAAAACAACAATAATAATAATAAATAAAATTTTTTAATCATTCTACATAAATTCTAATATAAAAAAATATCATTTTACTTCACATACTCAATAAATTTTAATAAAAATATATACTTTATTTCACATACTAGATCAAAATATTCGAATCGAGTATTTTGGTCTAGGATGTAAAATAAAATTAATTTTTTTATTGAAAATTATTGAGTATGTCAAGTAAAATAATGTTCTTTTTATATTAGAATTTGTGTAAAATAATTACAATTTTTTATTTTTTATTATTATTATTTTTTTTTAAATTATTATCATTTTGGTCCTGATTTGGTCCTAATTTGGTCCTCGCGCCAAACAGGGCCAAGCTTGCTATCTTTTTACGACGGCCACCTCAGGTCCTCAGTAAGCCGTCGTAAAATATTTTTGGCTATTTTATTAAAGCGGTTTAACTATTTAACCATCTTAATAAAAGTGTAGTAGAACATGTATATTATCCTACCGTATATTTTAGAAATAGTCATACAGTATAAGAAATTTTATTTTCTTTTAAATCCAAATGGCTTATTTATCTAATAAAAAAAAGAAATGGCCTATTTATGACAGCATAGTAAACGCCAAAACTTAATTATTTATATTTATTATTTAAAACAAAATAGAAAAAATATTATATGGGATTTTAATTCAAGTTCATGAGTTGAAATTCAAATCTCATGCAAGATTAAGCCAAATAAACAAAATTTGAATCCTACTCGAAAAATATATAGCTATTTACAAGTGTAAATATATTCTTTTTCGAAAATAATGAGCAGTTTGATCATTATTTTAATTTTAAAAATCCAAAATAAGCACAACAAATTGTACTTTTTTTTATAATAATTTCATATCAATCTCATAAAATTATTGTTTAATATATCAAACTGATCATGTTCTTCTATTCATTATAGAATAATCTTTGCAGTTAAAATTTATTAAAATTCTTAATGTCTAGAAACTTAACTGTAGTTAACCTAATTAGGTAACCCTAGCTACTCACCTCCTCTTGACGCGGATTTTTAAAGTTTCTTTCTTCAAATTTTATGTTCATAAATTTTATTTAGTTTCTTTAGTTTGATTACTTTAATTTTAAATAGCATTTAATTTATTAATATATTAATACTATGTTATGTAATCTAAAGATTATGATACGTAGATATTATTTTTTAATTAATAATTTTATAATTTTATAAAAAAATATTTTTAGATATTATTAATTTTAACAATTATTTTCTCCGGATAACATAACATTAACATTGAACCAAATGCCCTCTTTCTCGCGGCATAGAGGTTGAGGCAGACACCTTAAAGTGAAGTTTCTAGCGAGCGATGAGTTAAATTTTTTGCAGATGATTTAAATTTACGACGGAACATTGTAAATGGAAGAATGACCTTACTGCCGCGATCCACGAGATCCAACCCATGGTTTATTTAAATTTTAAATAAAGAAACCTTAATTAACTTTGTTAAAAATTCAGGTGAGTTTGATTCAATGTCATGTTGATATTATATTATGCTTTTTAGAAAAGATGAGTGTTTCATTTAATAATATAAAAAGAAAATATTATAAAAAATTATAAAATTATTATTTAAAATATAATATTTTAGGATATCTAAATAATATGATATAATAATAAGATAACATAAAATTAAATACCACTAAGATGTGTTAAATTATACGAGTTTTTTGAATAAAAATGAGTTAATTAATTATACGAGTTATTTTTTTAAAAGAATATGAGATATAAATGAACAGGAATGAATCTCGAAATAAAAAATTATTTTAGATTTTTTAATTACATAATACTTTTACAATATCAAATTATGTATTATTTAAATCTTACTTATTAATAAACAAAAGTGAATCTCGCGTTAACAAAATATCACTTCTAGCCTCTTTTAGTTCAAAGTATTTTTTTGGTTCAACACAAATTTTAGCTGTAAAAATCAATAATTATGTAATAATTTTAAAACATAGTATTACATATTATTTAAACCTTTAATATTATTTATACAGCAGCTAAATATTGTATTTATTTATTTTTTGATTCAAATATTGTATTAAATTTTGATAAAAATTAGTATATTAAACGAGAAAATTACTGATAGATTTCTTTTAAAAATTTTCAATATCTTAATATTCAATGAAATTTGTTAGTTAGACTGTTAGAATTTAAAATAATAATTTAAAAGTAAAGTAAATTAAGGACTCAATGGGCCTACAATTGTAATCAGGAATGTAAATAAAAATTCAAAATGTATAAAATAAAGTGGTTTTTTTTTTTTGATTGTAGAAAATAAAGTGTAGTTATCAGTAATATGATATAACCAATTAGTAATTTGTTCTATTAAAAATTATAATTTAGAGTAATTTAATAATATTAATGTCATCCAGATTAAAAAAACATATAAAGAAATTAAGCTAGCATAATAATAAAATAATAAAAAAAAAGTTTTTTTTTATTAAGTTTAACAATACTTACAACCTAAGGAGTTAAACCTTGAGCTCTGATACCAGTTGTGTAGAGAGAGAGAGGGGTGTGATTACAGTGGATGTGCGAAGAGAGGGAGAGAGGAATAGTGTGCAACCGATGCTTCCACAAGTCGGAAGCTCCCGATTTTATAGAGAAAAAACAGCATCTAAATTATTACAAAGTGCATGAATTATTGTTTGAAGCGGACTTAAAGCATAATATTCCTTCTATTATTGTATTGAGATGCCTGATGCTGAGATAAAGCTGATATTCCTTCATAATTGTACTGTAAAGGCTCTGATATTGATCCAAAGTGAAGATGCTTCGTATTATTGATAGACGAATATGCTGCTGGAAAATTAAAGAAGTCCCTTTAATCAAACTGTAATGAAACATTATCTGAAGTTGAAGAAAAACCAATCTGAATTTCTGATAACAACTATTCTGTCTTGGAACCCCATTGAAAATCTAAATTATTATCTGCTTCGGTATCAACCTCCGTTATATCATCTTCATCATATACTAAAATTCTATCATTGCTCTGAAATTTATATTGATGTCTCTCTTGATATACTGATAATAGTTCTGATAAATTCCTCTTCTGTTCATATTCCCATAAATATTCAAAAAAAACTTTTAATTCTGGCTGTCCCCTAGTTCTTTGTCTGGAGAGACGCCAAATTTGATATACCGGATAGACCAGATATTGATCTGGCTCAACAAATGTAGATATAATCTTGAACTCTAAAATTCTATCATATGGTTCTGTAGATGATATAATGGTCTTGATGATCTGAGGAAATCCGTTCCATTTATCGTAATTATGAGTATCTATAATGAGTTTTCTGACTATGCCCAACTCAATCGGGTGCTCCATATGTGGCGTAAATGCCACAAACATTCTCTGTCTTCCATCTGATAAGCTTATTAATGTCTCTTTTAATAAATATGACAATGCTCTGTCTTCATAAATATTGTCCAAAATCCTTGTTTGCAAATCCTTTGGTAATAATATCATAACTTTTCTGAGACATTCTTTTCTTTTGGCCTTCTCCATATATAGGGAATTAATATTTTTATGTTTATATATTAGTTCTAATATAGGATATAGTTTATCATATTCTTAAAGATGATATTCCTAGCATTTTCGAAGAAGATGCTGAAAAAATTGTTTCTCATTCTGAAGTTTATTTGTAATATTATGGAGAGCGTATTCCATATGAGAGATATGAGATATTATTTCACGAAGATTATATATGAGTGAAGGATTATGTTGTAATTCTCCTATTATTTTTTAGAGGCTATTTATTATGGAATATGTCTTTGCAGACATAGGTATATATGATTTATAGTTGTTAATGCTGCTCACTAGCGATGATATTATTTGCTGATTATATCTATCAAGAAAATCTATGGTTATTACTTCTTCTTTAAAGGATGTAGTTCTATTATATATTTTGAGAGAT
The DNA here is from genome assembly GCA_019297695.1 of Apostasia ramifera. Classification (NCBI taxonomy): domain Eukaryota; kingdom Viridiplantae; phylum Streptophyta; class Magnoliopsida; order Asparagales; family Orchidaceae; genus Apostasia; species Apostasia ramifera. Next base: position 189,442 of record JAEMOT010000781.1, read on the forward strand.
GAGATATTATACATTCTCTATTGAAAAATATGAGAATTTATAGAGGAAGAAGTATTATACGTCCTTTGCTGAGGATTATATGAGTTTAGCAATTTACCTCTCTAGGAGTTATCCATATAATTTTCTGCAATTATAAAAATTTCCTGCAATTATGAAGAATCCGTAGGACTATTTTCCCGAGAGAGAAAATCTGCTAAAATGTTAGTAAATCCAAGATTGAAAGAAATAGTATAACTATATTCATCTAATTGTAAAAGTCATCTTATTCTTCGACTATTATTATCATATTTTTTATTTTTAATATAATGATATAATCTTTTATTATCGGTTATAATTTGAAATGTTCTAGGTAATAACCAAAACTTAAAACTTGTAACAGATTTCAAAATTGCTATAAATTCTTTTTTATATGTTGAATAGTGTATTTTTGATTTTGTGAATTTACCAGAAGTATATCTAATAATTTCTTTTTGATCTGTAACTAATACTCCTGCCCAATAATAATTACTAGCATCTGTATAAAATATTAATTGATTATCCTTTGTTGGTATTATTATTTTTGGTATTTTAGTTACAATTATTTTAAGATATTTAATTTCTTGTTTTTCAATTTTATTTAATTGTATTTTTATCTTATCAGTTTTCCATCTTATTATAGTTTTTTCAGTATCCTTTTTGTATTATTTATTAATTGTATTTAATTTTTCTTGTAGATGTTTAGTATATTGACTTAATCTAGGAATATATTTTTTACCATAGTTTAATATTCCTAAAAAATTTTGTAATTATTTTACAGTTTCAAAAGTATTTGAAAATTTTTTAATTTTAATTATTATATATTTTTGTAATGTTATTTTTCCCTCGTCTATAATTTTTCCTAAATATTCAATTTTTTGTTTACATAATTCTATTTTATTTTTTCCTAAAATGATTCCGTGTTTAATAAATAAGTTTTTAGCTACTTCTAAATGTTCTAAATGTTGTTCATATGTAGGTGAATAAACAAATATATCATCAATATATACGAGAATAAACTGATTATAAGATGAAAAAATAGAATTCATTCATTTTTGAAATATTTGATGGGCATTTTTCAACCAAAAGGCATAACAGTCCATTGTAAATATTCAAATGGAGTAGAAAATACAGTCAATTCTTTTGACATATTATCTTTTATTTTGATTTGCCAAAATTTAAATTTAGCATCAAATTTACTAAATCATTTTGCTTCACTTATAATTTTTAATATACTTTCAGTGCTAGGAATATAAAATTCATCAAATTTTAAGTTATCATTAAGTTTTTTATAATTTATTACTATTCTAGCTTTTCCTCATTTTTCTTCAGCATGGTTTCTTACCATGAATGCTAGAGACGAATAAGGTCTAGATGAATTTTCTATAAGTCCTAATTTTTTAAGTTCTATTAATTATTTTTAAAATTCTTCTATATCTTGAGCAGAATATACTAAGGGTTTTATTCGTATAATTTTGTTTTTGTCTAAAGTGGTTAAAGTACAAAAACATGGACTTCTATTGAATAATAATAAAGGGTTATCAGAAAATACTTCTTGCAATAATTCTATATATTTTAGTTTAAAGCTTTCAGTTAGAGATAGAATTTCGGGTTTATATTTCATTCTTATTAGTTTAAGATGATTAAAAATTTGTGAAATATATAATAAGTTGTTTATATAGTAAGTGATAAATATTAATTTAATACATCCATACCTATAATCATATCACAAAAAAAATCTTTACATATATATATGTGAGGGAAAAATAATGCTATATAATTATCTTCAGCTTGGGCTAAAAGAGTTATGTTTTTTACATATTTTAAAGTTTTTATTGTACTGTTTATTCCTGTAATTAAAATTTTTTTCTCAAGTATTTCAGCAAATTTATCTACCCAAAATTGTTCATTTATAATACTTCGTGTTGCTCCTGTGTCTATAATGATGTAAATATGGAATGGTTTATATCCTGGAAAATTTATTTTAATATATATTTTATTTAAATATTTATTCATATCATGTAGATTCATATTCAAGTTCAAGCTTTGTGATAGGAAATATTATTAGGTCAAATAATTTATAATTCTTTCTTATTCTTATCATAGTATCTTGTTCATTATTTTTTATTATTGATTTTATTTCACCAGTATAATCTGATCTAATAATTCTTTCTGCTACAGTCATATTATTATTAAATATCTAATCATTTTTTTCTTTAATTAATTCATAATATTTATTTCTATTTTAACACTTATTTCTGTTCGAATTTTTGAAGATGTATTTGATTGTATTAAAATATCTTCTTTTTTATTGTAGAAAATAATTGTAGTTATCAGTAATATTATATAACCAATTAGTAATTTGTTCTATTAAAAATTATAATTTGGAGTAATTTAATAATGTTAATGTTTTTTTTAAAATTGAATTCGGCGAGAAATCCCGACGACGACGACGGCAGATAACGCTGCTTGCCGGCTCGGGGCTCAAACGCCGTTGACAGGTTCCGTCTATCGCTGCCCGCGGGTAGCTCGCAGGCAAAACATGACAAAAGACAGCAACCGGGCAGCTCGTGGGAGGGAGAGGGTTAAGGGCCCGATTCTCTCTCTCTCTCTCTCTCTCTCTCTCTCTCTCTTGCTGGACGGGTCCTGACCCTCTGATTGGTCGTGACGCGTACGATTTCGACGAATCTGAGAGTTGCGGTAATCGAATCTAATCCCCAAGCTTGGCGGAGGTTGTATTACTCTCAAGTTTGAATCTTCGTAACTCCCGCAGTTCTTCGCGTTCTTTGTTTTTTCCCATCGTTCATCATCGAGTTGGGTAGTGCTCTGCTTCTCTTCTCTGGCCTTTTGCGTGGATTTTAAGTACTACCATGTGGATTGACGGGTTTAGGGCGTTTCAACTAAGTGTCTTCCTGACCTTTTGCGATTGATGGAAAACCAGCTGAGTTTGTGATTAATGATGCGTTGCTTCTTCATTTCTTAGCTTGTTTACTGTTTATCTTGTTGACTTCGTTGAATATTTTGCTGGTTTGCGATTGTGCGGTCACGTGGCTTCCCCTTTATAGAGGATTAAACCTAAATTTAAGTTCAGGGACAGTTGGAACTAAGTTTACTGGTGTGTTTAGCTTAGTTGTCTCTTATTAGGTTTCTATTAATGGTTCTCCTGCGTTGAATGCCTATCTATCTTTAGAGATTTTTTTTGGAATGATAGGCTATGATGGCAATTTCAGCTGGGCTTGAATTTGCCCTGATTTTAGCCTTAACTTCACTAAGAGTTAGCTAGGAATGGTGATTAGGTGGGTGTATTGAACGCATACTCTGCTGTACATCTCTTAATCCATTTTTAGAACCACACTGCCCTGTTTAAATATTTCCGAACTGCCCAACCGTCCTCATGAACATTGGATAAAAACATAATACAAGTCACATTACAATAATATTTTTAGTATTTAGCGTTGGCAATAACATTAATACCATTAATAAATATTACGGGTTTGATTGGCAGTGTTTTTTTTATTGAAATTTGTCATACTTCATTTATATTTAGAAACAGAGATCAATACAAATCATTGGACCAAGGAATAAAGGTAAGGCATCCCTCCAAATAATATCCTCCTCTAAACTGAAGATAAGATTTGCCAGAAAGTGAGCTACATTATTTTCAGTTCAAAAACAATTAATGATAGTGTTATGATGAGGTTTGCACATCCCCTCCCGAATACCCTCCATTATGTGGGCCTCAGGGGATAATGGTGTTGGGTTAGATATAACATGGATAATATTCACTGCATCCAATTCAATAATGCAATCCTTCAAAATCGTATTCCTAAATCAACTTAGTGCCCTCTTTCACTGTCATAACTGGCCATATAAGTAGTAAAATAAGCTTGGAATCTTCTGGATGCCGCTGCTGCGACCATACTTGAGTGATCAACAATGACAAACCCCACTCAAAAAATGTCTATGGAGGGACTCACTGAAGCATCAACATTGACTTTACTTGCACCCTTTCACAAGAATTGCCATGATGAAGAAGGCCGGGTTATTTTTTGGAGCTGCTATATCTGTTCTTCTGCTTGAGAGATAATCCCTTATGATGCGTCTCGCTTGCTCTGTGATCTAGCTAGCTAACCAAGGCTACCAACGAACAAGAGTTGGTTACAAGATAACCATATACTCCAAGGTATCAAACAAAAAATTTGGATATCAGTAGTGTTGATTCTTTTGACAACAATGCTACATTGGTTATCAAGAAGACCATCTTTGAAAGAGGTAAGCTCTTGTCCCAGAAAGGATGAACTACATAGCTCTCAAGTCATATGGATTGACCAAAGAGCATGTAAAACTGTTACCATCTCCTCTCTGCATACAAGGAAACAATTTCAATCTCTATACCTCACTTCACTAACTGAGTTCTATCACGGAGTGCTTTGTTAAAGGCCTTCCACTTATGAATCTTTGACTTGTTTGGGATGCTTGAGTTCCATAATTTCCTCCAACTCCTAGCCTTTGCCCGGAGCTTCCAACTGCATTTCGAGAGCTCATAGCCATTTGGTAACCTAATTTCATTGAGTATCCCCCTTTTAAGCACCATACCAGTCTATCAACTTTTCTATTTTCTTGTCCCAGAACCTCCAGAATTGAAACGTGATTGATGTTCTAAAGGTGCTTTGAATTCTCCAATCCCAATCTGATGCCAAAATCAGGCCCCGAACCCGAATTTCTGCATCTTAAGCCCAATGAAAACGTTATGTGTAAATCTACTTTGTTTGGTGAAGAAGTTTGGTTTTGACTGAGTTATGATATTGAATGTGAAAAATATTTTGTATTTATTTGTTGTTGAATCTTGATTTTTAGCATTCAAGATGATATTTTGTTTCTTTTAAAGATAATAACATGAGAAGACTGAATAATGAATTCATATCAGTAATTCCAAACTATATTTAAATTACAAGAGAAAAAGGCCTAAAAGAGAACATATAATGTGTACGAAGAGGTGACGTTTAAATGAAAGCTAGATATTAAACCTGAGTCCTACTATATATGACATGGGAGGCGAACTGAGGCACACAACCATGCACTACAAAATCAAAAAACACATATGACCCATGTTTGGTTGGATGCGCTAAATCTTCTTATATATCACATTATTCCAGTTTCTCCTTGAAAAATAATACAAAATCTATTTAAATCTCTTTAGGACAATGATATAAGTTTTTTGTTATTTATCATATCAAACTGTAAGTATTGTAAAAATGAGAATATTAATGTGGATGGGTAGGTATATGGGAAAGAGAAATATGAGAAATGAGTATATTTGTAAGAAGATTGAAGTAGCCTCTATTGAAGATAAGTTCAGAGAAAGTCAACTTAGATGATTTGGACATACATATTGTAGGCCGATAGAGCATATGTTAAAAAAGGAAGAGGAAAATTAAAAAAGATATGACAAGAATTTACAAAAAATCGGTTTGTGTACTTAGAGCTACATGAAGAGCTATTATTTGATAAAGTGCAATGGAAAGTGGAAACAAATGATTCATATGGCCGACTTCATCTAGTGGGATGAAAGCTTGGTTGTTGTTATTGTATCATATCAAAAAACTCAATTAATTTGGAATCAAAGAGCAATGCACTTCATTTTAAATTGCATGTTTGTTGATGTTTGATAAACTTTCTTCTTTTATTTACTACTTTGTAGAATAATATTTTTTGAAAATTATTTTTTTTTGAAAATTGTATTTCGAAGAATATTAATAAGGTTTATGTTTTCCCAACTTCAATAGCAGATTTCATTTTCTTCTATATTGTATGACATGGTTTATGTTTCTAGTGAACCGATGGAAGATAAGAATAACATAATTCTACCTTTTGTGTGTGTTCAAGCATAATAGTGCTTGTTTATGAACCCACATACTCATTTGAGGATTGAGAATTTGCATATTTTTGGCATGAGATATCATTATATCATATACTTTTACTGTTTTCCTCCAAGTAATGTCATGCCTAACTAATATTTCCTATCATAAATACAGGAAGTGAAACATGTATCAGCCGAAGCATATTAGTAGTCTTTCATCAGCTCACACCAATGGAATTGTACTAGACCAGCAAATGGAATTCAGTGGCAACACTGCGGGCCCTAATGGTTCTCTGAACAACTCTAATAACTCAAACTTGTCCTCAAGACAGCGTCTAAGGTGGACCCACGAGCTTCATGAACGTTTTGTTGATGCCGTGACTCAACTTGGTGGACCAGACAGTGAGTGTTCTTCCTTTACCTTGTCCATCACTAATACATGTAATATTACCATGTAATATTTTGCGGATTGTGGATGCAGAGCTACATTTTTTGTCTCTTTGTTTTTAGAAATCACCATGATGGTTGTATTAGTATGTAAGTGTTCTGAGATTAAGGCAACATGTATATTCTCCTATTCTATACAAATGACAATGCTGTGACCGCCTGATTATTTATTATGACTGTTATTTACATATTGTCTTTTTGCAGCATGCGTAATTGTCTTTTTCCTTAAGCAAATTTTAAATTGCTTTCACATTACTTGAAGAATCAAAAGAAAATTGAGAATATTTAAATCTCTTAATATGTAAATTATCTTAATTGGGGGACTACAATATAGAAAAGGGCTTTCTGGCATGATAATAGAGGTCCATCATGCTCAAGAGAATATATGAACCCATAAGTTTTTCTTGAGGATTGCTATCTTGGCATTAATCTTTTCATGACCTAGCAACATGCGGACATTTTATTTACCAGTTGCTATGCAGAAATTTGGTATCAATACTCATGAATCTGTCTAATTAATCTTGTTGATTAGCATTTTCTATTCATTGTTATTCTACCTTTAAAACCAAAATAGCAACAGCATTCTGGGATACTATCATTCAAGATTTAATGGCAGTCATGTAAAGATTTGATAGGCTTGGAAATTTTTGAAGATCGATCCTTTTTGTTTTAATTTTACCCCATGACACTATAATTTCCCCCTACACTATTTGGAAATTGTGATAGTATTGTGGTTCGAACTTAAGATCTCCAAGTACCCAAGTAATCTCCTTCCCCATTGGACTCGTAGTTGAATAGAAATTGTGTTTTCAACAAAGAGTTAAAGTTGATTTGCTTGAACTTGAGTAGCTCCAAGCATTGAAAATGCTTATCTCAAATGGAAAGTTTTATAAGTATGGATTGCTTTATTAGGATATTGTAGTTTTGCTCATTAAATGCATTGAAGCATGAGCAAGGTTGGTCTTAGGTCTATGCAACAACAAATTGAAGTAGAAAAAACAAACATGCTTTGCTAAATTTTATGATCACATCATTAACAAGAAGTTTTCACATGTCATTGGTAGCCTTTTGATATAAATTATTTTTTTATTAATTGACAAGCATATTCAAGTAACACCCTATGATTCTTTTTTGTTGATGACATAATTCTTATTGATAAGACTCACTAAGGTGGTAATTAGAAGTTCTCGTGTTAAAGTAGTACCTTAGAAGTAAAGGGATTTAAATTGAGTTGAACCTTATAAAACATGGTACATTCATTGTAGGTTTAGTGATCTTGAGGATGTGAGAATTTCAAATACTTTGAGTTTATTATCGACACTAATGAGAGTATAAAGAAGGAAGTTAATGACAAAATCAAGGACGACTAGTTTAAAGATGACGACTTTAACAAGAGTTCCATGTAATAGAAAGATGTTTATCACATTGAAGGTTAAATTTTGTAAGATTTTCATCCAACCAATTATACTCATGGGAGTATGTGTTAAGATTTTGAGTGTCAATATATTCAGAAGATTAGTGTAGTTGAAATGCAATATTAAGATAGATGAATAGTCACATTAGAATAGACTAAATTAGAAATTATTTTATGAGAGAGGATATGTTTGGAACCTATAGAGTATAAGTTGAGAGAGAGATATTTAAGGCGGTTTAACTATATCCATCATTGACCTGTAATGTGAGGGGATACAAGTTATGACATCAAAAGAATGGAGGGGAAAGCCAAATTTGACATAGGATATGGTCCTTGCGCTTGTGAAGAGCATTGATTTACTAGTTTCGAATGAGGCTTCTTGTTATTTTTGTTGTTTTTTCAGTATGATGTCGTTGATAATAATCACTGCTTCTTTTTCTATTGCTATATTTTCGTTTTGGCTCTCTAAAAAATTACTGTAGTAGTAATGTCATATTTGAAAAGTTGTTATTGTTCCCGTTGAATTCTTTTCATAAAGATCTTAAGGCTTCTTTCTGTTTCAATTGGGAAAAAGGAGACTGAATAAAAATAAGGCTTTTGTTGCATTCAAGTTGTGTATCTATGATTGTTTTTCATCCATGAGATCTTTTCTTGGAACAGGAGCCACTCCAAAAGGTGTCCTCAGAGTCATGGGTGTACCAGGATTAACTATATACCATGTGAAAAGTCACTTGCAGGTATCGGATGTTACCGTTGTTATTTTTCTTTTCAAATTAATCTTTTTTCCTTCTCTAATTTTTTTACTTGCCTATAGAAATATCGACTAGCAAAGCACATCCCTGAGTCTTCATCCAATAGTATGTTTTTGTAATTTGTTAATTTTGTAGGATATACCCTACCATAAACATATCTCTCATGACTTCCATCATTGTTTTCTATTTTTTAAATACAGATGTGAATGTTGAAAATGAAGCACCTGGTGACCTACCTTCGGGCTTGGATAACTCTGTGTCATCGTAAGTACAGAATTCTTTTTTTGGGTTTTGAACGAGAAGCTTCTCTGTCAAACTTTCATCATTCTGATTTATTTACTTAAATCATGTGTAAACAGTTTTGTCAACACTCGCTTCTCATGTCTCTTTACCTTATTCTAATGTATGCTACTGTTATTTTCCTGTGTACCAGCATAACTTGTATCCTCCTTGTTGATTTCCATTGTTTTGATCTGAAAGCAGTTGGCATTAGAAGCATTACGTGTAAGAGACACAGAGATCATGGTTCTGTTGTTTAAGTTGGATTTACTTAGCAATGCTACATTTTATTAATTTCAAATCTGTCGTTCTAAACTTTCTAGATCTGTCTGCTTCTTTGTTAGAGTTTTTAAAGATAATCTGAACCAGATTACATCTTGAAGAGCTTATGCCTAATCATTTTGGCAAGGAAGCTAGTGTTTTGCATATGAAGTGCTATTTCATTGTGAAATCAGAATGTGCAATGCTCTACAGTATAGAGTTCCTATTCCAGAAATTATGTGTGTGCTAGTGTGTACACATATATATACATACTGATACCTATAAATAAGCATTGGTTTTGTTGTATACATGCAGACAGCAAACGCCAGTAACGAGACTTGGCTTTTCTACAACTCAGGCCTGGCCAGGTTAATTTTCTAGGTCTTGTTAATGTTGGGTCGTGGCTAGCCTAAGTTGTCAGGGATCAGGAAGAAGCTGAGCATGGATGGAATTATCATTTTAAAAAATTCACAAATATAAAATTTAGAAAGTCAGATTGGGAAGGCATGATAGCTTTTGGAGATTATTATTTTACTTTATACTTATTCTGTATTGTTTAGGTCCAATTAGTTGTTTTTTTTCTCTCTCTCTTTTTAGTCGTTGAAATATTAAAACAATCTTCTTGAATGTATGAATGGATAATTCTGCCAGTGGGATGCAAATAACTGAAGCATTGAAGTTGCAGATGGAGGTCCAGAAGCGACTACATGAACAATTAGAGGTGTGTTTATCCTTTGCTCAAGTCTGATACTATGATTATCTGTTATATTCTCTTCCTGATCAGCATTTTACCCTTGAGATTTTCTCAGTTTAGTGGTTTATTGATTTTTGTTCATTAACTGTTTACATAAACTGAAAGAAAAAAAGTTAAATTCATATAATTAGTAACTCATCAGAGCATATTTGAAATAAATACAGCAATCGTGACAACCTATGAGAGTTTTAGTTTTCATCTTGTTTATCATTTCAAATAACTGACAGCATCAGACGTAATTTTTCAAGGTAATCAAAGTAACCCGCCTTCAGTTTTTAAACTGTATACATAATCAGACTATTTTCAGAGCATATTGGAAATAAATACAGCAATCATGATGCCTATGAGAGTTTTACTTTTCATCTTGTTCATCATTCAAATATCCGATAGCATCAGATATAATCTTTCAAGTAATCAAGTAACCTGTCTGCAGCTATTCAACTATGTATATCAGGGCTGGTCATGAGTTGAGTTCGAGTGACTTGGGTAAACTCTCTCTACTAAATTTTTTTTAGCTTGAATCCTAATTGTCTCAAACTATTTCACTATCTAGTCTGCTGAACTTAAAATTGGTCAATTTTGCGATGATTTCTTGAGTCAAATCGAGTTATATACCCACACCCACACAACCACAATCCCACACCCCACACGCCCACATACATATGCACAAGCACTTGCAAACGTTAGGGTTAGCCACATTTTGTTCCTTGGTGGGCCAGCGTGGGTGCCTAGGGGATGATAATTCTTCATCTTCTTGGTCTTGCTACAGAAAAATGGGAGGTGGCTTGTGGAGGTGGTCATGCTGCATCGGGTGTGGGGATTGAGGTTGCTGGGATGGGAAAGCTTGTCAGCGTGGACACAATTTTGATAAATGAAAACTAACTATGATATTTTTAATGGTAAATTTGTTATTTTAATTTATCTTCTCCAACTATATGGATCTTGATTAGGTTGGCTTTGTCTCAAGACTTAACTCAAAATAACTCAATTCAGTTGAAGTTCAGTAAAAAGAGCTGGGTTTCGAATTTCAATTATTTTTGTGTATATTTATAATATGATATGCATGTGGGTATATATATGTATATATATATATATATTTATATTGAACTAAAAGTGGATCAGTAATTATGTTTTCATCTTGTTATGCACGTGATCAAACTGTCAGATCCGTGTGCTGCCCATGGTTCACGAGTGGACTGCTAGTTTTTCTAAACCTGGCATAACTCTAAATGGATCTAAATCTAGTCTGATCAAAATTTTTCCGTTAGATGAGCCATAATTTTTCTGAATGAGATCATTAATTAATGATCATTATCAAAATTCCAAAGCAGAGTGATAGGTACCGTTTGTTTCTCATTCTTGCCAGGCTTGCATGAACTGTAATAGAAAAAGGACAAAAGTGCTTCATAGATCTAGTTCTTCTTCATCATATTGCCTGTTTGGTGTTTGGAAAAAAAATGATGATGGAAAAAATGTGGCAAATTTCGTAAAACATGCATGAGGGGAAATCAAGCAAAATTAGTTTTGTAAAAAGTTCCATAGGATATGAAATAAAGTCGATTAATTCATTGAGAATTATGTAGAATGTAAAATAAAGTTGTTTAATATTGGAGTTTGCTTGGGATAAATTTCAAAGTAAAAACTAGTATATTCTCTAAATGGAAAGAATCATAATCATTCTAAGGAAAAAATTATTGCATGGGTTCTTACCATTTGCCACACACAACCTTAGGTGTTCTTGATTTAGGTTCGCTTGTGATAATTTTTAGCATCTCGTGATCTAAATATTGAAATGCTATCCGCTTTGGCTATAGGAAATCGCGTGTAATTTAAGTACTTACTACGAATGTCACCAATTTTAGGACTACTCCAGCTCAAGTTTGCTTAACTTCAAAGTTTTCTATTTTTAGCCTCACAGTTTTGCCTCAAAAGACGCATTTACAGTTTGAGAACATGCTATTTATTTATACAACTTAGGAACTACTCTATCTTTTCGATGTAGTATGATTTATTATTTTGCCTCTCTTATCACTCATCTTATGGCCTAGAACCCTGCCAGGAGTATCTTTGCTCCAATGATTCTCTTCTGTTGGGACATCTCTTGGCGATTACTCCCCGCTCTCTTCGGCTATTAGTCGTCACATAATGGGTGTTATAATTTGTTAGTGTTGTGGACCTGTGGTGTGATCTTTCATTATTTTTTGGGGATAAAACATTTTTCTTTTACCTTCTTTAGTAAAACATTTAGTAATATTACGTGCATTTTCACTACCACTATATATATATATATATATATATATATATTCATACTTCCCTTTGAGCTAAAGCGAAACTAAAGCTTTGGAGGAATGCTCTAGAATCTAAAGGTTTGCATCTCAGTAGATCAAAAACTGAATATATGGAGTGCACATTTAGTCAAGAAAGAAATACTTATATTGGAGATGTGACAATTGGTGATCAAATTATCAAGAAGAGTGAGCGCTTTAGATACCTTGGATCAATTATACAAAATGATGACGAAATAGATAATGACGTTATTAGCAGGATTCAAGCAGGCTGGGTAAAATGGAGAAATGCTTCTGGTGTGTTATGCGATAGAAAAATCCCATCCAAAATTAAGGGTAAATTTTATAAAACTGTAGTAAGACCAGCGATAATATATGGTGCTGAATGCTGGCCTGCAAAGAAGAAATATACAAATAAAATAAATGTTGCAGAAATGAGGATGTTAAGGTGGATGTGTGGATATACACGAAAGGATAGAATGAGAAATAAGTATATCCGAAAGAAAGTTGGTGTTGCACCAATTGAGGATAAACTTAGAGAAAGTCGGCTTCGATGGTTTGGACATCTAAATCGTAGGCCAATTGAAGCTCCAGTTAGAAAAATTGAGTTACTGGATTTTGCCCATGTACAAAGAGGAAGATGGAGACCAAAGAAGACATGGCAAGAAACTATAAGGAGTGGTCTTAGTTACTTAAACTTAGATAAGAATTTGGTAACTGATAGAGCGCAATGGAAACAAAGGATTCATGTAGCCGACCCCACCTAGTGGAATTAAGGCTTGGTTGTTGTTGTTGTTGTTATACTTCCCTTTCACATGTGATGAATTAAATTTGTAAATCCAAATGCCTCAACAAAGTAATAAAATTTATGATAAATTATACCTGGCATTAGTTGCTTTTCATTTTGGTTCATTGTTATTAGATCGTTTCATCCAGAACGTTGAGCTCAATAGTTGTTTTCATGCAGACCCATTTTTAACTTGTACCCTTAATTGAATTGGAATACTATATTATCTTTCAACTTCTCTTTTCTCTATCTGTCTCTTTATTTTTGTCTTCCTGAAATAATAAGAGTTTAGGCTTTTATAGTTTTCAATAAGTATTATAAATAATCATTTTATATGTGGACGCATATGAAGCTCGTTATGGTCGAGTTTATTAGCAGCGCGTCAGAGCTGATTCAGTACTCTCTATTTGGTTGGACTGAGTTGTATTTAGTTCAGTTGGTTTGAATCAGTTATTAGTTGGGTTAAGTCATGGCTAGTCGAACTTATTTAACTAAGTCACTTAATTTGAATTTGAAAGTTATCTGTTAGTTAGACTTAGCTAAAATTAAGGAATTTTATTTTAAAATTACATTTTATTTAATTTTAAAATAAATTATTTTAATTTTAAATTAGTTTATATTACTTTCATCTCGCCAAATTAGAGTTCTAGTGTTATGAATTTTCCTATTTATAAGTTTAGAGTCTGTACTTTTTTGCTTATTTGATTAATAAAATTAATTTGCCCTTTTGATTTATATAATTTGAATCGTAATTCATGTAATTGAATTAATTTTAAATTGTGGAAGAAAAAGATTAGGGCCTAAGGTGAAAATTCTTCAATTTCTAATTTTATTTTTCCTCCCTTCCATCTTCCATCTTCCATCTTCCCAACCCTAGTCGTTATTGTCCCGCATCAATTTTGGTATCAGAGTCAAATTCCACCTCTACTGTTATCGTCGCACCAGGTTTCGCCACCTCCGCCTTGATATGTATACCTCTATGAAATTGTGGATTGACAATCAGATTCCAAAGATTTGTACTAGATCACTTTTCATAGGTTAGCTATATGGGCTTACCTTGTTGAGCATTTCTACCCACGCATAGCGGCTTACCAGCGCTGCACGCTACCAAGGCGCAGCAGCCCACTTAGTGCCGCTTGTGCGTGAAGCGCAGTGGCCTGCCCAGTGCCCTAGTGCATGAGATGTAGCGGCCCACCAATGCCGCTTATGAGTAAGATCTATTTGCTCGCCTAGCGTCACTCTGGGGCGAACAACCACTTGCGCTCGTGCCCCCTCGACGCAGTCCCTTCGTTGCGGCCCGCGTCGCCTTTGTTGGCTCTTCCTTGCATGCTGGCTTTGCTTCTTCTGTCATTTCCACCTCACCCGTAGCCCCGCCTCCCATGCCGACTCTCCCTCATGTGTCGCCTTACTGCAGCAGCCTTCGTGCACTTTGTGCGAGCTAGCCCTTCCCTAACTACTCCTTTGCGGCCTGCGCTAACCTCCACACTTGCAGCTTCACCGTTTGCTGGCATCTTCTCGTGTTGCCCCTCTCGCATTGCTTTTACCTGTATCTGCGCACTTTGTATATCTGCATTTTTTATTCTTTTTTTTTGGGTTCCTTTGCTTCTTCTATTCAAGTAAATCTTCTCTACTAAATTTTGATTACCACGAAATACATTTTGTGCTAGAGTAGGGAACTATTTGTTTATTTAGAATTATTTGATTTCTCACTTGTGCGATCTTTACATTTTATTGAGTGAAATTATTGATGGAAATATTTATGTGAGGACTCTTTTTTCTTATTCCTTGATTTTGCAATTTTGAGAATTTGGACTCCTCTAACCTAGTAGGCAATTGAGATTTACCTTTTGATCTAATTAATTTTGAAAATTTTAAGAGAGCTTTATTTATTGGCTTTAATTTTTGATTGTTACATATCTCACTTTGAAATATTCTGATTTTTATTTATGAAAATTTATCAAAATCTAACTTGTTAAGCTCAAATTGCATATCTCTTGCATTTGTTAGGGTACTTAGTTTATACTAGTATTGTATATAAGTTGAACAGTATTTACTCTTGTTCCACATTTTGTATTTGCATGCCCACTAGAGTGGACAAAGGTTGTTGATAGAGCCTTTATTGAAATTAAGGCCCATATATCTGAGGCTTCTACAATAAGACTCGTAGACATTTTTAAAGTCTTTGAAGTATCCTGTGATGCTTTGAGAGTAGGAATTGGAGTGCTAGGACAAGAAAGTCATCTTGTGGCTTTCTTTAGCAAAAACTTAAATGAAGCTAAGCAAAAATACTCCACATACGATAAGGAGTTCTATGCAGTATTTCAGACACTTAGGTATTAAAGACATTATCTCCTACTACAGGAGTTTGATTTCTTTTCTGATCACGAAGCTCTTAGGTACCTGAACTCGCATAGGAACTTAATTCACGACATGCAAAATGGATTGAGTTTCTACAGGAGTACAGGTTTGTACTCAAGCATAGAGCAGGAGCTGATAATCGAGTCGTCGATGCTCTTAGTCGTTGAGTTTCTTTACTGTCCATTATGAATGTTGAGTTGTCGATTTCGACAGACTCGAGAACGCCTATGAGGGTTGTCTTGATTTTGGAATTATCTATGCACAGTTGCGAGATGTGCCATCTGTACGAGATGGACATTTATTTCGAGGATGTAGGTTGTGTTTGTCCAGTACCTTTGTTAAAGATTTCATGATCTTGGAGTTTCATGTTGGAGATCTTGTTAGTCATTTTGAGAGGAGCAAAACAATTATTGTTGTAGAAAGTCAATTTTATTGGCCAAGCCTCAAGGGAGATGTAGCATGTATGGTTGCTCAATGTAGTACTTGTGCTGTTGTAAAACAGCAGAAGCAAAATATAGGTCTCTACACCTCACATCCTGTTCCTGATTGTTCTTGGTAGAACATCAGTATGGATTTTATTATTGGGTTACCTCGTATTGTCGCATTTGCATTGTAGCTGACCATTTTTTCAAGATGACACATGTTCTATTTTGTTCAAAAACATTAGATGCATTTAGGATAATGAATCTTTTTTCTTGATGGAGTTGCGAGATTACACAGTTTACCCAAGTCTATTATTTATGATAGGGATGTGAGATTTTTGAGTTACTTTTGAAAAATTTTATAGCATATGTTGGGTACTAAACTTAAGTTCTCCATTGCTTTGTACCCACAAATCAATAGCTAAACTGAGATAATTAATTAAAGTCGTAAGCTACTTAGATGTCTGGTTGGGAGTAATGGTTGAAATTAAGATCTTATCATGCCTCAAGCGGAGTTCACATACAGTGATTTTGTCAATGGGTCAATAGACATGAGTCCATTTGAATAAGTCAATAGGCATAAGTCCATTCGAAGTCATGCATGGTTATAAGCCCAGGACCCCTACAGATCTTATACCTTTACTTATGCATGTTAGGTCATCTGAATTTGTAGAATCATTTGCACAATATGTTAGAAACTTGCATCACGAGGTCAGCAAGAAAATAAGTATCACCAGTAACACTTATAAGAAATTGGTAGATTTACACAACCATGAGTAAGAATTTTTTTAGAGTAATTATGTAATAATTCGGGTTAAACCTGAATGATTTTCATCTGGGGTCATTAAGAAATTACAAGCCTATGGAGTAAGCCCATTTAAAATTCTAAAACAAAATTGAGTTGAATGCGTATGTTCTAGATTTGTCACTTGATTTGTGGTGTTTAGTCAAACCTTCAATGTTTTAGATTTGATGGCATATAAGGAATTGGTGGTAATAGCCAATGATTCGTTTGAGCCTTCTACTCCCTTTAAAAGGGAAACCCATACCTGTGTGTTGACCAACCAAATTCACAAAAAAAAGCAAATTGAACAAATTCTGGATAAGCTGGTAATATCTACTCGAAATCAAGGGTATCAGTGATATCTGGATGGATTCATGAGTTATCAGAGAGGAGTTACAACTAATTAATTTAAGATATTTTGGAGAGATACTATAGTGGAGTTGACTCCTACTCAATCGATCAAGTTCTTCCTACCTTGGGAGGATTAGTGCAGTCACATATGGAGCTTTTTATGGTTTGGTTTATCAGAGGCATGCCAAAGCTGATTTAGTATTTCCTAACTAAATCCCTACTTAGTTGGATTGAGTCATATTTAATTCAGTTAAGTCAGTCATTAGTCAGAGTCATGACTAGCCGAGTTTGTTTAACTAAGTCAACTAGTTTGAATTTGAAAGTTATCTGTTAGTTAGACTTGGCTAAAATTGAGATATTTTTTAAAATAAATTATTTTAATTTTAAATTTTTTTGTTTAGTCCTACATTGTCAGAGCCTAAGGCGAAAATCCCTAATTTTCTAATTTTATTCCTTCTCTGATTACCATTTCAGGCAATTTTCATTTTGTATGGCCCTGTTTGACAATAAGCTAAAAATCATAACTAAAATTAATCATGGCCAAAATCTTAAATTTATTTTAAAAAAACTTAAAAAATTATTTTATATCTCATCTCACACAAATTTCAACATTAAACAATCACTTTATTTCACATCCAACACAATTCTCAATAAATCAATCAACTTTATTTCACATCCTACACAATTTTTAATATAACCAACTTACTTTATTTCACATCATACACATTTTTTAAAAATGACTAAAAATTTCAACCAAATCTTCTTTTTTTTCTTATTACCAAACAGAGCCTATGTTCTGCAATCATTTGTCTATATACATCATATATTGTGACTACCAACGCAATTCTTATGTTTTTTTTAATCATAAACTGAACTCGAGTCCTTGAGGTTGAGCATGTCTCTCACATTTTTGTACTATTTCACATACTGCTTTAGGTTGCTCAATTTTTACGCACAGGTCTTTTCCATCAATTTAATACAACATACTTGTATTACTTCTCATCTCTCTTTTTCTTTCTCCATTTCTCCCTTCACATCATTTTTATGTAATCCATCTCTTATTCTCCCTCTCCCTCCTTCCTTCTCTATCTCCACTTACTCTCTCAGCATCATTTCCTCCCCTCAGTCAATATTTGCATTGTGAGGAGGACAGAAAGGGGGACGGGAGGAGCTACGGTGAGAGTCATAAAAGGAAAATAAAGACAAATAGTGGCATTTTGATCAATGTTGTATAAGCCGTTTGAGTTTTGTACTTGAATATTTGGCATTATTGTGCTAGACTCAACTGGATGATTTCCACTTCCAAAAAGCTCTTGAAAACTTATTTCAGGTACAAAGACAGCTACAATTAAGGATAGAAGCCCAAGGGAAGTATCTCAAAAAAATCATCGAGGAACAGCAACGTCTCAGTGGAGTGCTGGCCGAAACACCAGGGATGAGCCTCCCACCACCACCATCCTCCATAGACTTTTGCCCCGACTTGGAACACACTGACCCTTCCACCCCCACTCGCGAATCTCCTCATAAGGAAAAGTCCTCTATTGGAAAACACATGAAGGCTGCCAATGCTCTCTTAACGTGCAATTCTCGCGAAGATTCCTTTCGCCGCGAACCATTGACTCCAGACTCGAGTTTCCATTCCAGCGGCTCGCCTGAGAGGTTGATGAAGAGGCAGAGAAGCAGTGGGAGTGCTAGAGACTTGATTTTGGGTCATCGAATACTCGAATCGAGCTCCGGTTCCGAATTTCAGCTGAACTGCTCCTTGTTCCCTGTTAGTGGAAGCCACATTGACTCATCAGGCACCTCTGTTGGAGATGACGACCAGTTTGGGACTGCATCTGGAAGTGAAATTTGATGTCATGATTCACATTATAGGATCTTGCTTCCTTGTGATCACTGTTCATAAATTCATGGGAAAGGAGAGAAATATTCAAACTTTATGTTTTTGAATTTTGGAGGTTTATATATTTCATTAAAATCCTGTTATATTACATATCTGATATTAAAATTCTTGTTATTCACTTACAAGCCACTATGCTTATACTAATATAATGTTATCAGCCATCAAATTAATTTCTATTAAATGAGCTCCATGTTGGGTGAATGACAGATATGTGTATAGTGTTCTATCACCAAAAAAAAAAAAAAATTGTAGTGGTCTGTTGGTAAATATGAATATTATTGTATATTGTTCAATTATGTAGTACATTTTGTGTTCATATATTGAGTCAGCATTGGAGAGGGAAAGGCTCCTGAAAATATTTAGGTTTGATGTTAATTTTTATTTGATTTAACGACATGTATGGATAATTTTATAAGAATTTATGAATTTATTATTTATATAGTGACTTCTGCAAATCAGAATTTCTAGAAAATATAATATTATAGTAAGATAATATTAGATTAATTTTTTTTTTTTAATTTTATTGAAGTGCAAGGTCAAGAGAAATTTAGTATGCATACAGTTTGGTTATCATCAAGTTTTACTAAAAAAAATTATTAATTTATCCCACAGGATGATGCTTTTTTCTAATGGAGAGGAAACCTTTACCCTGTTTGACTTGAGGATTAAAATCAGAATTAAACTGATACTAGTTTAAAAAATAATAATAATAATAATAATAATAATAATAAATAAATTTTTTAATTATTTTACACATATTTTAATATTAAAAAATTTTATTTTATTTTACATATTTAATAATTTTTAATAAAAATATCAATTTTATTTTACATTCTAGACCAAAATACATATGAGTAAACAGGAAGGCTGTGTTACTCTTTGTTTAATTATTACTCAAACATTTAACAATTAATTAAGTCTAGTAACTCCACAAATTGCAAATTTCAGTAAGGAAAGGCAAACCATGGTCAGAGCTCCAAGCTTGATAAATTTTTTTGGAAGTGTTAACACGTGGTTTCAGCGCTGCATCCCAGCCATACACGTGGCTCCCAGGTAGCATTAACTTTTTTTTTTGCTTTTATTCTCGCAGGTCTCAAATAGACCTGGTTATCGGATCGGACCGGACCGGTTCCGGTCCGGTTCTACCGGTTCCAGGTCCGGTTGAACCTGGAACCGGTCCGGTCCGATTCCAACTGGTTCCGGATCCGGTCCGGAACCGGTTACCTTATCTTGGATCCGGTCCGAGTCCGGTCCGGAT
>JAEMOT010000781.1:209419-245011 GCA_019297695.1 Apostasia ramifera
GAACCGGCAATCCAGTTCGGTTTCGAACCGGATAACCGGTTCTGCTTACGCAGAATCGGTCCGGACCAGTTCTGCGGCCCGGAACCGGTTAGACCCGGTCCGGTTTAACCTGTTCTAGACCGAACCGATTCTTACTGGATCGGTTCCGGTCTGGTTCCGGGTCGAACCGGTGCAATAAGCAGCCCTAGTCTCAAACCTCGGTCAAACTTTGACCACGTGGGTTCGATCAAACATCGTCCACAATGATCTAGGACCACCTCTAGCAAATATCGATGATGTTCCTCAGCTGCACCTGTCGCTGTCGGCGTGGCCCGACCTCACCGTTTTCCGTACAAGACATTTTTTTCAGACACTCAAAGCAAGAACCCGCATGCTTCAGCCATCACGAATCCCTAGAAGAAATACCAAGATCAGGGAGACAAGCTTTCCATCCGCTACTTCTGGCTCCTCCACTAGCCTACAATAGTAGAGCCATCAGCATGGGCTCAGCATTTGTTTACTTCCTCCCCTTCCGGAAAATCAGGATGGAGCTGCATTATCCGCTGCTTAACCCTTGAGCAGGAGGAGGCAGGGGAGATTTTTCCTCATCCCTTTGTAACGAGAGCTTGAGATAAGAGAAAGCTCTCTCTCTCTCTCCCTCTCTCTCTCTGTTGACGTAGGATGTGGGGGTCCCAGGAAACACCAGAGAGAAAGAGAGTTCCGGGAGACGGCGGTGCGCAAAGGGATAAGCTTGTTAACGGAAGCTCAGTAGGGGGGTGAATTCAGAGCATTCAGAGAAACACACAGAGGTTTAAGGTGGTTCAGGGAGATAATCCCCTACGTCTACCGGACGATCAGCGAATAGGTTTCACTAATGGAGAAAGGTGGCCTTGAAGGCTTGTACAGTGTTTTTAGAAAGAAGAAAGAAGAAAAGAGAGAGCTCCTCAGTTGGGGCTCTGTTACAATGAGAGTGAAGAGATCTTCTCTTATTTTTCGACGCCTCTGCCTTCTCTCCTCCGCCCTCTTGCGGGGAACTGTTCAGCGGTATTTGTAGCTGGGGGAGTGCGTGGCTTCACCCGGGTTTTCCGGAGAAAAGGCGGTGGACAAGCTCTGGGTTCGCGCTGCTTGTCAGCCACTGGAGAGGTCTGGAGCCATAAAAGGAGAGTGATATCCTTTAATATTTGTACTTCTTCTGGGGACCCATGATGGCTGGAGCATGCGGATCCTTGATTTGCGGGTCTGGAAAAAAGGTGCCTTGTACGGGAAACGGCGTGGTTAGGTGGAGCTGATTGCGACAGGCACTGCTCTGTAACCTCGTACCTGATGTTATCAGGGATGATCCTGGCTTATCGGGCACGAGGTTGGATTGATCCCTCGTGTCCGAGGTTTGACTTGGTCAAAGGTCCTGCAAAGTCAGACAGATGAGTCAGCAAATCAATCAACGAAATGGAGACCAGCTAGGCGCCACATGTACGGTCAGGATGCAGCGCAAGAACCACGTGTTAACATCAGCCCCCCGCATTGTTAGGGCGCGAATATTAATATGGGTCCTGGAATGCTAACCGTCGCGAGGGTGGACGCGCTGCCCAAGGCCTGCAAGGATAAGATGGGGGAGGCGCCCGCCGATTCGTATCCTTGCAGCTTCACTCTGAAGTTTCCCCTGTAAGAGAGAAAATTTGTTAAAGAGATGGAAGAGGAGAGGGAATGGACCGCCCTGGCAAGTATTTCGAAGAAGAAGAGAGCAGACGGAGCTCCGACTGAGGCCCCCCCCTCCGGAAAAGAAGAGGCCAGAGGTGCTGCCTGAAAAGATGCCGCGAAAGGAGGCGCCGACATACGCCGGGGCGACTCCCAGTGAAAAAGTGGGAGCCCCGACGGCCAAGGTTGCCGGCGTTCTAGCGCAAGCACTGGAGTCCGTGCAGGAGCCGGTAGGCACGGAGGCTGCTGAAGTGGTGGTTGTTTCTGACTCTCCTGTTAGACAGCCTCAAAAAGTCAGGAGCTGAAGGAGGTGGCCCTGGTGGGTAAGACGGCCACGGGAGAGAAGTTAGCGCCTGGGAAGGTCTTTCTCAAGGATGAAGAGGTTGAGCGACTCCTTCCCAGGTTTGGAGTTTGTGAAGGGTGTGTGAAGAAATCTCCCTTGCTGGTTTGTGGTCCTTCTTCCCTTGGTGTCCCAGTCCCCACTTCTGAGAAGAAAAGGAAGCCTCTCCTCCTTTCTCTCCCTCCGTTGAACCTCCGAAGTGATGAGGAGAAGGAAGAGAAGGATAAGAAGGGTGAGAAGGAGGAAGGCACCAAGATGGAGGAAGTGATTAAGGGGAAGAAGGGAGCATCCCTTCCAGCTGCTTCCAGCGCCGCCTTCGGCACCGAAGGGGCATGGAGTGTGCTGGGAGACAGATTATTCGAGATAAGGAGGGAAGAGGAGAAGATTTTGGGGAACACCTCTGAGGTTCTGGAGGTGGTAAAATCTCTGAAGGGCAAGGAGGAAGGGGAGGCCTGCCACCTTCAGAGGATAAGGGAGTTGGAGGGTGCTTTGTCTCAAGTTACAAAGCATTCTCTGAGTGACCATAAGGAGGAGCTAGGGAAGTTGCACCAATTGGAGGATAGCTAGGTTGGCTTCCCTGGCCCTGGTCAACACGGAGTGGGCTAAGAAGATCGAGGCTGCGAGGGGAGAATTCCATCGCAGTCTGTTAGATGTGAATCAGGCCCACTCTGTCCATGTCAAAGATCTCCAAAAGAAAATAAGGGAGTTGGATAATGAGAGGGAGGCTTTAAGAGAAGAAAGAAGGCGACTGAGGGAGGAGCTGGCCAAGGTTAGAGAGGCTTCGTTGGGGGCAAAGGAGGCGATCTTCGAAGTTTGCCGCCGGGAGGAGTTGCTGAAGTCTGAGGTCCATTCCCTGCAGGCCTTGGTGGAAAACAGCTCTGGATGGCGAGGACGACGTATGGAGGATCTGGAGGAAGCGGTGAGGAGGGCGGTGAAGATCGTCAGCGCCTCACCGGTGGGTCACCATGTGAGAGTCAGGCTGCTTTCGATGTTCTTCTGCAGACGTTGGTTGATGAGAATATCCTGGATCAGGAGAGCATCAGAAGCCCTGCGGTTCTTCCCTTCTGTGGTTCTAAGGGGCCAGACAGGTTCTTCGACGTCGGGAGCCACTGTCCAGAGGAGATTCCTCCACCAAGGTCCTATGCAGGTTGGGGGCATCAGCCACCTCCCCCCCGTAGGAGCTCTGAAGAAGGCCAGACCACTCCTCTTGAGGCCAGATGGTTGGGACGAACGCCCCCTCCCCAGTCCAGCAGCAGGATCAACCAGGGAGCCAGAAGTGACCTGCTTCCACCCTCAACCAGTTCCTCAACCTAATATGTTTGAGGGAATCATGGTCAGAGGAAGAGGGAGATCCTCTTCCTTTGCAGCACTTGAAGGATCCATTTCTCAAATAGATAACCCCAAGAAGAAATTCAGAGAAGAGACGCTCTCAGGACCCTCAGCTCATGTCTGACGGAACTATCGTTGAGGCGTGGAAACTGAGGAGTTCCCAGGGCGATCTGCTGTTGGTTAGGAGAGTTACACATTGGTGTCTAAGTTCTGAAGCCTTGTAATTTTCTTTGTTTTTTCCTGTACTCATGAGAGAAACATGTGAGGACAAAGAAAAATAAATTTGTAATAAGTTTTATCATTAATAAAAATATATTTTTCTTTTCAAAAACTTGTTATGAATGAATTCTTGCTTTGTATGTCTTTTCTTTCGTGTTTGAAACAGGTACCACAAAGTTTACGAAAAAAGAACATGAATTCATAAGTGAAAGTAAAGAAAGCACAACTAATAAACTAAGAAAAATTCTAAGTGAAAAGATGAGATAGTTATCCTCGTGCACGATACTAAAATACCGGGCGCGGGGAAAAGAATGTCCACCCCTTGAACCCTCGTGGACGACATACGACGGAACGGGGAGAAGCGATGCTTTGATAACCATGCGTTGCTTCGAGACCCGTGCGCCACTTCGATTTCTGGGATTGTCAGAAAGTACGAGCGGTCCGATGGCGCCCGCGCGCTGATCAAGGAGATCAGACGGTCGGAAGGTGAAAGGGTACAACCGTTTTCCTTTAAAAGGAGAACTTGCTCAAGAGGAGCTGCTAACGCTCCTGTTCACCTTCAAACCCTAAGAAAGAAAGAAAAAGAGAGAGAGACATTTGTTCCACCCTTAGTGAATCTTAACTATGGGAGGAGGAGAGATCGAGTGAGCTAAGCTAGCCGCCCAGTTTCACAAAGATTCCAGCTATCAGGAGAGTCTCTTGATGGAGCATGAGGTGCTTAACACCATTAGGGGCTTCAGGGGAAATCCCAACCTGACGATTATTCCTCCTTCCGCCAACCTCCGACCGAACAGTCCTCCCCAGGGGGCCATCTGCGTGTACCGTGCTCAGGTGGAGTACGGTCTACTGTTGTCGCCGCAGCCGGAGTTTAGGGAGATTCTGAACTCCTTCCAGCTCATCCCTGCACAACTCTCTCCCAACGCCATTGCCTATGTGTATTCCTTTTTGAAGCTGTTACAAGCTCAAGGGATACCGTAGACTCTGGCGTTGTTCAAGAGTTTGTTCAGTTGGATGATGGTGCCCGGATATAGGGGGTGCCTAGCCTTACGATCGAAGACGAGGAAGGCCATAATCTTGGGAGCAAGTAGTTCCCACTCTGACTGGAGGGACTACTACTTTTTCATCGGAGGTGACTTGGGAATCCCTCTGACGCCCGGGGTGTGCCCCCCTGAGTTCACTGGTGATGTGAAGTGGGTGGTAGGGCAGGATACCCTGAGGAACTTGGAGAGGTTGAAGGGGCAGAGCTGGCCCTTAAAAGATTTTTTGAGGCATGTAAAGAATGATGTATCCTTACATGCCAAGGCGCTAGGGTACAGCGTCTTGAAAGAAGTCACCCCCCCTTCTGGCGTAGTTATGATGAAGAGGGCCAGGAGGGGGCACCCTGTCACCTAACTCAGCAAAGAGGCTGCTGCGGAAGGGGAAGGAGAAGAAATAAGGGTTCCAGGGCCGGTCTGCGGCGGAGCCGTTGTCGATATGGTATCCTCTCCTGAGGATACTACAAATGACAAGAAGACATTGGCTGAGCTGGATTACACAGGGAAAGGTAAGGATCCCATGCCAGCCACCAAGCCCCAGGCAATCCCTAAAAGTGGTACAAGGGTTGTCATAGGGGGAACGAATAAAGGAAATAAGGCTGCCGCAGGCCAAGAAAAGGAAAAGGTGGAGGGACCTTGCCTGGAACTGGTTCCCAGGGAGGTCCATGGAGAAAAGAGGGGTTCTTCTGGGAACACAGAGCCCGAGCCCCCACAAAAGAAGGCAAGGAGTGTGGAGGAGAGGGATTTCGCTGCCGGGGAAGAGCATGACTGGCAGCGAAGTGTAGAGCCCCCTTATAGTGCCAATTTTGCTGGAATCTTTGGGGATAATGGTATGAGGTTGGCGGTGAGGACGACAGGGGATGATCGAAGAATGACCGTCCTCACCATGCCATCCGAGAATAAGGGTCAAATTTACCGAGGATAGGTAGGCCTGGCCCTAGGGAGCGGCCTGGTGGCTAAAGATTTGGAGGAGAAGATGGAAGCAACCTCCACCCCAGATCTGTACTCGGGACTGGCCAACAGGATAGCCACGGTAAGGATCTTTTTCAGGGTTTCCTATCCACTTTAATCCTGCGAATTGACTTGTTGTCGCTGCAGGTTCTTGCTCACTTGCCGTTGGCTCTGAACAGGGCTCTGAGGACCGAAGAGCAGGTGCTGGA
This sequence comes from Apostasia ramifera, assembly GCA_019297695.1. Taxonomy (NCBI): domain Eukaryota; kingdom Viridiplantae; phylum Streptophyta; class Magnoliopsida; order Asparagales; family Orchidaceae; genus Apostasia; species Apostasia ramifera. The sequence goes on from JAEMOT010000781.1 coordinate 215,176, forward strand.
GCTAGGATCTCATCTTGCGGTGAAGTCTTCACAGTTTGATGCCGTTGAAGGGGAAAAGGTCAAGCTGCTCGAGGAGAGGAATAAGCTGCAAGAGGAGAAGGCCAAGCTGCAGGAGGAGAAGAATAAGCTGCAGGAGGAACTTGCAGCCCGTCAGTCTGCCTTGGTTGCCGCGGAGGCTGACAATAAAGCCCTGCAGGAAAAGCTCGTCGAAGTCGCCGAACAGCAGGAAGCCCTTATCGCCGAGAAGTCCATGGCTGCTGTGGAGGCTTACAAGACTAGTCTTCCCTGCAGGAAGTTAAGGTTAGAAGGGATCAGGCGCTCATGGGAGGGATTGGCTTCCACTTTAATCCAAGGGGGGAAGATTACTGCCGCCGAACTTGGAGAAGTGGACCCCTTCCCTTGCATGGCCGCTGATCCAACTTACAAAGAGGAGAGTTTTGACCTGTCTGACGACCTTATCCATCATGTATTTAGGCTTTTGGATAGGACCGGCAGAGGGTAACTCATTCTTTTTGTAAGGAGAGTGAATTGTAATCCCTCTTTTGTAATTTCTTGATATTTAATAAAAAAGAATTTGTTTCTTCATACCTATTTTACTCTGATGTGTATGTAATGAGCAGGTATCTTTGTATGACATTGAGATGTTCTGACTGGTTCTCTTAATAAAATAATAAAGAGCTTTTGAACCATATAGAATAACCCAAGCTCAATTTTGGAACTTCCCGAAATCCATATAGAAAGGGAATAGTGATAGTCAAGATGGATTCCGCCCAGGAGGGGTTATCTGACCCAATGCCAAAAGGACTTTCGTCTTAAAACATTATGCACGATATTTGTACTTTTGGGCAAGGGCTGACCTTGGGGATCCCCTTCATTAGGGTTGTAGATACTTCTTTGTAAACCTGCAGAGGGAAGAAGTAATAATAATAATGGAGATCCTGCCTAGGGGGAGTTATCTGACCCAATGCCAAAAGAACTTGTTCTTCTAAAATATCGTGTACGATGTTTGTACTTGAGGCAAGGGCTGACCCTCTTTGAATGGCAAATCCTAGTGGGAAGCGAAGGCACCTTGCTTAGGGGGGACCTGTATCATAAGCTAATATCAGGGACTGCCCTAAGGTTACGAGCAGGCCTTCAGACCTTCCGCTGGCCAGATGGGCTTATGGAAGGGTCCCAAATATTTGTAGGAAACCCCGCCTGCCAGGCACAACTAGGCTTGGTGATCATCCTATTAGTGAAGGTTAGTGATTATGGGATCATCGTACGCGAGGTCCGGAACCTCGGGTACGATGATCGAGACTTGAGTTTTGAGATCATACCTGAGTGACGCTTAGGTCAATACGAATATCTCAGTATGTATTGACAAATGTAGGATTCATTGTCATAAGAACTCTAGAGTCTGAGAGAACCTTTAGGATAGTATATAAAGAAATTCAGATGTTTGAAGAATATCTCTGTACTTTTTGATTGAATCCGTGTAACAAATTTCTGAATGAATCTGTACAAAATGAATGATGCATAAGGAGTATCAAGATGAACTGCCATCAGAGTCTTTAGGCATAGAATGTCTTTAGGTCATCCCCACTCCAAGTTTTGGGGAGCTGGATGCCTTCAGAAGTCATGAGGTAGTATGCGTTTGGTCCAACAACCTCGCGCACGATGTAAGGGCCTTCCCAATTGGGCTCAAGCTTGGGAACCCCCAAATTGCTGTCAGCGAGAAGCCGTCGCTTGAGAACCAAGTCTCCCTGATTGAAAGTTCTGGGGTTAACCTTTCGGTTGAAATATCGCTCCATTCGACGTTTGTGCTCCAGGCGTTTGAGTCCGGCCAATTCTCTTTTCTGTTCCAGGAGATCCAGGTCGATCCGCCATGAATCATCATTTTCATCCATCCACGTTTGCAAAGCCTCGGGTTCGAAGTTAGCTGCGGCCTCTATTCTGGGGGAGAGGTGCTCCAGCTCAACTGGTATGACAGCATCCATCCCGAATGAGAGGGAAAAGGGGGGTTCCTGAGTAACTTCGAAAGGAGCTGTGTTGTAAGCCCAAAGAGCACCTTGTAGTTCTTCCAGCCAGCGGGCCCTGGCGCCGTCGAGGCGTTTCTTTAGAATATTTAGGATGTTCTTATTAGCGGCCTCCGCCTGCCCGTTGGTGTGAGGGTGCCAAACAAATGCGTATTTGAGATTGATCTGGTGTTCTTCGCAGAAATCATGGATCCTCTGATTGGCTAATGGAGTGCCATTATCTGTGATAATCACCATTGGTATGCCATATCTACAGACGATGTTGGCCCAAAGGAAGTTTTCTACGTTCTGAGCAGTGGGTTGAGTGAGCGGCTTAGCTTCAATCCACTTTGTGAAGTAGTCAACTGCGACGAGTATCCAGTTGTAGTTCTTCATGGCTGTAGGCATTGGGCCTAGGAAATCCAGCCCCCAAATAGCGAAGGGCCAGGATGAATTAATAAGCTTGAGATAACCTGCAAGCTGCCTTTGCATGTCGGCATAGTATTGGCATTGAGAGCACTTTTCCACAAACACTTTAGCGTCCTTGTGAATATTGGGCCAGAAAAATCCTTGGCGTAGGATTCGCATAACCAGACTTCTGCCATGGGCATGTGTTCCGCATTCTCCTCGGTGTACCGCTTTCATAACCTTTAGGGCTTCTTCTGGTCTCAAACACTTGGTGAGGGGCTTGGCATAAGATCTCTTGTAGAGCTCCCCATTGATGAGGGCGTACTTGGCACAAACAAGTTTTAGTTTCTGTGTCTCCTGTTTGTTGTCTGGCTAAATCCCATTTTTTAAGTAATCCAGGATCCTGTTTATCCAGCAGGGTAGTTGCTCTTCAGAAAAAACTTTGGTGCATTCGAAACTGGGCCTTTCAAACACCTGGGTTCGGCGGAGGTTGGGGAGCCCCTCCTTAGCAAGCCGGTCCGCCACTTGGTTCTCCTCCCGAGGTATGTGTGTCAAGGAGAAATCTTCGAACTTGGAAATCAAAGATCTGGCCAACTGCAGATATTTCTTTAATACCTCATCTTTTGTCTCAAATATATGGTTCACCTGGTTGACGACTAACTGGGAGTCGCTGAACACCTGTATGTGCTTCACAGCCATGCTAAGCGCAAAGTTGAGTCCTACAATGAGGGCCTCGTACTCTGCCTGGTTGTTCGTTGCTTTGAACTGAAGCGTCACAGCCTGATGCAGTGTAGCCCCCATTGGGCTAGTTAAGAGGATTCCGGCTCCCTGGGATTGTGATCCGAACGGACCGTCGACATGGAGGGACCAGAGGTTTGCCAGGGACCTGGCAAGTGGCGGCTCTGAAGTAGAAAGTTCGGCGATGAAGTCTGCCAGGGCTTGAGCCTTGATTGCTGTCCGTGGGACAAATCTGATATCGTACTCGCCCAGTTCAATGGACCATTTGAGCAATCTTCCTAAAACCTCGGGGGTTTGCAATATCTTCAGTAGTGGTTGATCTGTGACAACTTGGATAGTGTGGGATTGGAAATAAGGTCGTAGCTTCCTGGCAGTCGTCAGGAGGGCCAGAGCGAGCTTCTCCAAAGTGGGATATCGACTTTCAGTGTCTAGGAGCATGTGGCTGGTATAGAAGATAGGATGCTGTACCCCCTTCTCACTGTCTAGGAGGACCACTGAGACCGCAGTGTCAGATACTCTCAAATAAAGAGATAGGATTGTACCTTCCTTTGGCGCTACTAATATCGGAGCCGAGGTAAGATATTTTTTTAGCTCTGTAAAAGCTGCTTCGCACTCGTCAGTCCATTGACTTTTCTTGTTGTTGCACAGACATCGAAAGAACGGAGAACATCGGTCACCGGCTCTTGAGATAAATCTGCTCAAACTGTTGATCCGCCCTGCTAGCTTTTGGATCTCTTTGGCTGTCTTTGGGGAGGGCATGTTCAGAATAGCCGATATTTTATCAAGATTGGCCTCTATCCCTCTGGCAGAGACTAGGTATCCCAAGAATTTTCCCGAAGCCGCGCCGAAGGTGCACTTAGCGGGGTTAAGCTTGAGGTTGTACCTTCGAAGGGTATCAAGAGTTTTCCTGAGATCACTGAGGTGCTCTGTCAAGGTTTTGCTTTTGACCAGGATATCGTCTACGTAAGCTTTGAGATTCCTTCCCCTTTGGCCTTTAAAGACGGCATCAATCATGCGTTGATAGGTAGCACCGGCATTTTTGAGACCAAATGGCATGACGTTGTAGCAGTAAGTGTCGTAATCAGTGATGAAAGCAATTTTTTCCTCATCTTCCTTGGCCATCCAGATCTGATGATACCCGGAGAAAGCATCCAGGAAACTCATAACCTCGTACCCGGAGGTACGATCTACCATCGTGTCGATGCGAGGGAGAGGGTAAGTATCTTTAGGGCAGGCCTGATTCAATGTTCTGAAGTCTACGCACATTCTCCACTTCCCATTGGCCTTCCTCACCATAATGATGTTGGTTAGCTATTGGGGGTACTGGACCTCCCTGATGTAGCCGGCCCCCAGCAACTTGTTAATCTCTTCCCTGATGGCGTCCTGCCTTTCCCCGGCCATTACTCTTTTCTTTTGTGAGATGGGGGAGACGGCCGGAGATACATTCAAGTGGTGTTCGCAGACAGCTCTGTCCATGCCTGTAACATCTTAGGAGGCTTCCAAGGTTTTCACTATAGATTAGATTACAAAAGTGGTTGAGAAGTTGGAGAGTTGAGAAGAAAAAAAAGAAAAAAGATCCCCTTTTCCCAGTTACCATGAGGTTTTTATACCCAGGTCTATTCTATGGAGTCGCTTCAACAGTGTAGGCTTTAGCTCCCGTGTCAGACCATTACTGCTTGTAACGTAGCCGTGCTATGGCTTTGGATGTACGATGTACGGATGGCTCAGCAAGATAGCCGTGCTATGGCCTCTGCTATACGATGTACTGACGGTGCAATATGAGGGCCGGGGGGATTCTACCCCCTAAGGCAATAGGTTTCCCAGTTCTCGCCATGTATCCAGTCAGTTCGGCGTGGCTTCTTTGGCATGCGCTGTTCGGTGTACTACCTCCTCTCTTCGGCGTTGAACGTCTGTGACGCTGGTGCCACGTAAGCTTCCACATGTACGCTCCAGACTAGGTGGCGCGGATCCAGACATAACATCTCGGTTGTCGTGAGGTGCATTGATGCGCATGTTTGGGCATCGTACAGACTGCTAGGATCTATATAAATACCTGTGAGATGACGATAGAGGTCCTTGATGATCTCCGAAGAAGAACTAGTGTGATAATGTCGATATTCTCAGGAGGCACTGGGTTCGTGCGGGACGAACCTTCCGAGTCTGGGCGTCCCTCCCAGTCGGATCAAACGAACGCAAGGCGGCCTACAGTAAAGGAGGAGGCCCCGAAGAGGCCACAGATCCGTCTCTCCAATCCAGCGGGAGCCGCTGTCGATGCCAGAAGTTTGCAGGGGGCCAATCGTGCAGTGTCGAAACCCCTCCAAAGCGGAGCTCAAATGACCGCTGTGGATGGTACTGTTGTCGTGGCGGACGACGAAGTGCAGCTGGTGGAAAAAGGCGCGGCAGCTCAGGCTTCTATTCCTCCAACTACGGAAACCCTTGATGCATAGTCGCATGACCGCGACACTTTGACCCCAGTCTCATCTCCTCCGGTGCCCTCAGCTGATCCATAGATTTCGTCAGGGGCCGGACAGAGGGGACCCAGTACTGGCAGTTCGAGTGCGTGATTCTTCGCGCGTAGTATCTACTCGCACCTTGACTAGGTCGAAAAGCGAGTAGCTAGCAGGGATCAAGTGGCGGCGCTCGATCGGAAGGTGGAAGAGGTGCTGACCCTTCTTCGTAGGCTGGAGCCGTCGAAGGCGGAGAAAGCGATCGTCGAGCTGGAGTTGACGTGCGCTCGCAGTGAGGGTGATCTGGAGGCGGCAGTGCTTGAAATAGAGGAACGAGAGGGCTGCTCTGGTGGCCCGGGTCAAAGAGCTGGAGGAGGAGAACGTCGCCGAAGAAATTTTGCGAGAGCGATTCGGGGTCTTCCTGAGGAGCCGTGGGCTTTCTCCTTAGGATTGTGTTCTTTTTTTTGTAAAATAAAATGATTTAAATGGAATATCACTCTTTGAATTTCGCGATGTCATTATTTTGGAGAACCGAGGCAGGGCATGGGACCGGTAGGTCTGAGCCCCTAAGATTAGACAGTTAGAGGTCGACCTCGGGGAGTGGAACCGTCGGTGATACATAGTATAAAATGGGTCTGTGGCCCTATTATGGGTCCATCACTGTCATTTTCTTAGTTTTTATGATGGTTAAGAAATCGCGGAGCAGAGCGAAGGAAATGTGGAGCGATTACTGCGCTCTTCAGGGTGAGCTCTGTGTCCTTCCTCCTCACACTTTCGAGGTGAAGGTGCAGCAAGTGTGGGGGATGAACCCGGAGGTTGGGTTGGAGTACCCAACAGCGGAGGCAAGGTTCACCACCTTACCGAAAGGGAAGGTCTCGGTGTGTCTCCATCACCTGCGCGGAGGATTGTTCCTTCCCTTCCAGCTGGAGTTTGTGAATATCTTTAACCATTTCGGCATCGTTCCCATGCAGCTCCCGCCGAACGCAGTCACCATGATCTATTGCCTCATCAAGGAGCTGCGGCGCCGACAGATCCCTTGGGATATTGATATCTTCAAGGTGATTTTTTGGTGGGAGGCAAACCCTCGTCTGCACGGGTGCTTCGTCTTGAAGGGCAAGTACTGTCAGGTGTTCAAAGTGAGGGACACTGGGTTTGCGGACTGGTACAAGAGGTTTTTCTTCGCCGAGCCCTGCAGAGTGAGCTTTGTTGTTCCCCGAAGAGTTGGCTAGGCGAGGTTTGTGGAGGATGGAGTTGATTTTGAAGATCCAAGTTTTCAGGAAGTGGATGAGATTCGGAAACGTGTGCATGATGCGGAGGACTACCTGCACGAGCTCGAAGATGATGTGCAGGCTCACACGGGTAATATTTTGGGGGTTACCCCTTTCTCCTTTTCGGTTTTAATTTTGACTTGCATTTTGTTTATGCAGGCCGGCCAGAGCTCGAACTGGGCTGGTTCTGTCTTCGGCAGATTGGGAACAAGAGGGTTCCTTATGACCGGCCGGGACCTTCCCGTCTTCCGGCGAAGAAGAGACGGGCGGTATTTGGAATGTCGGTTGGAGGAGCCTCTTCGGCAACGGCCATCATTTCTGAGGAGTGCTGGATAGAGTGCTGAAGAGCCTGGGGATGGCGTTCGAGATGACCTCCCGAGAAGCATTCCCAAAGGGAGATCAGACTCAGTGACCAGACTCGACGCTCGGGCCACCGATTCATTAGGCGTGGTAAGATGTAGAGCAGTTTACCGAAGAGGCCATGGCGCAGGAAAGGAAAGCAAAAGACAATGGACTCTATCTTTTGGAGTCGGGCTCCGCCAACGTCGTCTACTCGAAAAGCATCTCCATTCGGCTATGCGGAGTTTGGAAGAGTCTCATTTTCAGCAGATTTTGGAGGATGCGCTCGATCAGTCTCCTGAGGATGCTCACCAAGAAGGGGTTGCCTAATTTCGATGTTCTCTTAAGTTCAAGGCCCTTATCAAGGAAGAGCTTGAGAGTTCGGTGAACAGGTTTAGTTCGGCTCTTCTCGACCGAGGGTTAGTGAGCTGCGAGGATCTCGAAGGGCTGGACATGAACGAGTGCATCCTTTCGGAAAGCTGCTCATACTAGTGTCCTTTTTTCAAGATGTCAGCGAAGAGGATGGAGCGGATGTTCGCCTTCTTTTCAAACTTGAAGGTGGTTCTCCTTCCTACCGAAGCCGAGATGGTGAGGGCTGACAAGGTCATAGAAGGTGTTCCAATGCCAGAAGAACCAAGTGCTTGGGGCAAAGGGACTTCAGAAGGGCCTTTGGCTGTGTCTCCTTTTCGTTCGCGGGATCCGCTGGAGGACGTGCCTCGTACCCCGGGTGTAGATATCGACGTAGGCTCTGATTCTGAGACTTTGAGGAGAGGCAGTGATTTGTAAAGATTTTTGTAACTATGATTTTGTAAAGATCTTGATAATACAATGTTGTTTTTCGCTTATGTCGTGAATACTGTGAAGCTGAGAAAAATTGGCAAGTTTAGAATGTATTAGACCTAGAATTTCGAGAAAGGGAGTGCCCTTGACTACCGGTCTCCTAGGTGCTATTAGAAATTGTTAGGCCTGGGACTTCAAGGAGGGGAATGCCCTTGACTTCCAGTCGCCTAGATGCTAAGTTTAGGATTCATTAAGCCTGGGACTTCGGGAAGGGGAGTGCCCTTGACCACCAGTCGCCTAGGCGCTTAGGATTCATTAGGCCTAGGACTTCGGGAAGGGGAGTGCCCTTGACCACCAGTCGCCTAGGCGCTAAGTTTAGGATGTTTTAGATCTAGGACTTCGAGAAGGGGAGTGCCCTTGACTGTTAGTCTCCTGGGTGCTAAGTTAGAAATTGCGGAGGTTATTTCATAAGACTTGATAAATATCGTAGATGAGTTACAAGTGTCTTATGAGTAAAATCTCCTGATGTCATTACCGCTCCATGTTCTTGGTAAGAGGGTTCCATCATGCCTTGCCAATTTGTAGGTGTTCAGGCCGAGTACTTCGCAGATGATGAAAGGACCTTCCCAATTCGAGCTGAGTTTGCCCGATGTCATGTCTCGGCCGGTGGTATTTTTTAACTTCAAGACAAGGTCACCCTGGAGGAACGGTCGCCTTTGCACATGCTTGTTATAGCTTTTTTTGACCCTCCGCTTATGCTCAGTTTGTCGAAAGGCAGCTAGCTCCCTTTCTTCTTCGAGGAGGTCCAGCTCGAGTTTTCTTGCATTCTCATTTTATTTCTGCCCTTCGAGGAAGGCTGGTGGATCGAAGTTGCTGGCGTGTTCGACACGGGGGGAGTATATTTCTAGTTCGACTGGGATGAGCGCTTCGCCCCTGAAAATGAGCGAGAAAGGCCTTTGACCCGTGGCTAATGTTGGAGTGCAGTTGAGTCCCCAGATAGCTGCCGGGAGCTCGGCTTCCCAGGAAGACCCAATCTTGTCGATCCGTTTTCTTAATGTGCTGAGGAAGTTTTTGTTCGACGCCTCGGCCTGTCCGTTCGATTGTGGGTGCCGAACAAATACGAAGCTCAAGTTGATTCCATTTTTAGAACACAGATTTCGGATGGTGCGGCTTGTGAAGGCAGTTTCGTTGTCGCAAATCAGAGAAAGCGGGACACCGAACTTGCATATAAGCCGTGTCTAGATAAAGTTTCTGACACTTGCACCGATTGGTTGTGCCATCGCCTTCGCCTCGACCCACTTGGAGAAGTAGTCCATTGCTAGGAGCACATGGCGTAGGTTCCTTCTGGATTCGGGAATGGTCCTAGAAAATCGAGGCCCTACATCAAAAATGGCCAAGAACTGGAAATGGGCTATAGTTGAGCCTTTGGCTGCCTTGGGATGTTAGAATAGAAATGGCATTGTGGACATTTCTGGCTAAATTCCTTGGCCTCCTTTCGGAGGTTTGGCCAATAATATCCTTGGCGCAGGATTTGCAGAGTGAGATTTCATCCCGCGGCGTGAGTCCCGCAGTCTCCGGCGTGGATCTATTCGAGTATGGTTTTTGAATCTTCCTCGCGGATGCACTTTGCGAGGGGCGAAGAGTAGCAGCTTCTAAACAGTTGCCCTTGGGATAGGATGTATCTGGCGGCCTTTACCCGGAGCTGCTTACGGGCTTCTCGCCTATCGCTTGGGAGCTTGCCTGTCTTGAGATAATTTTGGATCTCATCCATCCAACTTCCGGCATTAGGACTAATATCGAAGATCTCAGGGTCTTCAAAGGCAGGGAACAGGATGTTCAGTGTGTCGTCTTTTTCTTCTTTTGCCAGTTCGTCTACTATCGAGTTCATCTTACGGGGAATGTGAAACAGGAGGGGTTGTGCAAAATATTGTAGGAGAATCTTGGAGAGCTGGGAGTATCTTTTGAGCACTTCGTCCTTCGTCTGATATGATCCTTTTAGCTGGTTCACTATTAGCTTTGAGTCACTGTAGACATGGAGGTGTCGTACTTCGAGGCCCTTGGCGAATTTGAGCCCAGCGATGAGGGCTTCATATTCGGCCTGATTGTTCATAACGGGGAAGTGTGTCCTTCCCTATCTCTGGAGTCAAACTCCCCAAGGACTGGTGAGGACAATACCGATTCCTTGGATGCGTTCACCGGAGGCTCCGTCAATGTGGAGGATCCAAGGCTATTGTTTCTCCGGGAGTTCGGGTTGTTCGGTTGTTGTCAGTTCGGCGATGAAGTCGGCGAGTGCTTGGCTTTTCGTGGCAGATCTGGGGAGGAAATCTATGTTGAATTCGGAGAGCTCCACAGCCCATTTCTGCAACCTTCCAGAGATTTTGGGTGAGTGGAGTACCCTCCAGAGCGGCTGATCGTCACCACCTTGACAGGGTGAGCTTGGAAATAGTAGCGCAACCTGGGACTAGAAAAGATCAGTGCCAAAGAGAGTTTCTTGAGAGGGGGGTACCTCGCTTCGGCGCCGTAGAGGATGTGACTGATGTAGTGGATCGGGTGTTGCCTGCCTGCTTCTTCCCGAATGAGTACAGCTGATACCAAACTATCAGTAGCATTGAGATAGAGGAGGAGGTTTTCGCCTTGGAGCGGGGCCGAAAGTAAGGGCGGCGACAGAAGGTACTCTTTTAATGACTCAAAGGCTTTTCCGCAATCCTCATTCCACGTCAGGTGCTCTCCCCGAAGGACCTTGAAGAAAGGCAGGCAGCGTTCACCTAATTTTGATATGAATCTACTGAGTGTTGTGACCCTTCCATTTAATTTTTGTATGTCCTCAATTGTTCGAGGAGGCGACATTTCTTGGATGGCCTGTATCTTTTCACGGTTTGCTTTGATGCCTCTAGCCGACACCATGTGCCCCAGAAACCTACCATATGTTGCGCCGAAAATGCTCTTAAGGGGTTTGAGTTTGATATTGTAGGTTCGGCAGGTGTCTAATATTTCGCGGAGGTCTTCGATGTGTTGCTCCGTGCTCTTGCTTTTAATCAGTATGTCGTCGACATAAGCTTCTATGTTTCGTCCTCTCTGCTTTTTAAACACGGTATCGATCATTCGCTGGTAGGTTGCACCTGCGTTCTTCAAGCCGAAGGGCATAACCTAGTAGCAGAAAGTTCCTTGATCGGTTATGAATGAAGTATGTTTTTCATCGTCTTCCGTCATCCGAATTTGATGGTAGCCCAAAAAGGCATCTACGAAAGTCATCATTGAGTATCCAACCAAAGAATCGACGAGTCTGTCTATTTTTTGGCAAGGGATAGAAGTATTTGGGGCAAGCTTTATTTAGGCCTGTGAAGTCCACGCACATCCGCCACTTTCCGAAATTCTTCTTCACCACCACCACAATTGCGAGCTATGATGGGTACATGATTTCCCTGATGAATCCGATGGTCAGGAGTTTTTCGACTTCCTCTTGAATTGCTCATTGCTTTTCGCCGCCAAAGTTCCTCTTCCTCTGTCTGACGGAGGTTGCTCCTGGTTTGAGGCTTAGCTGATGTTCGGCTACTACCCTTTCTATCCCTGGCATGTCACTAGGCTCCCAAGTAAACATATCAAAATACTCAGAAAGGGGGGCCGCCAGAGCGGGTTTTTCATTGTCAGGGAAATCTTTAGAAATTAGTACAATTTTTCCGTAGACAATGGTTACATGATCGTTCTGTTCAGTTGGCGGCAAGACGTGATCCCTGGGGTCTAGGTGGTCCGTGTGGAGACACGTGTTTATCTCGAAGCATTTCGTGGCGCTGACTTTGTCTCCCCTGATGGTGGCTATGCCGAGAGGCTTGGCGAACTTGACACACAAGTGGTAGGTGGATGCGACCATCTGGAATGCTTCCATTGCAGGCCGTCCCAGGATCGCGTTGTAGCCAGAGGGGGCGTCCATGATAATAAAGCCGATTTCTTTTCCCAGTTTCTTGGGGCCTTCTTCGAGAGCAACGCGCAGGGTGGCGTATTCGGCGGGCCAGTAGATGTCGCCGGAGAAGCTGGATATAATCATCGAAGGGGGGAGAGGTCTACACTGACCGATGCCCTTTTCGGAAGGAGCGGAGATAGAGTATGTCGATCGAGCTATCAGTGTCGACTAGGGTCCGGTGAACATCACAGGCTCCGATTTCGGCGACGATGACGATGGGGTCGTCGCGATTGACCCCTCCCCTAGGAAGGTCGCCTGCGGAGAAGACGATGTCATGCAAAAAGGGAGGGGATCCGATAGTGCACACCTCTCGACACCTTCAAGCCCGGAGGTTACAGTCGTAGCCAAAAATTGATAGAACGGCCTCTTGCCCTTGGCTTTTGACGTCATCGGGGTGGAAGGAGTGGCCGCCAGAGCCTCGTCCTGAGAAAAAAGCTCCTGTGCTGTTTCCGACGGGAGCCCCTCTATCTTCTTATAGCCGGAGAGGTAACCGTTCTCTATGTACTCGTTGATGAGTGCCCGAAAAGAGCGACACTCGTAGAAGAGGTGACCTAGCGCTGGTGAAACTTACAAAACTTTGTGGGGTCCTCACCAGGTTGGGGGGCTGGCGTTCGCCACGGCTCTTGATGAACCCCTTGTCACTAAGGATTGAGAATATTTCTTCAATAATGTAGATCGGTGTTGAAGGACGAGGGGAGTCGCCTTCGAATTTGTGCTTCCCGTGAGAGGGTGAAAACTTCCTATCTCGAAAATTTCTCTTGGGAGTACTGGACTCCGTCTTCGGGGTCTCACCCCCTTTGTCTTGGAGCAAGGCGTCCCTCTGCTTGGTTTTGGATTTCAGGGCCTTCGCGTCCTCAAGATGAATTCGCATTTCGGTGCGAGCCCTCACTTCCATCAGCATCTTCGGCATGTCGTCGACGAAAGAGTCATATAATTCCCCTGGCAAAATACTATGGACAAAGATCATAGTTGATCTATCGTCAGTGGTGTCTTTCGTTTCTGTGTTCATCTTCCATGGGTGATTGAAGGAATCAGGTTTGATCCTGCGTAAGGGCACCAAATTATTGTGACGAAAAACAATCAGAAGAACAAGAGGATTTTTTATGTGGAAAACCGACTAAGCGAAAAAAACCATGGCTCCTTTCGAGGAGGCTTCCAAGGTTTTCACTATAGATTAGATTACGAAAGTGGTTGAGAAGTTGGAGACTTGAGAAGGAAAAAAAGAAAAAAGATCCCATCTTCCCAGTTACCATGAGGTTTTTATACCCATATCTATTTTATGGAGTCACTTCAACGGTATAGGCTTTAGCTCTCGTGTTAGACCATTACTACCTGTAATGTAGCTGTGCTATGGCTTTGGATGTACAGTGTATGGATGGCTCAGCAAGGTAGCCGTGCTATGGCCTCTGTTGTACGATGTACGGACGACGCAATCTGAGGGCCGGGGGGATCCTACCCCCTAAGGCAATAGGTTTCCCCGTTCTCGCCTTGTATCCGTCAGTTCGACGTGGCTTCTTCGGCATATGTTGTTTAGCGTACTACCTCCTTTCTTCGGTGTTGAACGCCTATGACGCTGGTGTCACGTAAGATTCCACGTGTACACTCCAGATTAGGTGGTGCGGATCCAGACGTAACACGAATGGTCGTTTCTGATATGGTGCTCCAAATATAAAACAAGACGAGAAAGAAAGTCTGCGAGACTACACCAACCGCTTCTTCACCGCGGCAGCAGAAGCAAAAGATGTTGACCCTGTCGTGGCTATACACAACTATCGAAGGGGCTTCAAGAGCGGCGACTTGTCCAAATCCCTCCAACTAGTTAAACCTCGAAGCAATCCGAAGCTAGTTGCCAGGGCCAGCTAGTTCGTACTGCTAGAGGACGCTAAAGCTTCTCCTCCAGACGTCTCCGGAGTCAAGAAGGAGAGGAAGAGGAAACATCGATGCGACGAGACACCATCCACGATGGTTCGCGGAGGGAGGAATCATAGTAGGGGCCAAAGGAGGCCACAGCAGGCCCGCGAGCAAAAGCATCTCTTTTTCCAGCCGCTTACTGAAGTATATGCGGCGGGCATGAAAAATATTGGATTTGTCCTACAGGGCCCAAGCCAATGCCACCAACCGGAGTGGATCCGGAGAATTACTGTGAGTTCCATGGGAACTACAGTACAAGCTTCACAAGTGTCGCGCATTAAGAGCCCTGCTAGACAAGCTAGCAGGCCAGGGCAAATTTGAAGAATTCATGCTGATGGCACCCACATTCAATGCTGCGTAGAAGGGCAAGGCCCTAGTAGACACGGGGGCTCCAGCCCAGGCTCTACAGGCGCTAGGTTCTAGTCAGTCGACGCAGTTCTATCCCCCAGCACCAAGGATGATCAATACCATATTCAGCGTTGACCCTGCCGCTTCGCACCGATAAATGGTTGAAGTGGACGACATCTCTCATTAGCCCTCTTCTTCCATCCCGCTCATTTTCTGTCATGAAGATCTCCCCCACATGGGCAACCCTCACAATGACCCGATAGTGGTCACTGCCCATATCGCGGACTTCGACGTTCGGCGAGTGCTCCTCGACTCAAGAAGTGCAGCCGATACCTTGTTTGAATCCACCTTTCTCCAGATGGGCCTCAAGGAAATGGACCTTCTTCGCGCAGGAACTACTCTGCTGGACTTCTCCGGAGAAAGGGTTCAGCCGCTGGGATTCATCTCTCTCCCGATTTTTTTCGGCGATGACAACGATCACGCCATGAGTATGGTAAATTTCGTTGTCATCAGAGTTAAGTCAGGCTACAACACTATCCTGGGGAGGACTACTCTCAACTCTTTCGGGATGGTGATCTCTACGCCCCCACCTCTGCGCAAAGTTCCCTACCTCTAGCGGCGTTGTCACCATCAGAGGAGACCTTCGACAGGCCACTCGATGTTTCCAAATCGCAGCGCAGCTCATTGTCGACCATCTGGGCCTAAGGGAATCTCAGTCTCTCATACCACAGGAAGGGGTTATCAATGTAACCTTGGGGGGAGAAGGATCTTCAAAAATTGTAAACATATCTTCTTCCATGAATGCAAACCAGCAAACAGGTGTCACTATTTTGCTTTCTGAGTATATAGATGTTTTGCTTGGTCCCCCGAAAATATCTCAGGAGTCGACAGGGCTATTTATGAATATCACTTGAGCATATCTACTGACGTCATTCCTGCAAAGCAGAAGAAACGGGTCATAGCAGGGGAAAGGCAGAGTGCTGTCGAAGAAGAAGTAAACAAACTCCTGAAAGCAGGCTACATCAGGGAAGTCCAATACCTACAGTGGCTTACCAATATTGTCTTGGTAAAAAAAAGCCAGCAGAAAGTGGAGGATATGCATAGACTTCCGGGCGCTCAACTAGGCCTATCCCAAAGACACCTATCCTCTTCCACGCATCGATGCAATGGTGGATCGTACCTTCGGATGCAAGGTCATGAGCTTTCTAGATGCTTTCTCTAGGTACCATCAAATCCGAATGGCTAAAGAAGATGAAGAGAAAACTGCCTTCATCACCGACTTCGGTACTTATTGCTACAATGTCATGCCCTTCAGCCTCAAAAACACTGGTGCCACATACCAGCGTATGATTGACGTTCAAAGGTTAGAGAAGCAGAAACCTCGAAGCATACGTTGACGACATTCTGGTCAAAAGTCGGAGCATGGAGGAGCATTTTACAGAACTCAGAGAAACTTTTGATACTCTCCAAAAGTTCAATCTCAAGCTAAACCCTATCAAATGTACCTTTGGCGCAGTAACAGGGAAATTCTTAGGCTACTTAATATCAGTCAGAGGAATAGAAGCTAACCCAAATAAAATCTCAGCAGTCCTCAGCATGCCTTCTCCCCGATCACTAAAGGAAATTTAGAAACTCACCGGCCGTATCAATAGCCTGGGGAGATTCATTTCCAAGGCTGGTGATAGGTGTTTGTCGTTCTTTCGGTGTCTTCGCAAGGGCAAAAAAGGTCAATGGACCGATGAATGTGAAGCTGCTTTCACAGAGCTAAAGAGATATCTTACAACCGCAACAATGCTTGTGGCGCCAAAAGCTGGGGAAGTTTTATCTCTTTACCTAGGGGCATCAGATGCAACAGTTTTGGCTGTCCTCGTGAACGATGATAAGGGGATCCACCACCCAATCTTTTACATCAGCCATATACTTCTTGATACAGAAATCCGATACCCCACACTGGAGAAGCTCGCCCTTGCACTCTTGATGGCCGCAAGGAAGTTGCGTCCATACTTTCAATCACATACTATCCAAATGGTTACTGACCAGCCTCTTCTGAAGGTGTTACACACCCTCGAGGTTTCGAGAAGGCTCCTCAAATGGTCCATTGAGCTTGGCGAATTCGACATCAAATACATCCCACGGCTAGCAATCAAAGCCCAGGTGTTGGTCGACTTTGTTGCTGAATTTTCCACTCTGGAGCCACCGCCTGCTAAAAGCAAGGTCATTCCATGGTCTCTTCACGTTGATGGTGCTTCTGGACTTTAATCTCAAGGAGTTGGAATTCTTCTAACCAGCCCCATGGGGGTCGCCCTGCATCAGGCGATAACTCTTCAGTTCAAGGCTACTAACAGTTAAGTAGAGTATGAGACTCTTATTACCGGACTGAGTTTTGCACTCAACATATCAGTAAAATACATACAAGTGTTCAGCGACTCCCAACTAGTCGTCAACTAGGTGAACAGAACATACGAGACAAAAGATGTGGTTCTGAAGAAGTATTTGCAGAAAACTCAATCCTTGATCTCTCAATTCGAAGAATTCTCCTTAGCGCACATTCCCAGAGAGGAAAACTAAGTAGCAGATCGGATCACGAAGGGGGGGCTCCCCGACCTCCGCTGACATCAAATACTTGAAGAGCCCAACTATGAATATGCGGAAATTCGCTGAGGAGCACCCATCATGCTGGATGGACAGGATATTCGGCTACTTGAAGAATGAGACTCAACCTACCAACAAACAAGAAGTAAGAAAGCTGAAACTTGATTATGCTAAGTATGTCCTTATCAACGGGAAACTCTATAGAAGGTCTTATGCCAGATCCCTCACCAAGTGCCTGAGACCAGAAGAGGCACAAGAGGTCATGGAGTCTGTCCATAAAGGAGAATGCGAAACCCATGCCCGCGGCCGAAGCTTGGTCATGCGGATCCTACGTCAGGGATTCTTCTGGCCCAATATCCACAAAGATGCCCAGACATTCGTAGAGAAGTGCTCTCAGTGTCAATACTATGCTGACATGCAAAGATAATCCGTCGGCTATCTCAAACCCATTAATTCGTCTTGGCCCTTCGCTGTTTGGGGGCTTGACTATCTGGGCCCAATGCCTACCGCTATCAGAAGCTACAAGTGGATATTGGTCGCTGTCGACTACTTCACGAAGTGGATTGAAGCTAAACCACTTACTCAGCCTACTACCCAGAATGTCGAGAACTTTCTATGGGCTAACATCGTCTGTAGGTATGGTGTACCCATGGCAATCATCACAGATAATGGTACTCCATTCGTTAATCAGCGGATTCACAACTTTTGCCGCAAACATCAGATCAACCTCAAGTACGCATCTGTTTGGCATCCTCACATTAATGGACAGGCAGAGCTGCTAATAAGGACATTCTAAATATTTTGAAAAAATGCTTGGATGGCGCCAAGGCTCGCTGGCCAGATGAACTACCAGGCGCTCTTTGGGCTTACAATACAGCTCCCTTTGAGGTCACTCAAGAGTTGCCTTTCTCCCTGTCCTTTGGAATGGATGCCGTCATGCTTGTTGAATTGGAGCATTACTCCCCCAGAGTGGAAGCAACAGCCAACTTCGATCCCGAAGATCTGCAAACTTGGATGAATGAGAATGGTGATTCACGACGGGTTGATCTGGATCTCCTGGAACAAAAAAGACAAACAGCCGCACTTAAAACGGCTAGAACATAAACGTCGATCTGGCTAGTGGAAGGCCAGAAGGCTCGCTCATAATCTTAGGGCAGTCCCTGCTATCTACTTATGATACAGGTCCCCCCTAAGTAGAATGCCTTCGCTTCCCACTAGGATCTGTCCTAACGGAGGTCAGCCCATGCCTCAAGTACAAATATCATCCACATGTTTCAGACGCTCTGTTCTTTTGGATTGGGTCAGATAACTCCTCCTAGGCAGGATCTCTACTACTATCATTATTTTTTTCCTGTGCAGATGCGTAAAAGAGTATGATTTCAAGTCAAATTCGATATTATATTTCCAAATGCACTCTTCCCACTAGGATCTGTCGCCTAAAGGAGGTCAGCCTATGCCTCAAGTACAAACATCGCCCACGATATTTCAGATGACCTAAGTCCTTTTGGCATCAGGACAGATAACTCCTCCTAGGCAGGATCTCTCCTATTATCACTACTATCGTTACTTCTTTCCTGTGCAGATGCGTAAAGGAGTATGATTTCAAGTCAAATTCGATATTATATTTTCAAATGCACTCTTCCTACTAGGATCTGTCGCCCCAAAGGAGGTCAGCCTATGCCTCAAGTACAAATATCGCCCACGATGTTTCAAATGACCTAAGTCCTTTTGGCATTAGAACAGATAACTCCTCCTAGGCGGGATCTCTCCTATTATCACTACTGTAGGACCAAGTATGATGTCTAGAGGGGGGGGTGAATAGACGTAATTAAAATTTAATTTAATTTACTAAATATAACAGTTAGTACAAAATATAAGCGGAAGCAAATATAAGTGCAAACAAGAAGAAAATATCACATCCACAAAGAACACACAATATAACGTGGTTCGGCTCAAATTAGAGCCTAATCCACCCAACCCCGATCGGAAAGATATCACTATAACTCACTCCTTGATTCAGGCGGAGAAGCCCATACAAATCCTCCTCTATCTACTCACTAGAGGCGCTCCTCACTTTTAAGTGAGGGCTCACACACTCACCTCCTCCAACCCTTATTTGGAGGCCCTCTTCACACACACAGTGAAGGTAGAAAAGAACAACTAAAATATTACAAAGAAAGAAAAATCACTCACTCTTCCTTCTTATGATTGAATCTTGAAAGCTGGGAGAAGAGTGGATGAAGAGTTTGAGCACTTGAGTCCAAGTTCACCTAGATCGCCTTGAATCTTGATTGAAACTCCACTTGAATGTTTTTATCAACTCTTAGGATGGTGGAGAATGAAGGTGAATGTTTGGAGCACTTAGAGGATTTTATGAGCCAAGGGGAATACACCAACAACCCCCATCTCCTTATATAGCAAGAGCTCCAACAGCTAGAAAGATGGGCTGGAGAAGACCTGGAGGTCGACCACAGGTCGACACCCAACTAGCCGTTGGAGAATAAATATAGGCCAACGGTCACTTCCAAGGTCGACCTCAGGTCGACCTCNCTATTAGACCACATAATTAAGAGAGTTTAAACTTTTAAGATTATCTAATTAACTCGCAGAGATTCTAAGTGCTCAAACTCATATCCAGACTATTCTAACAGTCAAGATCAACCTCACAACAATTCTACTCTCAAGTAAAATGAAAAGTAACAATAATAACATGTGCTCCACTTGATCTTCAATACTTGAGACTTTCTCACCAATTTAATTAGATCTCAATTTTAGTATAAAATTGAGATGCAACTTTAATAAACCTGAGATTAAGAACACTAAATAATTATGTTAGTACACATTAACTTAAACATATTGTTAAACATCAAAATCACAATATTACCACAAGGGAGGAACCAACAATCTCCCCCTTTTTGATGTTTGGCAATTTGTTTAAGTTGAAAAAATATATCATATAAAAGAATAATTTTGTAAAAAAAAACTCCCCCTTAATGAAGAAACTCCCCCTCAAAAGGATATTGATTTACATTTCTTATGAGTGGAATTTAGCTCAATAATTTTCAAAAAATTTTGGCAGAGTTTCCCCTAGAAAATGGACTTAAAAAAGTAAAACAAGAAAGATACAATATGGGAGATATACACAGTAATAATGCTCATAAACAAGATACACATTCATACATCAAGGATTACAAATACATCACAGAGCATGAGCAGAACATCTACACATGAATATATCAAAAGCTTAATATTTTCATATCATTCCAAAAGTTTAAAGAAAAATTAATAACTTTTATATAACTTAAGCATATATCTTCTCCCCCTTTGCCAACCATCAAAAAGAAGAGGAGAAAAAGAACATGATATATAAATGAGATTTACTAATAGGGTCAGGTGGTGTCTGCAAGACTTCAAGTGAGCCAAAAGTAAATAAGAACAAAACATTCATACTAAAATCGCAAAGAAAGAAAGAAAAAAAAAAGGTTCACACAAGATGATATAATAGAGATAGTACAACAAAACTAAAGTACAAAAGTGTAATATGGTATACAGAAGATAATATCAAAGAGGAACGGAGCAAGTCAGTCACTGATCACCATCATGCTCATGATCGTGCGGTGTTCCGGGGGGAAAATAATGGTGCTCTGGTGGGGGAAAGACCTGAAATGAAGGCCATCCAAACTGCTGTGAAAAGTGATCTGTCATCCTCTGCATGCCTGCCATCAGTCTGATCTCCATAGAGTGCATATGATCGCACACCTCAACCTGAACTCCCCAAACTGAGACTGAAGCTCATGAATAGCAGTCAGTGTGTCTGAGTGGGAATAAGTAGGCTGATGATGATGTGGAGCATGAGAAGGTCCTGGTCTATCCATATCGGTGTCCTCAGCATCAGCCTCAAGCTCATCTTGAGGTGCACCCTCAGGTCCTTTTCCGTTAGCCCAAGCAAGTGGAGAGACATTTACATTTAATCCAACTTGAAGCATATTGCCTCTACCTACTTTGGCTGATTTTCTCAACTTTTTGATGGCACCTTTGGAGATATCTAATCCCAAGGATTCTAAATATGCAGTGATAAAGTGATAGTACGGCATAAATACTCTATCACTGTGAATGTGAACATATCTGCTACGAATCCACGAGAAGATAATAAAACCAAGGTTCAAGGGACGATGGTGAACCATGGCATACATCAGAAAATGGTGGCCAGTGCGAACTTGAGTGCGGTTCCTAGAGGCTATAGGAATGACGCAGTCAAGAGTGAAATGGTAGAGAGGAATATGCTCAGGTCGAAGGAATTTGCTGAGCATAGTATAGGACCTATAGTCTGGAGCCTGATGAAAGAAATACATGAACATATCCTCTAAAGGATCTGTCACATTCTCATCAGGAATATAATCAGGAAAAGAGAAGAAATAGGAGTCAACGTCCTGGATGCCTAAGAAACTATTGAAACCACTAGGAGTGATTTCAATAGTTTTTCCCTGAATATGGGTAGTCATGTGATGAGGTCTGTCAGGGGTAACCGCCAAGTTATAAAAAAAGAGGCTGCAGAGATCAATATTGATGTTTGATCTACAAGTGGCAAATCTGCGCCACCTGTAGTGATCAAGAAGTGGGCACAAACTGCAATTGCCCTCAAAAAAACTTAAATCAAAGTAGTAAACTTTCATCGGCTCATAGAAGTTCCGACGAAAGTTTACTTCGTTGATTTTAGAAGAGAACTGATAGCAATCAAAATCTGCAGCTTCCCTAGGCTGAGGAATAGACTGAGTGGTAGGTTGGGGTTGGTTTGGGATGGGCTGAGGTGGAGACTGAATGGGTGAAAAATCTGGTAGAGGGGAGGGTGGAGCTGATGTGGAGGTGGGTTCGGAGGTCTGGCTTAAGTAAGGTGGTCTAAGACCTCTCTTGAGTCGTTTGAAGACTCTTTTCGGTGACACCATAATAAAATTCTAAGACAGATAAACTAAGAAAGATAACAGAGAAAGGAGATCGACCTCAGAGAGAACGGTGAGCTCTGTAGAAGGTGAAGAACCAAAGTGAAAGGGCTCAGCGTGATGATCCAATCAGCAGCGATGTAGTCGTCTGCAGTCAAGCAACCAGAGACTGGCAGTAGCTGCAAGAAAATGACAGCGATGAAGCTCGCCAACTTCGCTGCGGTGTCACAATCTCCAGCGGCGTGGCGGTCGTCTGCGGTGGTTTGGCAGGAATCTAGGGCACGACGGGGCGCGGCTGGCGACGCCGACGGCGATGGCGCCTTGCAGGAGAGCAGGAAGGCGAGAGAGGGCTTGGAGCTTCTGTCGATGGCGAACCTTTTCGGCGATGATGATGACGACGGCGACGGAGAAGAATTTTTAGGGCATGGCGGGGCTGGCGACGATGACGGCGACGACGCCTTGTAGGAAAGCAAGAAGGCACAAGAGCTTGGAGCTCTGTCGACGGCGAGCTTTTCCGACGACGGTGCCGTCGGAGACGGCGACGACTACGGCGATGGCGATGACTACGGAGATGGCGACGACTACGGCGATGGCGACGACTACGGCGATGGCGACTGCGACGTTGAGATAAGAGTGCGAGGGCGTCGGTTTGGGAGGGTTAAAACGAAATAAATAAATATTTTTACTTGAGGTCGCCCTGAGGTCGCCCTGAGGTCGCCCTGGGGTCGCCCTCGAAATTACCTGGGGTCGCCCTCAGGTCGCCCTCAGGCAGGTCGCCCTGAGGTCGCCCTGAGGTTGCCCTTAGATTTCCTGTAACTACAGTTTGTAAAAAAAATATAATTTGAAATTTCATAAAATATATATAAAATTTAAAGTAAAGAGAAAAATAAAATTTGAAGATTTGCAGACACATTTATCATCATCCCCTAAAAAAATTTAAACTCAAAATAAAATTAAATGGAGATTTTGACCTATAAATTGATTTGTCCAAAAAAAATCTCAATTTTAATGAAGCCATCTAAACCCTTAATTTTTTTTTTTTTTTAAAAAAATTATCAAAAATGAACATATATTAAATCAAAAAACAAACATGCTCAATTTTAATTATGTGCAGTATATAAAAAAATGAGCTGCATTAAATAAAATGATAAAAATAACATGAATTATGCACAGCTTAATAATATTATTAAAAGTCTATGAAGCAATCCATATTGGTCGGCATTTTGTGCATATAAAACATGTGAGGAGTTCAACAATGCTATAGTTTGATATAGATTAGTTGAAATGATCAAACTAGTGTCCTATTGTGCACATTCCTAATTCTCTCCTTAAATTTGTGAATTCATTTTCTGGGAGAGGTTTGGTGAAGATATCAGCTAAATTAGCTTTAGATCCAACATGTTCTAATACTATATCACCTCTAGCTGCATGATCTCTAATGAAGTGATGTTTCACTTCAATGTGCTTGGTTCTAGAGTGATTTATGGGATTTTTGGTCAAGTTTATTGTACTAATATTATCACATAGAACTAACACATTTTTATAGGTCAAACTATAATCCTCTAAGGTGTGCATAATCCATAAGAGTTGGGCTACACAACTACCAGCTGCAACATATTCAGCCTCAGTAGATGACAATGCCACACAATTTTATTTCCTACTATACCAACTTACAAGGGAGGAACCAAGAAATTGACAACCTCCGCTAGTACTTTTTCTATCTAATTTACATCCTGCGTAATCTGAGTCAGTGTATCCAATCAAATCAAATATGCTTGTTTTAGCATACCATAAGCCTACATTAAGTGTACCCTTAAGATACCTCAAAATTCGTTTAATGGCAACTAAGTGTGACTCTTTTGGATTTGATTGATACCTAGCACATAGGCAAACAGAAAACATAATATCGGGTCTACTAGCAGTCAAATAAAGCAGACTTCCTATCATGCTTCTATATAATTTTTGGTCAATGTACTTACCTCCTTCATCGCTGTCAAGCTTTATATTTGTTGCCATTGGAGTAGCTATCTCTTTTGAGTTTTTCATGCTAAATTTCTTTACTAGTTCTTTAGCATATTTTTCTTGGGAGATGTAGATACCCTCTTTAGTTTGCTTGACTTGTAATCCCAAGAAGAATATAAGCTCACCTACAAGGCTCATTTCAAACTCACTCTCCATGAGAGTGGTAAACTCATTCAAGAAAATCTTGTTAGTGGAACCAAAAACTATATCATCTACATAAACTTGTGCAATGAAAATATCTTTATCTATATTTTTATTAAATAATGTGGGGTCTATTGTTCCACGATTAAAGCCTCTAGAAATTAAAAAAGTCGAAAGCCTCTCATACCAAGCTCTCGGGGCTTGTTTGAATCCATAAAGCGCTTTCTTTAGTTTGAAAACATGATCAGGAGAATCAATATTCTCAAAACCTGGTGGTTGTTTGACAAAAACAAGTTCTTTAATAAAATCATTCAAAAAAGCACTTTTCACATCCATTTGATATAATTTAAAACCACGATGTGCGGCAAACCCCAAAAGAATGCGAATCGACTCGAGATGAGCTACGGGAGCGTACGTCTCATCATAGTCAAGACCTTCAACTTGGTTGAAACCTTGGGCCACTAATCTAGCCTTATTTCTAACCACAACCCCATTTTCATCTAATTTGTTTCTATAAACCCAACGAGTACCAATAATTGGGTAATCATCCGGTTTTGGAACTAATTCCCAAACTTGATTGCTTTTAAATTGAGCAAGTTCCTCTTGCATGGCAATAATCCAATCTGGATCGCCCAATGCTTCATCGATACTTTTAGGTTCAATTTGAGAAATCAATGCAAAATTACTATCTAATTGTCTAAAGGATGACCTAGTTTTCACACCATGAGATGGGTCACCTAACACTTGATCTAAAGGGTGTTTAGGAAGTACCTTCCAAGCTTGAGGTGGAGGTGGAGCATAGGTGTAGGATGAGCTTGTTTCTCCTTTTTGTTGAACCTGATCCTTTTGTTCATCCATATGCCCATGAATTTGGACTTGATTTAACTTCTTGGCTACCTCCTCCTCAATGTCATCATCTACAGGAGAATATCTTGGATAAACAAAGTTAAATTCGTCAAATGCGATATTGGATGTTTTCTCAATTTCTAGTGTCCGCTTATTATAAACACGATAAGCTTTACTAGTGAGAGAATATCCAATAAAAATTCCTTCATCTGCTTTTGGTGAAAATTTGCCCAAATGATCTTTGGTATTTAAAGAATATACCTTACATCCAAATACTCTAAAGTAGTGGATCTTAGGTTTCTTTCCATTAAAAAGTTCATATGGAGTTTTCATTAAAAGAGGTCTAAGGTACACTCTATTTTGGACATAACATACCGTACTAATAGCTTCGGCCCAAAAGTATTTAGGCAACAAATATTCATTAATCATGGCACGTGCTGCCTCTTGAAGAGCTCAATTTTTTCTTTCCACAACCCCATTTTGTTGAGGTGTTCTAGGATTAGAAAATTCATGCAAGTATCCATTAGTTTTGCAAAAAATTTGAAAATTAAAGTTGTCAAATTCACCACCGTGATCACTACGAATCCGGTTGACTTTGACACCTTTTTCATTTTCAACTCTTTTACAAAAAATAATGAATCTTTCAAGAGTATCATTTTTATGTCCAAGGAATAGTGTCCAACTAAACCTACTATAATCATCAACAATAACTAAAACATATCTACTACCGCCAATGGACACTACTCCGTGCGAATCTAATAAATCTAAGTAAAGTAATTCAAGAGGCTGAGAAGAACTCACCAACTCTTTGGCCTTATGTGAGCATCTAGTTTGCTTACCTTCTTGGCATGCATCACATAATTTATTCTTTTCATATTTAACTTTGGGAAGTCCATCTACATGATCGTATTTTGAGAGCTTGGAGAGAAGCTTCATATTGGAGTGTGTCATTCTCCTATGCCATAACCAAGCTTCTTCTTCCTTTGACATCAAGCACTTAACAGAATTATTAGTAGTAATGGGTAAGTCAATTGTGTACACATTTTTATCTCTGCTATCAACTAAAATGGTTGAGTCGGACTCAATGTGTTTGATAATGCATTTAGTAGAATGAAATTCTACTAAATATCCATTATCGCACAATTGGCTTACACTAAGGAGGTTATGTTTCAAACCTTCAATTAATAGTACTTTTGATAAAAATAAATTAGGTTCTATAAGAATTGAGCCATAACCTACTATGGATCCTTGACTATTATCACCAAAAGAAACCTTACCTTTATTCTTAAATTTGATGGAGGAGAATTTTGAGGCATCACCGATCATATAACGTGAGCAACCACTATCAAGATACCATAGGTTGCCGGCGACCCTACTCCTCAAGCACACCTATTTACAAACAAAAACTGAAGATTTTGGTACCCAAAAATAATTGGGTCCAATAGAGTTAGGCACTAGATTCTTAGGTACCCATGCCTTTAGTCCTTTCTTATGAGCACGGTTCAAAGACATGAGTGATCCTAAGGATTTCTTAATGTTAAAGTTAGTTCCACTTCTCACAATCAAAGAGGTATAAGTCTTCTCCTTATGAGTGGAATCGTATCCAATTCCGGCCTTATTGTATACTGCTCTTTGGTTTCCAAGCATCATATCTAGATACTTGGACCCCTTAGTGAATACTTTAAGGTCTCTTCTAAGGCTTTCAACTTTAGATTTTAAATCATGATTTTCTTTTTCAAGTTTTTCAACTTGAGAAAAATCACATGATTTCTCATCTAAAGTCACTTGAGAGGTCATAGAAGATAAAGTATTAATTAAAGATTCCCTCTCAAATTTAAGAAAATTTAACTCCTTATGGAGCCCTTTAACCTTAGACTTGAATAACTTTAATTCATCCATTAACTCACAAATAAAGTCACTTACCTCAAGATCTTTTTCAGAATCGCTTTCATCATGTGTTTTGGCCATCAGTGCAAAATGTGCTACATGCTTTTTGGTAGCATCGTTGTCAGAAGAAGATGATAAATCCGAATCATCCCAAGTGGCGGCCAATACCTTCTTTTTCTTCTTGGCTTTGTCCTTGCCTTCATGCTCTTTTTGGATGTTTGGGCATTCATCTCGAAAGTGACCTGACTTTTTACAACCAAAGCATATAACATTTTGTTTCTAATTTTTATTATAATTATTCCCATCGTAGTCCTTGACATTTTTCTTATTTCTATCCCTACTAGACCTCCCAATCATTTTCTTCATATCATCTTTACTAAATTTCTTTCCTCTCCTCATAATTCTTCTAACCATATGGGCTACAATTTTGGCTTCTGGATCACTATCCTCATCACTATCACTAGAAGAAGATATCTCAACTTGGGCTTTCTTGGAAAGTTTAGGTGAAGGATGAAGGTTTCTTCGATACTTCTTCTTCTGCCACTAGAGCTATACCTTTCTTCACTTCTTTCTCTCCACCATGCCTAGTTTCATGAAGTTCCATATGGCTAAACAACTCATCAATTTTGTATGTGTCAAGATTTTGAGAAACTCCTATAACATCAACTTTGGGTTGAGTTCTAGGAAAGGCTTCTAATACCTTACATACAACTTTTCTATTTTCTAAAATATCACCTAGCCCTACAAGCCCATGGTAAATTTCTTTGAATCTAGAGTGCATTTGGGCTACAGATTCACCTTTTCTCATCTTAAAGTTATCAAATTGATTTTTATAGAGAGCTTTCTTTGCTCTCTTGACTTCAGATGTCCCCTCATGTAATTCAATTAATTTCTCCCACATTTCTTTTGCACTAGTTTGTGGACCTAATTTATTGACCTCTTCTTTAGTTAAGGCACATTGTAAAGTGGTGATACCTCTCGCGTTTGCCATATATCTTTTCTTATCATTTTCACTCCAATTTTTCTCATCTAACTCTAATCCATCCTTATCCTTAGGTGGTATATATCCTTTCTTAAAACTAATCATCATGTCAAAATCAGTTTGAATGAAGGCAGTCATTCTCATCTTCCAATAGGCAAAATCTGATCCATCAAAAAGTGGTGGCCTATGAATTGATTGACCTTCAGAATTTCTAGAGGCCATAATACTTCTAGGTTGTTAAACCTATATAGAAGTCCTTGCTCTGATACCAATTGTAGGACCAAGTATGACATCTAGAGGGGGGGTGAATAGACGTAATTAAAATTTAATTTAATTTACTAAATATAACAGTTAGTACAAAATATAAGCGGAAGCAAATATAAGTGCAAACAAGAAGAAAATATCACATCCACAAAGAACACACGATATAACGTGGTTCGGCTCAAATTAGAGCCTAATCCACCCAACTCCGATCGGAAGATATCACTATAACTCACTCCTTGGTTCAGGCGGAGAAGCCCATACAAATCCTCCTCTATCTACTCACTAGAGGCGCTCCTCACTTTTAAGTGAGGGCTCACACACTCACCTCCTCTAACCCTTATTTGGAGGCCCTCTTCACACACACAGTGAAGGTAGAAAAGAACAACTAAAATATTACAAAGAAAAAAAAATTACTCACTCTTCCTTCTTATGATTGAATCTTGAAAGCTGGGAGAAGAGTGGATGAAGAGTTTGAGCACTTGAGTCCAAGTTCACCTAGATCGCCTTGAATCTTGATTGAAACTCCACTTGAATGGTTTTATCAACTCTTAGGATGGTGGAGAATGAAGGTGAATGTTTGGAGCACTTAGAGGATTTTATGAGCCAAGGGGAATAAACCAACAACCCCCATCTCCTTATATAGCAAGAGCTCCAACGGCTAGAAAGATGGGCTGGAGAAGACCTGGAGGTCAACCTCAGGTCGACCCCCAGCTAGCAGTTGGAGAATAAATATAGGCCAACGGTCACTTCCAAGGTCGACCTCAGGTCGACCTCACCACTGAGGTCGCCTCCAGGTCGACCTGGAAAAATCCTCCAAGATTACTAAAGTTTCTGTCGAGGGTCGCTGCTGAAGGTCGACCTCGGGTCGCCCTCAGGTCGACCTCGAAAAATCCCCAAAACGACTAAAGTTTCTGTTGAGGGTTGCTGCTGAAGGTCGACCTCGAGTCGACCTCAGGTCGACCTCACTATTGAAGGTCACCCTTCAACTATCCCAAAACTGTCCTAGAGCTATCACAACCAAAAGAAAATCTCTAGAGCAATCTCACCACTATTAGACCACATAATTAAGAGAGTTTAAACTTTTAAGATTATCTAATTAACTCGCAGAGATTCTAAGTGCTCAAACTCATATCTAGACTATTCTAACAGTCAAGATCAACCTCACAACAATTCTACTCTCAAGTAAAATGAAATGTAACAATAATAACATGTGCTCCATTTGATCTTCAATACTTGAGACTTTCTCACCAATTTAATTAGATCTCAATTTTAGTATAAAATTGAGATGCAACTTTAATAAACCTGAGATTAAGAACACTAAACAATTATGTTAGTACACATTAACTTAAACATATTGTTAAACATCAAAATCACAATATTACCACAAGGGAGGAACCAACAACTACTTCTTCCTTATGCAGGATTATAAAGAAACTGACCTAAGTCCTTTGGACAACCAATGTGCAAAAAAGTAGTTTCAAAGTTCAAACTAGAGATGCTTTATGTGAGTGGATTACAATATAATTCCTCAATGATATATCATTTTCGTGAAATAATATCTTATATATATCATATAAAATATTCTCTTCAGAATATTACTTATAAACTTCAGAATGAAGAACAATTTTCTCAGCATCTTCTTTTGAAATACGAAGAAATTCATCCTGAACAATATAGTGACTTATATCCTATATTAGAAGTCATATATAAATATAAAAATATCAATTTTCCCTATATGAAAAAAGCCCGACGGAAGGAATGTCTACGCAAGGTCATGACATTATTACCAAAGGATTTACAAACCCGAATTCTGGATAATAAGTCACACGTATGGCTTTTCTTAATTATATATATTATTATTGAAAGGCAATGGTAAGTATTTTATTAATATATTTTATTACATAAATTTTTATTATATGATTAATTTGACTATGTATATTTTTAATTATATAAATGTTATTGTGAACTCAT
>JAEMOT010000781.1:255078-266903 GCA_019297695.1 Apostasia ramifera
TGGAGATGTGACAATTGGTGATCAAATTGTCAAGAAGAGTGAGCGCTTTAGATACCTTGGATCAATTATACAAAATGATAGCGAAATAGATAATGACGTTATTAGCAGGATTCAAGCAGGCTGGGTAAAATGGAGAAATACTTTTGGTGTGTTATGCGATAGAAAAATTCCATCCAAAATTAAGGGTAAATTTTATAAAACTGTAATAAGATCAGCGATGATATATGGTGCTGAATGCTGGCCTGCAAAGAAGAAACATACAAATAAAATAAATATTGCAGAAATGAGAATGTTAAGATGGATGTGTGGATATACACGAAAGGATAGAATGAGAAATGAATATATCCGAAAGAAATTTGGTGTTGCACCAATTGAGGATAAACTTAAAGAAAGTCGGCTTCGATGGTTTGGACATCTAAATCGTAGGCCAATTGAAGCTCTAGTTAGAAAAATTGAGTTATTGGATTTTGCCCATGTACAAAGAGGAAGAGAGAGACCAAAGAAGACATGACAAGAAACTATAAGGAGTGATCTTAATTACTTAAACTTAGATAAGAATTTGGTAACTGATAGAGCGCAATGGAAACAAAGGATTCATGTAGCCGACCCCACCTAGTGGGATTAAGGCTTGGTTGTTGTTGTTGTATATTATTATTTTAAACTTAGAGTTAATAAATTTTTGTTAGCTAATAGAGTGCAATGGTAGTAAAGGATTTATATAGTCGACTTTATCTATTATGATAAATATTTGGTTGTTGTTGTTATATATATTGATATTATTTTCATGGGATAATTACCTACATGCCATACCATTTAGTTTTATTTATGTCTTACTCATTCATTTTTAGTTAATTACGCTATACACACTCAAAATATTATAAAATTTTACATACATACATTTTAATTTATTTCTATTATAATGAGTAATTATAATTTTTCAATGACCTAACTATAGTTAGATTACAAAAAATTTGAGCCGTTCATCATATTATTTTAATGATATTTAAATATATTTTGAGTGAAAATCCTAAAATCTTAATGTTTAGGTGGCGGCAAAAGAAGGAGACATCCACGACGTGAATTGATTTTAGGACAAATCAACGCTTTAGTGTGGTATTGAGGAAGAGAAAAATATATACCATTAAGAATAAAAATATAATTTTAATGATTTACTAACAAAATATTTTTTTATCAAATAAATTTTGATTAAATTTTAATTCAAGTGTGTGTATGTAAGATTTTGTAATGTTTTGAATGTGCATAGCTTAATTAACTAAGAATGAATGTATAAAATATAAATAAAACTAAATGATGTGGCATGTAGGTAATTATCCCTATTTTTATTTATATTATTTAATAGAGAAAATTAATATATATATATATATATGTATATATATGTATATATGTATATATATGTATATATGTATATATGTATATATATATATATGTATATATATGTATATATGTATATATGTATATATATATATATATATATGTATATATATATATACATATAGCATATAAATAGTTAAATATATTTATTATTTACATTTATAGATAATTTTTTGGATGACATATAATCACTTACATTTAATTTTCAAATAATATATGTTAATTCAATGTTGAAAATGAAATTAAGCAAATATCACTTTTATATATTGTGTTTCTTTTTTTTTATGGAGGTATATTGTGTTTCTTGTAACAGTGATTACGAACCCGCATTAAGATGTTTTAAAATATTTATTTATTTTATTGTCAATTTTTTTAAAAAAATTTTGTTATGAAATTAATCTTACATTGTAACTTTTGTAACATTTCAAATAGTATCATTTTATCTAAGTAAAAAAAATTTCCATTATATTAACAAAATTTTTATATTAAACTTTGAAATATTTATTTATAAGAATGTACATATTAATATGCAAATATAAAGAATTTTAAAGGTTTAATATGAATTTAAGAAATCGTAATTATAAAATGCCAGCTAATGACAGCTGGCAGGTCAGGAATTTATCATCTTCCCATCGGACGGTCGAAAGGTTTCCTTGGCTAATAAAGAATTCCTTCCCTGCTGCTATAAATACTTACTGAAGCTCGGGCCGGCGGGCTCCTCAGAATCGCGGTAGAAGAGGTAGGCGCAGTTGCAGAGGCGGCGGAAGACGGAGACATCGAAGAGAGAGGGGGAGAGGAGAGAGACGGGGAGAAGGCGTGCAACGTAGCGTTCGAGGTAGCTCGAAGAGGAATCTAGTCGAATCGAATCGTTTTCCTCTTCTTGCGTTGGTATGTTTCTCGTCTTCGATCGCTCTTGTTTCCCGTGTCGTCTGTTGCTGCTTGCTTTGATTCGTAGGGTTTTGGCGCTTGATTCGAGCTTTTGCGATGTTTTTGGTTTTTTTAATTTGGTTATTGTTTGTGGATTAGGGTTTCTGTTGCATTTTTTTGTTGGATTTGTTTGTTTGTTTCTGTGTCCTTCTGATTACATGCCTGGAGTCATGGAACATTGAGTTTTGATTGCGGGATGATATTGTTTTGTATTGGATGTTGCAATGATATTTGTGGTGCTTGTTAGGGTTTGGATTGTCGATGGCTTCGAAGAGAATTCTCAAGGAGTTGAAAGACCTGCAGAAGGATCCTCCTACATCATGCAGTGCTGGTTTGTTTGATTCGTCTATTTCGTTTTCCTATCTTAAATTTGGGTGTTTGTCTCTTTGCACTACGAGCAGCCAGATGAATCTTCTTTTTTGTTGATATACTTTGTGAGGACACTGATATGGAAGGTGCAAAGTTATCTGCTTGGAACTTCCCAGTTTGATGGGAAAATTGGTAGAAGCAGAGTAGTGTGCAAATTAATAGCCAGGAAAGCTACCTAGATGGTTCTATCATAACCTTTATTTTTGGTTTTTGTTGGGGTGGGGGAGGGGGGGGTGTAAGGGATTAGTGCCTATGACCTCCACTGTGAAGGCTGGGCTGGGCAACTTACCACTTTGCTAAGAAGCTGATGGTTCCATTGTTGTTTATAGTAAGCATCTTCGTTGTCTGAGAACGGAGAACATATATTATTCTCGTTGAAAATTGGTTAATAAACATGTTTTCGTTTAACATTTATGACAAGTTCAATATTCCTAATTGAGCTTTGTTGATATTCCTAACTGAGCTTTGTTGTAACTATTTTTCCAAATATGTTCAGAATATTTACAGAGAAATATCCTTGTTGGTATTAAAATTGAAACATTTAACTGGTTAATTGTGTTTTGATGTTTCTGATTTTGTGTAGTTTCTTCTTAGAATATTATTTTTTAAAGACCAAAAATATATCATGGCATGAAGCTATTTTTTAATGTA
This sequence comes from Apostasia ramifera, assembly GCA_019297695.1. Classification (NCBI taxonomy): domain Eukaryota; kingdom Viridiplantae; phylum Streptophyta; class Magnoliopsida; order Asparagales; family Orchidaceae; genus Apostasia; species Apostasia ramifera. The sequence continues at coordinate 258,418 of JAEMOT010000781.1, forward strand.
ATTTGACTGTTATACTCAACGATAAAATTCATGCTGTATGCTGTGTTTTGCCAGATATTTTTCAGAGGTTTTTAAAGAGTGTCAATATGTTGGTATTGTATATGTGTCATTTTGATTATGGAACAGTTACATAGCACATATATATACGACATTTACGCTGTTGTCTTTTGAAAGCACTTGTAAACTTACCTGTTATAGCCATTACATTTACATAGCACGTTGGATGGATCAAATGGTTCAATGGTTCTATTGTATTGGTGATGAGTGTGAAACTTGTGATATTGTTATGTCTTGGGAATTTAACTGAAATTCTCAGGCAACACACCAATTTTGTAGCAGTTTTATGACTGAAAACTTAAGGATTGATTTTTCATCAGCAATTTTAATAATTTTTGATTGTTCAACAGCTATTGTAATATCTCCTCTTCTAATTGCAATCCATGTATACATGAACATGCTATACTTTTCAATTATGTCTATTGCTGTCTTTGCCTAAATATGACTATCCTGTTCTTCTGGTTACATCTTCTAGGCTTTTCATCTTTCTTGAATATTATATATTGTTTCATGTTAAATTGTGTTAGCTATTTTTTTCTAACATAAAAGCTTGTTTTGCAGCACTTAATTTTTAGTGGAGTATTTTAATATAGGGCAAATTATGCCACACTAAACTTGCTTATTTACTTCGATTTTAATATTATATCTACACACTTGAGTTAACTTTTGTCATCATCCTTTTCAAAAAAGTTGAAATATTTTGTTATAGCTTTCATCAGATTTAGAGAATGTGCCATTGCATTCGGGTTGTAGATCATCTATAGTTTAGATTGTCTAAAAATAATGAAAGGTTTAGCTTGAGTTTTGGCTAACGTTGGTTTGCATAAACTCAACCTATGGTTAAACAAAGTGACTAATAGTAACAGTGGTGTGTCATTGTAATTTTTTTTTTAATTTTATAGTGTGGAGAAGTAACTTAGCTGATATTGATGAGAAGTATGTAAATAAGCTTGTTTACTCTAGCTTGTGTGTAAATTTCCCTTTAATTTCCCTTTATGTCAATAATAGAGGCTTTCTGCATAAATATGAAGGGTTCACAATGCTAAAGTTTGGGAGGTGAAACTATAAATGACATTGCATATAGTTATTGTATATGACCTTGAATCACTTATGCTTGCATGGAATGTTGCTTCAAATAGATCAAAAATAATAGAAATCCAATTGCACCTAATTTCGAATAAAGGTATTGTTGTTATTATTATGGTTTTGTCTTCATGCTCTTTGTATATTATACGACATTTTTCAAGCTAGTAGGCGGAAAAAAGGTTCTTTGGATTAGTTACTACTGGACTTGTCTTTTGGACTTATAAAACATGTCATAACTTTTATTTTATAATTCTCATGTTGGTTTAAAATCAAGCAATCCAGCACATAACTTTGCTAGGCTTTTTACTAATGTTTCACTGAAACAACCAAGTTCATTTTGATTTTAAATCAAGGAAGCAACGATACTTCTGGATGGATGGTGCATTCATTTTGTACCTATATCAATGCCTGTACTCTCAATATATCCCAACATGTATAGGATACATCGTGGTATGTCCAAATGGCAAACAATTCTTGAATACACTAGGGTACACTAGGGATTTGGATGGAAATAACTTTAATGGATAATTTTATGGTCTTATTTGCAAAGAAATTTTTAAAAATTCAGACTCTAGATTACTTCCTATTTAGATATATATACAAAGGTTGAATATTTGGATAATTACATACATACTACTAAAAATCTAGTTATTTTACATTTTTGACACCTAAATCTTTAATATTATGTATTGACCACTAAAATTATATGAAAATTATATTTCTTGTATTACTCATGCTAAAAAGTTGTGGCATGTATGTAATAAATATTGTAATTTTAATATGATTTTAGTGACTAATATGTAATATGAAAGATTTGAGTGTCAAATATATAAAATAGCTTGATCTTAGTAGCATGTATGTAATTTCTTCTTATACAAAAGTTTAATCTATTTTATAAAAGATGAGACTTTTCAGTCTCATATATCTAAGTGATTCCTCTTGATATATGTAATGTGTAAAGATGATGTTTTTATGAAAGCTAGTCGGAGGCACTTTTATTCAAGCATCTGATGGCTGCTGTTGTTAGCTGCAACTTGTAACATACATCCTTCTTTATTTCGTGTTCATGATAGGTCCTGTGGCTGAGGACATGTTCCATTGGCAAGCAACAATTATGGGACCTTCTGATAGCCCTTTCGCAGGTGGTGTTTTCCTCGTGTCAATTCACTTCCCGCCTGACTACCCATTTAAACCACCAAAGGTAGGAATTTCAACATCCTTTGTAACTATGAGCCCTGAGTATGAAGAGAAGTATTCATGATTCTCAATTTGGAATCTGGTCAGGTGTCATTCCGCACCAAGGTTTTCCATCCAAACATCAACAGTAATGGCAGCATTTGCCTTGACATTCTTAAGGAGCAGTGGAGCCCAGCCCTCACCATATCCAAGGTATTTTCTTGCATTCATCAACCAGTATATGGCTTCTTGTGGGTTCAAGGTTTTGCATCCTACCATCAATTGCAACACCCAATTAAAATGTGGTTAAAAATTTTTAGTAACTCAAGATCCTTGTAAATGAGCTGAGTTGAGCTTAACTATGTTTGTGTTTAAGGTCGGTTTTCGTATTTGGGAAGTTTAAGGCTGATTGATGCTTCAACACTGTTGTTCGGGCTTGGGTCATTTGCCCAAAAATACTTGGTTGAGCTCAGCTCTAGGTCAAGCAGTCAACTAGCAGTCGAGCCTTTAAATTAGCATAAAAATTGAGCTCTTTATTGAGCTGACATCTAGTCTTAGTCAAGCCACGATTGATTTGGATATTGGGCTTGGCAGTGAGCTTTTAGGAAGCACAAATACTTCTATATATGAGGTGTCAGTATCGGACAGGGGAATACGTGGGGACATCATGTCAGACACATTACGTATCGTGATTGAATAAAATAATATTGAAAGAATGACACTCCTTGGATATGTTAGAATACTTGAGGATATGATACGATACTTTTGGACACTACTAGAACACTTATGCAAGACATTTTGAGACATTTAAAAATTATTACTAAATTACCCTTATGTTAATAAAACCTCTCTCTTAATCGACTAACCCTAACTCTTCCGCGGACTTCTCCCGCACGCACGTCTGAGGCTCCTAGCCAGCCGACGGTAGCTCTCGCGGCTTCATCTCTCTCACACGGATTGTCTCTCATATCAGCTATCATGGCTCCACTTCTGCGGCTATTGCAGCAGCTCTCGTGCAGATCGTCTCTCCCTTCGCTCTCGTGGCAGCCCTCGCGATTCCTCTCCTACATCTCTTGCGGCAGATCGTCTTTCGTGTCGCTTTCACTGCAGCTCTTGTGGTTCCTTTTCCAAGTTAAAGAGAACCTAAAATTCTTGTTCACTCCCGTCGCACATTGCTCGGCCCACTCCACCTTCTCTCTCGTGCCTCTGCAATTTTTCCTATTGGCCCTCTCCACTCTTCTCTTTGACATCTATTGGTAGTTTTTGCTAAAAGTTCATGTCTTCTTGTCCATTATTTGTGTTAATTTTCATCTCTACATCATTTTTAAATTTTTTATTTGGGGTATGATTTTAAGTTTTGAATCTTCTAATATTTTGTTTTTCTCAATCCATTACATCTTAGATCTATGTAGATTGTAGATCAACTTTTTGATTTTCTTGTTTAAAATCATTAATCTTATTATTCATCATAATTTGATGTGGGTATTGTACCATCTGTGGTCTGTATGTTTTTGTTTTTTAGAGAGCTATTCATGGTTGTGTTTGATTTGTGTACTGTATGGATAACTGTTTGAGAATACCTAATTATTGTGGCTTTTGCTTTAGGTAATTATGTGTCTAATACTCTTTTATTCAATATTCATCTATCTTATTATAACTAAAGAATCTTGAATAGAAATGTGGCGAACATGTATGCAAAGCGAGTGCTTTATCAATTAAGCTACATCTCTTTTTTTTGAATATGTAAGTTTTTTTTATCATATATCTGCTGTCCTATTGTGTTCATGTCCTATACTTTGAAAATTCGTCGTACCGTCATGCGTGTTGTGTCCATACTTCATAGGTGAGCTTTTTAAATCTCTATTAATCAATTGATCTAAAAGTTTGTGCATGTAGGTTAGAGCTCAGACATAAATTTTGTATTGTTATGAATGCTTTTTCATGCACAAGCTATTAGGCCTGTCATATGGATTCAATGCAACATATGTACATTTTTTAATCGTCTTTTTGAACTTATGAATAATTGAGGGATGCCAAGAGCTTAAGACTTTATCTCTCACACCATGTTAAATCTCTATTAATTAATGAACTAAAAAATTTAAGCTTATTTGTTTTGACCCACATAAAATTTTTATGTACTAATAGAGGTTACATTTACTCTGTAATCAAGCAATCTAAACAAGATTACCCACCTCTTCTTTATGGAGTATAAGATGTATCGGAACGTTAAAAAAATGAGTATCTACAACCAGTACAAGAACAAAAATTGTAAACCCTTAATCTGAAGCTAGTTATTGTCAGTTACATGGATTTCATGAAGCACATGGCCACAGTAAAATATATGAGCTTCTAACCAAGAAAAACCATTGGCTAACTTCTAACTGATTTCTTTGTCAAGCCATTACTCAAGCTTTAAATAAGTCTCAATTTGAATTTTCCTTTCAAGATGATAATTATGCTGTCATCAAATGAAAACTATTAGCCTTGTATGTGATAAAGAAAGCAAGGCACAGTCTTCGAAAAAAATTGAGATTTTTTTTATTACAAATTTTGATTATAACAAAGAAGAGCATATCTCAAGAAAAATTTTTTCTAAGACCTTATACTATAGTAGGATAGATAACTACAGGGATTTTATATGAGAAGTTGAATAGCTTATGGTTGCCACAAATCTGATTACTAGTTTTGCTAAGATTTAAGTTGGGTGGCTCTCTTCAAACTCATTGAAAAAATGTAAGGGGAACATGGGCTAGCAATATAGGAACGTAAGCTAGGTTGGATTGACTAAAAGGAAGCCTAAATGTAGGAATTTAATATGTTGGAAGCTAAATAAAATATGCAAAGTATGTCTAAGAAAACTTCAGATTTTTTGAAATTTGATAAACGTAGGAATTTAATATGTTGGAAGCTAAATAAATATGCAAAGTATGTCTAAGAAACTTCAGATTTGTTAAAAATTTGATTTCAAAGTTTCATAAATTAAAATCTAAATATCCTAAATGCTAACGGCTATAGAAACAAGATGAAACACACAACCACCATCCAATCACTGAACTAAATATGCTAAATACTAAATTATGCAAATTTGAGGAGAATTAAACTAGGGTTCACGTGATTCGGCTTCAAGATTGCGGTTTTAAAGTAGCAACAGAAGAAGAGAAATTGGGCGGGATCTTGCGCTCATGTGATGCAGAATACGATGAGGTGGGCTAGTGAGGGAAAGGCCAGTGACACACACGTGGTTCATGATAGTGAGACCCTTTAGCTACCTATATAGGAACTTAGACTATGTTGGATTGTACTTGACTAATTGACGACTATGGGAGCAAAAACTTAAGAATCAATATGCTAGAAATAAAACAATATGCAAAAAACGTCGAGGAAATTTCAAACTTTCTAACATTTTGATTTTAGATGTTCATAAACGACATTCTATCCTAAATACTAATGAACATGGAAACAAAATTAAATGCATGATCAAGATCTGAACACCAAACTAAATATGTTAAATACCAAATCATGCAATTTTGAGGAGAATTAAACTTTGTTTTACTCAATTAGGCTCCAAGCTTGTGATCCAATATTTGACTCGTGAAACTTTCTGAATTTTAATCATGTAGTGCCATGAATGTAGAGAAATTTTAGTAAGAAGCACGTATTTGAATCCATGATTTTAATCCAAACATAAAATGGTAAATGATGTAGAAACAGGATTACTTTCAGTAGTTGGGTAAGAAAATGAAACAACAATGGAAGAATGTTTGCAATTAAAAAACTAATAGTAAATAACTTTGAAGCACAAGTATAGATATAATATGATACAAATATAGCGATACGAAAATTTAAAAAAAAAAGTAGGATATAGATACGTTAGAATATGATAGTTATATATGTATATGTTTGTATAATGCACTTGATGGGGACATCTAGATGATGAACAGCTCAAATTGGATCTCATAACTTGGTCTGTGACAAATGATATAGATTGCTTAAATATGTTCTTTTAATATTTAAATTTGTTCGATTTATCCAAATTGATTTAATTATATTAGATAACACTTTTAAATGGATAAATTTAATTAATTTAAATTAATTGAAGTTATTTCATTTAGATTGTTATGTAGAGACGTAGTTAGTTATTTTCTTATTTTTTATTTTACCCTCTGCCAAAGCTGTTTTAGAGTTGGCCCTACACAAAAAGGCTCTCTCCCTTCACAGACAACATAGCCCTTCACAGATGAAAAGGCTCTCTTCCATTATGAGGTGGATCCTTATTACCCTCTCTATCGAAGACAGGATAGTTTGGGTAATTTCCCCAACCTACCCAACAGGAGTAACCTCCAACCTAGTATAATGGGCTCTGGGTTCAAATATTTTGACATGATGTGAATTGCTCAAGTGATGCTCACTCAGTCTATCTCCACTAGGTTGAGAAGATGACCTTGATTCAAGGGTCCTACTCGATGCTAAGGCATCCACTTGGCCTAGGTTGAGAAGATGAACCTCGTTCAAGGGTCCTACCTGATGTTATGACATTGACTCAACTTCTCAACTTGTCTAACCCTCAGCTAGTGTTTATTGATCTCCTTTAACTGTTCCTAGAGTCAGAGTAAGATTTCATCTTACTGGCGATTTGTTAGATAGTCTCTAAAGCGGGCTTGATTACGAGTCGATATAGGTAATGATCAAAAAGACAACCTAAGCATCAAAACCTAAGTAGTTGATACTAGCACGTGGTTCATGATAGTGAGACCTTTAGCTACCTATATAGGAACTTAGACTATGTTGGATTGTACTTAACTAATTGACGACTAAGGGAGCAAAAACTTAAGAATTAATATGCTAGAAATAAAACAATATGCAAAATATGTCGAGGAAATTTCAAATTTTCTAAGATTTTGATTTTAGATGTTCATAAACTACAATCTATCCTAAATACTAATGAGCATGGAAACAAAATTAAATGCATAATCAAGATCTAAACACCAAACTAAATATGCTAAATACCAAAATCATGCAATTTTGAGGAGAATTAAACTTTGTTTTACTCAATTAGACTCCAAGTTTGTGATCCAATATTTGACTCGTGAAACTTTCTGAATTTTAATCATGTAGTGCCATGAATGTAGAGAAATTTTAGTAAGAAGCACGTATTTGAATCTACGATTTTAATCTAAACATAAAATGGTAAATGATGTAGAAACATGATTACTTTCAGTAGTTGGGTAAGAAAATGAAACAACAATGGAAGAATGTTTGCAATTAAAAAACTAATAGTAAATAACTTTGAAGCACAAGTACAAATATAATATGATACAAATACAACGATACGAAAAATTTTAAAAAACTGTAGGATATAGATACGTTAGAATATGACAATTATATATGTATATGTCTGTATAATGCACTTGATGGGGACATCTAGATGACAAACAGCTCAGATTGGATCTCATAACTTGGTCTGTGACAAATGATATAGATTGCTTAAATATGTTCTTTTAATATTTAAATTTGTTCGATTTATCCAAATTGATTTAATTATATTAGATAACACTTTTAAATGAATAGATTTAATTAATTTAAATTAATTAAAATTATTTCATTTAGATTGTTATGTAGAGACGTAGTTAGTTATTTCCTAATTTTTTATTTTATTTTATTTATCTATAAATAGGTTAGAATCTGTCTATATTTACAAATTTTTTGATGAATAAAATTTACATTATTTATATTTGATCAAAATCCCAGAAGGAAATTGTAGGGTGTCTAAGGTGAGGATAAATAGGTGTTCACCTATGAAGCACAGACACGACACGGGGACACATAACACAACACGACACGATTTTTTAAAATATAGGACACGGACATGGCATGACATGCCAAATATAATAATAAAATTAAAAATTCATTCCTAAATATATATATATATAATATAAATTTAAATTTTTAAGTATAAACAACTTGTAAGTAGTATCTCATAAAATTAAGATAAGAACTTGAGAACAAATACCGTCACATTAAAAATATTTGGGATATAAATTTAGGGTTCATTTTGAATAAGAGAAAATAAAATTTTGCTTATTAGGATAATCACAGTGAGCACAACAATAAGAGAAAGTAGGAGCTCTCGGGGTTGATGAAAAAAGAATAAAGGTGAAGCCGGAGTT
>JAEMOT010000781.1:272342-322858 GCA_019297695.1 Apostasia ramifera
GCTCTAGTTAGAAAAATTGAGTGATTGAATTTTGCCCATGTACAAAGAGGAAGAGGGAGACCAAAAGACATGGCAAGAAACTATAAGGAGTGATCTTAGTTACTTAAATTTAGATAAGAATTTGGTAACTGATAGAGCGCAATGAAAACAAAGGATTCATGTTGCCGATCCCACCTAGTGGGATTAAGGCTTGGTTGTTGTTGTTGTTATTAAATATATCCAATTCTATCTTATGTATCTCAGAAGTGTCCTCGCGTGTCCAAGAAGTGTCTTTAAAGTTTTTAAATATTATTTTATTAGGACACGCCACGTGGTGTGTCCGATACGGTGTCTCCGAGTGTCCGTGTGTCCGACACGGACACGGCGTGGTTCTTGAAGTGTCCATGCTTCATAGTTGTTCATTATTTTTTTCTTTTTCTCTATCCTTCAAACATTACTTGTCTAGCCTCATTTAAAGCTTAGCAAATATTTGTTTTTCTTAGTAAATTAAAACATATTTAAAGTTTTATCCAAATTAACTTAATCATATTGAATAAGATTTATTCAAATTGACTTAATCATATTAGATAATTTCGTTTATATGGTAGTTGATATTATCTTATTTGCATAGTTATCTAGAGTCGTAGTTATTTCTTTTTTTTTTCCTTATTTTTTATTTTGATTTTTTTTATTTATTTTGGTTTATTTGTTTTTTAAATAGGATGGAGTCTGTATATATTTGGATAACTTTTGATGAATACTATGTATATTTGGCCTTGAAATGGATTAGTCTAGGGATTTGAAGAAGTCGTTATTTTAAAAGGAAAGTAGGAAATATTAGGTGAGAATCCTAAAAACTCTAGTTATTCACCAGTTTTTCTCAATTTTCTTCATCCTCTAAACCTTGGTCGCCTCATTTTTAGTGTCTCACATCAATTTTAGAATCAAAGTGCGTCATTCTGTATCAACGCCCTATGCTCATATTTATAGTGTAGTTCGTACGGTAAATTAAAATGACTTACACATTTTATGTATTTTAAAAATATCTATTGAACTCTTTTCAAATTAATTACATTTTTTTTTTCAAATATTCTGGGTCCTGCTAAAAGTAACATTATGGACAATTCAATTTGAAAAAATAAAAATATTTTTCAACATTTGTTGAATTTCAAAAAATCATAAATTTAAAATATATTATAAAGTTTGTTTAAGTTATCTAAGTGAGACGAGAGTATAAATACATATGTGTAGATTAAGTCCAATTTTAATTTAAATCTAACTTAATTCAATTAGTTCGATGTAAGTGAGATACAAGTGATAACTAATACAGATATTAGGGGGGCAACTCGGATCAGTTCGGTTCGATTCTGTGAGGAACCAGAATTGAATCGACTAGATGCGATTTCATGGTTTCAGGAATTGGAACCAAACAGATTTTGCTTGGGCTTGAACTAGACCCAAACTAAATTTTTTGATTTGTGTTAAGTTTGATTCCAATTGCAAGCTTAAAATATGATTGCTCATAATACTACTATAAAAAATATAATAACAAAGAGCCTAAAATCAAATAGTTTTTCATAATTCAAAAGTCAGGTTGAAATTTATAATTTTCAATCTTCAATCAATCACAACTCATAAAAATAGTCAATGTCAACCCTAGCATTAAAATTATACCAATTAGCCATACAACTTAAAACATAATCAACAATTAATTTGATTTGGGTCAGTTCTAATTTGCTTGAATAATAGAACTAAGAATTGACTTAAATCATGCAATCTCAATAAATTTGGATCTAGACCCAGACTAAGCTAGAACCGAGCTGAAATGATTGGTTTGGTTTAGTTTCGGCTCAGTATTCGATTCTTTGGATATTTGCACACCCCTAATAGGTATTGTGACCTGAGCATATTGATCTAATCAAGGTAGGTGTATGCTCTCCTTTCTACGAGTCTTTGACACAATAAATAGATAAAATGAAAAAAGCCAAAGTTTTATCTTTTTTGTAATATAATCTCAATTGAGGTGAAGCATGATCGACATCTAATAGAAATAATAAGAAAGTAGTAGTTGAGGTAGCAAAACAATGTCTGGCATTTATAAGACAATGAAAAATGGTCATGCAATGTGGTGTTAGTGTTGTGGAAATCAATGACGTGGCTAGTATGGCAAAAGCCAACGTTGTGGTCGACACAGACAATGGCAATACGGTTGAATTTGCTGGGTGGCAATGCATTGTGTGCTTTTGGGAGACGAGGTAATACCCTAGTTGTACTTTTAGAACCACAAGTTAAACTCAACTAATGAAATATTGAGGCTAACAACTATTAGGAATTTAGCGGCATCTCTGCGAAGTTGGGCGCTACACTTTGAAGACTTCTTCTAGAGGTGTTTTCTGGAATCTTGCTTTAGATGTATCCCTTCCTGGGTGTACTTCCCATTTGAAGCCATACCACACTTTCAACCAGTGTTTTTCAAAACAGAGTTCAGATTTTGCTTCTTAGCAGAAGCCAATGTTTGTTGAATGGAGTTCTTGAGCTCATTTCATGGCTGGTTGTTGAGCGCCCCATTGAGCTGACTTCAAGTGCTAACCCATTTTTGATTTGGAAATTAAGCGTGCAAGGGTGCTTTTTAAATCTCAATTAACCAATTGATCTAAAAGTTTTAAGCATCCAGGCTATAGCCCTGGTGTAAATTTGTATTATTGTACAAATCCTTTGTGAAGTTTATTCGACTCTTTGCATGGATTTAAGCAGATGTTTTTTTTTTTTGAACTTATGAGTAATTGAGGGAGGTTTTGCCTTTAGCTCTAATACCATGTTAAATTTTTGTTGATTAATGGTCTTAAAACTTTAAGCTTATAAGTTCTGTCTTGCATAAAATTTCTCTGTGCGATTCGTATAAGCATCTACAACATCAAAATAAATGGGCATATACAACCAAAACAACAACAATTACATTTGTAAAGCTTGAATCCCAAGTTAGTTATGGTCGGTTACATGAATGTCTTTTCTCCATTGAGCTATATGCGAAGCACATGGCCATAATAAAATATGCGAGCTTGTCCAAAAAAAAATCATTAGTCATACTTAAAATGTGTCTCAATTTGAATCTTCATGTCAAGCAGAGATAATTGATCCGCTTGTTACACTTGTCATATTTGTTGCTCACAAACATAATCAAGTCACACTTGGGCTTTCAAAAAGTTCGTTTGAGTTTGTTCCTTAAGCTTAATGATTGTAGATACGGTTAAATTTGTTAATTTCTTATTTAAAATTTTGTTCTAATTGGTTCCTTGTGCTTAATGAATGAGGATAGAAGATGAGCATTGCACGTATTTAGCAGCTTGCCGGGTGATCAATTTATTTACTCCCATTGTTCTGACATCATCTTTTTATGTAATTATGTACATACGTACATACATATATATATATATATATATATATATATATGTTTATGGATATGGATAAGTATGAATGCATATATGGAGGATTCTATGAAGAATAACAGTAATATCAATTTCAAAACTTGATAGGTCCTTCTGTCAATCTGCTCGCTTTTGACGGACCCAAACCCAGATGATCCGCTGGTTCCGGAAATCGCTCACATGTACAAGACTGACCGAGCCAAGTATGAAGCCACTGCTCGGTCCTGGACTCAGAAGTACGCCATGGGCTGATCTTATATTTTTATATATATATATATATATATATATATATATATATATTTCAATCAGCCCTCTAGAATTTCATGAATGAGTTATCAAGTCTTATCTCTAAAATAGTAAATAACGTGTGCTTGTGAGAAATTGATCAAATGACTGCGTTCTTCTAGCATTGGATGCTCTTTCATGAAACACGAACTGCTTAAAACGGTCCAGATTTTGGACCATACATTTTCTGCATGTATTTATTATGTTAGTAGTAGTAGTAGTCCCGGAGTGTTATGAAGTTTGTATGTTCTTAGTGATGCATATTTTTTATATGTTTGTGCATTATCTTGCCGCTAGTTATATAGCTTTCTGCTACCAAACTTGCAGCGTGGTTTTAAAACTCTTTTTTTTTTTTACTTGGGAGTTACTGTTTCACCTGTAGCAATGGTTTTAAAGGTTACAGGTAGGAACAACCTTTTGCTTACCTGAAAATGACTTTTTTGAGGATTTATAGGCCAAAATTTGCAGGTACGTCCTTGGTTTTGTGATCGGAATTCACTGTTCTATGATTTTGGATGTTTTTCAGATTGATGACTGATTGTTAGTGTCAAATTATTTGGATTCTTCTAGATTAAGGGACTGTTTGGCTATTTGGAAGGGATTAAGAAAAGTTATGGTTAACATTTGACAATCTTTTTTTTTTTTTTCACATTCTATATTTATATGAAACTCGCCATTATAAATTAATTCTTTAAACAGCGAACTCAAATGGATCATTTTAAGGTTCTTTTTGTTTTTGACCAGATGGTTTCATGCAAGTTAATTACCATCAAGCAGTTGGACAAAATTTATAAACATTGGATACATGTGAATATAAAGATGATAATTTGTCTTTTTAGATGAAATGATAGGTGCTTTTAAGATTTGAGAAGGGATGCTAATATTATGAAATGATTTATATTATACGTATATTGTTAAGGTAGAGTGATGACAAAAAATTTAGGTGCCGGAGACATTTTTGATGAGATTGATTCAACAATTATCTTCAATAACAGGTTTTGTTAATATCTTTCAACGAAAATATTTGGACAAACTCAAATTCTTGAAGCCTCTATCAATATAAGTCTTTGAAGTTATTTTGCACATTTACTGAACCGGTCAATTAAGTCTTGTTGTAATTATAGGTTGTACTAAATTCAATGTCTGCAGGACCCCGGGAATATGCACCAAAACTCTAATTTAAAAGAACATATTGCATATTCAAGATGCCATCTCTCAACGCCGCCATAATTATTTTGCTTTCAGTTTTCTTAAAAACAAAACTCACTTTTTCATTTTTTCCCACTTATTATCCGCTCTCATAAATTATGACACAAAAGTTTGAGACGAGCTACTTGTCAAAAAAACTTGCAAAATATTACAGAGCTAAAAAAATCATATACGCTCATTAAGTTTTAGAAGGTATGATGCATATTATATGGGTTCTGCATTTAAGATACATATAGAACATCTGCTCAATGAGATTTAATGGCCTTCAAGATCAAGCAAAAACCATATGGAACTATAAAAAATATAGGCTTAAAGCTCAGCGGCCTAAAGGTAAAATTTTCCATTACATAGTTAGATTTCTCTTTTGCTACAGTATATTGAAGAAACTTATGTCAAAATTTAAGTTGAATAACATTTAATAATGTAACAAATTTGCAGCAAACAATTATAAATTTGAAGATGCATGTAGACATATAATAACAAAGTATTAATGTCAAAACAAAATGTACATATTTTATAAAAATCATACCAAATAGAACAAAAACAAGAAGCTGCCATGCACAATACTAGTATTTGAAAACTTACATATAATATTGGGTAAATAGCATTTGAGTTCCTCTTATTTGATTTTATGTACATATCCCTCTAATTTTCAAATTAAATAAATCGATTTATTAGTTTAAGTAAAAAAATAATGTTGCATGAAGATCCGAGACTCAAGATTTGAATCAGCCGTACATGTGGCACCTAGGGGACCCTCTTTAAACCCCTGTTATCACTAATTAATCTATTTTCTCTTGCAAATCTCGGGCATCGATCCCGCAATTCGGCTTTCCACAAATCTCGACCACGAGGATTAGTACAGCAGCTATCCATACCATCGGACACGATGATTGAGCATATCCCCACGAACAGTGGATACAATGTTTTGCTAACTCCAGCTATCACTATCATAGTGCCTTATCAGCACAGTCTCCAATTCCCATGCGTCGCGAAGACCAACACGCCACATGTTCCAACCACCACTGGTTCCCATGAATCGCAAAAAGCAAGAGGCCGCGTGCTTTACTCACTGCTTCCAGCTACCACAGAGGCCGACAGCGGTGGGCCCGATAGTATGGGCTCAGCAGAAAAGCAACATTCCTCTCCGGAGAATCCATTGAGCTCTGCTATAGCCCACCTATAAATACCTTTGGCCGAGCCCAGAGACAGAGAGGACACATAGGTAGAAGCAGACACATACATGTAATAGCATAGAAGCTAGAGATATAAGAGCTCTCTCTTTCTCTTTCTCTCTCTAGCAATCTTGTATTGGTCTTTCGACCAAATTTCTCTGTTTTTTTAAAACCCTGTGTGCTTTTCTGGATACTTTTCATTCTCAATTAAGCCTTAATCACTAGGCTTAGCTCTCTGTGCACTGTTGTCTCTTGGAACTCCTTACGTCAACATTTCTTTCTGATGCTTTCATTGAGACCTCAAGAAGATGGTAGGCAAGACGCGCAGAACCAGTTCTGTAGTCCACAGCGCGTAGGTAGGCGAGCCCTCCATCAGAGCGCCAGACAATGAAGGTTCAATTAAGCCTTAATCACCAGGCTTCAACATCCCGGCGTCACGCCGGATTTGCTTCTTCCTCCAGAGGCACCCGGACCTCGGAGCTGCGTGAGATGATAGCCAACCTCACCGATCTGGTTACCGGCCTCTCGACTCAACAGGCCACAATTCTCCATCGAACGCAACCAGTTTGTGCTACTGAACTGGCTCCTGCCCCCCCTCTGCCGGTTGCGGCGGCTCTACCTGCTCCTCTTCCACCGGTTGCGGCGGTTCCTACTCCTCTCCCGCCGGTTGCGACGACCCCTGTTCCCCTCCCACTAGTCGCGATGCCTTCTACTCAGTCCTCCGGATCTTCTCAGTCGCCCAGACACCCTCTTCCTCCTCAGGAAGCTCACCGAAATCATCCTCCTCTTCCACCATTTCCCCCATGTCTGCTTCCTCAACCTGCTTTCTTTCCTCCAACCTTTCCTCCCTTCCTGGCTGGAAGAAACTCCCCCTCCAATATGGGCCCGATACCTTCTTTGGCCCGCTTGATAGTAACGCTCCTTTCTCTGATGCCATCCGTCAAGCGCTAGTCCCAAACGGCTTCAGGCCTCCCCAACTTGAAGTCTATAAGGGGACTACTGACCCCCGCGAGCATATCCAGAGATTTGAAGTTGTTGTCCACTACCGCCAACCTGATGAGGCACCAAGTGTCATCTTCTAGCCAATACTCTGAAGGGGGCGGCCTTCAGCTGGTTTGTCAAGTTGCCCCAAGGACATTTCTGCTCCTATGAACATCTGAAGTGGGAGCTGATCGCTCATTTCATTGGTCGGACACAAATGGTCGTGTCCGATATGGTTCTTGCTAACATCAAGCAGGGTGAGAAAGAAAGTCTACGTGACTACGCTAATTGTTTCTTAGCAGCGACAGCAGAAGCGGAGGACGTAGACCCTGCTATCGCCATGCACAATTACAGGCGAGGGCTCAAGAGTGGGACTTGTCCAAGTCTCTACAACTGGCAAAACCCCGAAGCTATCCGGAGTTGGTCGCAAGGGTCAACCAGTTTGTACTTTTGGAGGATGCTGAGGCCTCCCTCGCCGATGTTGCCGGAACCAGCAAGCCGAAGAAGAGAAAACATCAGGACGATGAATCATCGACCACGAAAGAACGTAGGAACAAACATCATGGCAAGGGCGGCAAAAAGCCTCACCAGTCTTATGAGCAGAGGCATTTTTTTCTCCAGGCCGCTTACTGAAGTATATAAGATGGCCATAAAGCAAGGTTGGGTTCGCCCTTCTGGACCCAAGCCGACACTGCCCGTGGGAGTCGACCCAGACAACTACTGTGAGTTCTATGGGAACTATAGACACAAGCTCCACAAGTGCCGCGCGCTAAAAGCCCTGCTTAACAAACTGGCGAATCAAGGCAAGCTCAAGGAGTTCCTGTTGCTGGCGCCTATGCCCAGTGTTGCTCAGAAGGGCAAAGCCCCAGAAGAAGGTACAGGGGCTCCGGCTCAAGCTCTAATACCTCCGACGGGCTCAGGCCAACTGATACAGTCCTACCCCCTGCTGCAAGAACCATCAACGTCATTTTTAGTGTTGATCCTGCTACTGCTCGCTACCAGGTGATTGAAGTCCGCAGCATCTCTCATCAACTCTCTTCTTCTATCCCACTCACTTTCTGTCATGAAGATCTTCCCCACCAAGGCAACCCTCACAACGACCCGATAGTGGTCACTGCCCATATCACCGATTTTGATGTTCAGCGTGTACTCCTTGACTCAGGAAGCGCGACTGATATCCTATTTGAGTCCATCTTCCTCCAGATGGGACTCAAGGAAGCAACCCTCCTTCATGCAGGAACCACTCTGCTAGGTTTCTCAGGGGAAAGGGTCCAACCACTGGAGTTCATCTCCCTGTCAGTCTCTTTTTGCGATGACAATGGCCACGCCATGAATATGGTGAATTTCGCTGTCATCAGAGCTAGGTCAGGTTATAACGCCATTCTTGGGAGAACTACACTCAACTCTTTCGGAATGGTGATCTCTACGCCACACCTCTGCGCAAAGTTCTTTACCTCCAGCAGCGTTGTCACCATCAGAGGAGATCTCAGGTAGACATCCCAATGTTTTCAGATCACCGCACAGCTCGTGGTTGATCAACTAGACCCCAGGGAATCTCAACCTCTTATACCACAAGAGGGGGTCATTAATGTACTTTAGGGGAGAAGATTCTTTTAAACTTGTAAATTTATCTTCTTCTATGAATACCAAACAGCAAGCAGACGCTACTGCTTTGCTTTCTGAGTATATAAATATCTTTGCGTGGTCCCCTGAAGATATCTCAGGAGTTGACAGAGCTGTCTGTGAGCATCACTTAAATGCATCTGCTGATGCAACCCCCATAAAGCAAAAGAAGAGAGTTATAACAGGAGAAAGACAGAGCGCTATCGAGGAAGAGGTTAACAAGTTACTAAAGGCAGGGTATATCAGAGAAGTACAGTACCCACAATGGCTCACCAACATTGTTATGGTAAAAAAGCCCAATGAAAAATGACGAATGTGCGTGGACTTTCAAGCATTCAATCAAGTATGTCCCAAGGACACATATCCCCTGCCGTGCATTGACACGATGGTAGATCGTACCTTTGGGTATAATGTAATGAGCTTCCTGAATGCCTTTTCCGGGTACCATCAAATCCTACTGGCTAAAGAAGATGAGGAGAAGACCACCTTCATCACAGACTTCGGAACATTTTGCTACAATGTCATGCCCTTTGGTCTCAAGAACGTCGGCGCTACGTATCAGCGCATGGTGGATGCGGTTTTCAAGAATCAAAGGGGGAGGATGACATTTTGATCAAAAGTCATAGCTTGGAGGAACATCTTGCCGATCTCAGGGAGACATTCGACACCCTCCGCAGGTACAACCTCAAACTTAATCCTGCTCTTTTGGCGCTATTTCAGGTAAGTTTTTGGGCTACCTAATATCGACCAGAGGAATAGAGGCCAATCCAGACAAAATTTCGGCGGTCCTCGACATGCCTTCCCCCCGCTCTTTGAAGAAGATTCAGAAGCTTGCAGAACGCGTCAACAGCTTGGGAAGGTTTATCTCCAAAGCTGGTGATCGATGTTTGCCGTTCTTCCGATGTCTCTGCAACGGCAAGAAAGGCCAGTGGACTGATGGATGCGAAGCGGCCTCTGTTGAGTTGAAGAAGTACCTCACTACTGCGCCGATACTTGCGACACCCAGGGCAGGGGAGGTTCTTTCCCTTTACTTAGGGGTGTTCGATGTGGCGGTCTCAGCTGTACTCATGAACGATGATAAGGGGATCCAACGTCTTATCTTCTATGTCAGCCATATACTCCTAGATGCTGAGACTCAGTATCCTACACTGGAGAAACTTGCCCTTGCTCTCTTGATGGCAACCAGGAAATTACGTCCATACTTCTAGTCACATACTATCCAGGTGGTTATAGATCAACCCCTCCTTAAGATACTGCACACTCCCGAAGTTTCAGGAAGGCTTCTCAAATGGTCTATCGAACTTGGCGAGTTCAATATTAAATATGCTCTGCGGATGGCGGTCAAGGCTCAAGCACTAGCTGATTTTGTTGCTGAACTCTGCACCTCAGAGCTGTCGCCCGCTAAAAATAGAGTCGTACCATGGTCTCTTCATGTTGATGGCGCTTCTGGACACTACTCCCAAGGAGTTGGAATACTTCTGACCAGCCCAATGGGTGTTGCTTTACACCGAGCGGTGACCTTCCAGTTTAAGGTCACTAACAATCAGGCGGAATATGAAGCTCCTATTACGGGGTTGAACTTTGCCCTTGGGATGTCGGTGCGGCATATACAGGTGTTCAGTGATTCGCAACTGATTGTCAATCAAGTGAATCATGCCTACGAAACCAAGGACGAGGTTTTGAAGAAATATCTGATGAAGGTCCAAACTCTGATCTCTCAGTTCGAGAAATTCTCCTTGACCCATGTCTCTAGAGAGGAGAATCAGGTGGCAGAACACCTCGCCAAGAAGGGGTGTCCTGACTTTCATCAGCACCAAACAATCGAAAAGCCTAGTTATGAGTGTGCAGAATCCAGAACGCTGAACAAACATATTGCTGGATGGAAAGAATCGATTATCTGAAAAATGGGGCTCATCCCAACAATCAACAAGAAGCAAGACGACTGATACTCGAGTGCGCCAAATATGTTCTCATCGATGGTGAACTATATAGAAGATCCTATGCCAAGCCACTAACAAAATGCCTAATGCCTGAAGAAGCTCAGGAAGTCATGAAGGCTGTTCATCAGGGAGAATGTGGTACCCATGCTCGTGGTCGAAGCTTGGTCATGCGCATCCTGCGCCGGGGATTCTTTTGGCCCAATATCCACAAAGAAGCTCAAGTTTTTGTAGAAAAGTGTCATTAGTGCGAGTATTATGTTAAAATGCAAAGGCAACCTGTAGGGTATCTCAGGCCTATCAATTCGTGTTGGCCCTTTGCTGTATGGGGGCTTGACTTCTTAGGGCTGATTCCTACTGCTATCAGAAGCTATAAATGAATTCTAGTTGCTGTCGACTACTTCACAAAGTGGATAGAAGCAAATCCTCTAACTCAACCCACTGCTCAGAATGTTGAAAACTTCTTATGGGCAAATATCGTATGCAGATGTGATGTTCCTATGGTTATCATCACAGATAATGGCACCCTATCTGCCAATCAACTAATCTGCGATTTCTGTGGCAAACATCAGATCAATCTCAAGTATGCATCTGTTTGGCATCCCCACACAAATGGACAGGCAGAAGCTGCTAACAAAAATATTCTGAGCATCCTAAAGAAACGCCTAGACGGTGCTAAAACTCACTGGCCAGATGAACTGCCAGGCGCACTCTGGGCTTACAATACTGCTCCCTCCGAAGTTGCCCAGAAATCTCCTTTCTCCTTGGCCTTCGGAATGGACACTGTTATACCTGTGGAGCTGGAACATTACTCCCCTAGGGTGGAGGCAACAGCAAACTTCGATCCTGAAGATTTACAAACTTGGATGAAGGAAAATGATGATTCACGATGGGTTGATCTGGATCTCTTAGAACAAAGGAGACAGATGGCTGCTCAAACGTCTGGAGCACAAACGAGGAAGAGAAGGAAAAGAAGATCCTCCTCTCTTAATGAGAGGAGAGGGTGCTGGCTTACCAAGAGAAGCAGGACCGCACACCACCAAGGGAGTTTTTCACGAATAGGAAGAAACTGCTCAATGGTTTCATCTTTGAATAGTATTCTCCTTGAGGGAAGGATTTCCCCTTCCGGCGTCCGGTGTGCGGCACTTAGCTCCTTTCGCTCTCCAGCCTTCAGTGGCGCCTTAGCAGGGGAATCAGCAATGTTCACCACCTCTGCCTCTATTATCTTCTTCTCTTCAGGCTCCTGTGCAGACTCTAGGGTTCTCGACAGAACCCTAGCGACCTTGGCCACCGGCGATCCCGCCGTCACCTCTACGACAGGGACAATCGCTCCTTCCCTCTGGGGCGCCGGGACCACCTCCGTAGCTTCCAGCTCCGGCGACGCTCCAGCTTCTGAGGGCGGCTCCAAGGCCTTCTTCT
Organism: Apostasia ramifera; assembly: GCA_019297695.1. NCBI lineage: Eukaryota > Viridiplantae > Streptophyta > Magnoliopsida > Asparagales > Orchidaceae > Apostasia > Apostasia ramifera. The sequence continues at coordinate 284,376 of JAEMOT010000781.1, forward strand.
TAGGAGGAAGATCGCTTGCCGGCGAGTTGCTCACCCTCTTCTTGCCTGTTATAGATAGTAGGCACTTCCATTTCATTTGCTCCGCCATTCTCTAACTGTTTCGTTCTCCCTTTCTTGCAGGATTATAAGGGGCAGGATGGGTGGAATGCAAATTGGCGGCACGCCGCCCTAGTTTTATCCTTGTAGGTCTTGGGCAGCGCGTCCACCACTGTGACGGTTCGCATGCCAGGTCCCACATAAATGTTCGCGCCCCATCATGCGGGGGGCTGATGTTAACATGTGGCTCCAGCGCTGCATCTCAGCCGTACACGTGGCACCTAGGGGAGCCTCTTTAAACCCCCATTATCACTAATTAATCTATTTTCCCTTGGAGATCTTAGGCATCGATCCCGCTGGTTCGGCTTTCCACAAACCTCGACCACGAGGATTACTGCAGCAACTATCCATACCATCCGACACGATGATTGAGCATATCCCCACAACAGCGGACGACCAAATTCCTCTATTATTTAGTGAAATCTTTCTCGCCGACGCTCCGGTGGACGTAGGGGAATTTCTCTCTGAACTACCTTAAATCTCTGTGCTTTTCTGGATGCTTTTCATTCTCAATTAAGCCTTAATCACCAGGCTTAGCTCTCTGGGCACTGGTCTCTTGTAACTCCTCTCTCTTACGTCAACAGGTACGCTGCCAGACCGCACATACCATACTGTCATGTTTGACTTAGCATTCAATAATGGCATTAAAAGCTGCCACTTGGCGGTCCATAGGGTGTGGGCTTTATACTCTTGACAACCTCAACAAGATCTGCATGATGACAACTTCACCCATTATAAAACTCTTGCAATCAACTAGGAGGAGGATCTTTCTTCAAAAGAATTATTTAATGTACACCTAATCTCCAACCACCCTTTTCGATGTGCATTCGAGGAGCTTTCTCTCAAGTTTCATAACGCCTCTCATATTAGTGAAACTTTTCTCAGTCGCCCCTCCGATGAGCGCCGTGGTTTTCCATTATCTGTTTCCACGTAAAAATCTTGGTGCCCCTTATTTTCATCTACTGGATTACTTGCAAATTTTTGTGCCTCAATAATTTAGTGCTCTCACAATAAACTACAATAATGCAACATCGCTACGCAACCCTTCAAGCCATTAATGGCGGAAACACTCGATCCAGACCCATCTACTCCGAACCCCTACGTTCCAGGTTAGCGCCGACCTTAAGGACACCCCAAGGAATAATCGTCAACTCCAGACCCTGACGCAGACAGTGATAGTGCTATCACAAACCGTGAACACATTCTCGACCAACCTTCCAGCTCTTCTCTAGCAATAAAGGCCGAACGTGCAACCGGAGCCATAAGCAATATAATGACCCTCGGCACAGCAACACACTTTTGTACAACCCAAAGTCGCCTCTAAAGAGGCTAGCGCTTTCGCTGACGGAGAAAGCCACCCCAAGGTATATCCGCCCACTCTCCCCTGCCAACTCCATTTTCTCTCCCAATATCATGGTAGCCTTGGCATCGAGCGGTTATAAAACTCCCAAAGTCAACGACTATGACGGCCCGAATGATCCAACGCAACATGTCAAGCGCTTCGACAATGCTCTTGCAACAAGCGATCACATTTCCGATGCTTACAAGTGTGGCCTTTTTCATAACACCCTAAACGATTTTGCACTTGATTGGCTCGACAAAATTCGCCTAGGTTCCATCAAAAAATTTGAGCAGTTCTTTGAGTAGTTAAAAATGAGAATTCACACCATGAAAGTGATTGCCCAAACAATCCACTAAATGAACCCCTAGACGAATCACTTCAAGATCATGTGGATGGCTTCTCAAAGATGAATGCGAAGACAAAAGATACTTCGAATGACATGTTGACCATGATCTTCGTCCATAGCAAACTTTCGAGCGAACTCAATAACTCTTTCGTGGATGACATGCCTAAAACCTTGGTGGAAGCCAGAGCTAAAGCTGAAAAACACATTCACCTAAAGGATGCTAATGCCCTCAAAGTCCCTGCCAAGGCTAAAGCTTCAACCCCCAAGTCGAAGAAGGCAGAGACCCCAAAGACCGAGCAAAACACTTCCTCCAAAAGAGGTCTCCATGATAGAAGGTTTCCCAATGTGGCCGGGAAACGCAAGTTCGAGGGAGACTCTACGCACGCCTCAACACTTGCCTACATCATCGAAGAGATCTTCTCAATCCTTCGAGGCAAGGGTTACAATCAACACTAGGGAAAGCGGTAACCCCCGCAACCCGGGGATGACGCGTGAAAGTACTACAAATTGCATTAATAGTATGGACATGCACTCTGGGTGCTCATCAATGAATACACAGAGAAATGGTACCTCACCGGCTGTCGCAAAGTCGAAGGCTTCCCTCAAAGATGGTAAGAGCACTCTTCCCTCAAGAAAAGCACACCTTTGGGGCCTCCACGGGAGCCCTCCTTGTCAAAGGCCATCAGAAAGAAGTTGATCCTCTCCATCTTTGACTTCGGCCTAACCCAGAGCCAAAGAGCTCCGAACAGCCCACAGATATGTTTCATTAGAGCCCAACTTGCTTTACCTGACATCATCTTCACTGTATACAATCTCCCCGAGGGTGAGGGTAACCAGGAGGCATCATCATTGTTGCTGACATCGAAGGTTATGACATACACCAAGCACTTGTCGACACGAATTCTACGGATGTCATGTACCTCTGTGCCTTTAATGCGATGAACATCGTTCCTTGGCGGCTTTCTTTCTAAGTATTTTGAAGTCTTTGCTTGGAGACCTGAAGATATGCTAGGAGTTGATCATAGTATAGCTGAATAAAAGTTGAGCCTAAAGCCCAATCATGCACCTATTCGAAAGAAGAAGAGCTTTGGAGGAGAAAGAACGAATATCTGACTTTCCTAATGAACCCTGCCGCAAGGAGCCTGTCAAACAAAGTGATGCCCTTGGCCCTATAGAACATCGGTGCAACCTATCAATGTATGGTCGATAAGGTGTTCAAAAATTAGAAAGGACACAACATGGAGGCATATGTCGACAACGTACTGATCAAAAGCTCTAGTGCTGAACAACATCTCAACGACCTTCATGAGACAGACACATGTCACAACTACAATGTCAAATTAAACCCTCTCAAAAGTAATTCGGAGTGGCTTATGGTAGGTTCCTCAGCTACATGGCTTAACAAGGGGAATTGAGGCCAATTAGGAGAATATTAAAGCCTTCCTCGAAATGTAGGCACCCAAGATGCTCTCAGACATCCAAAGACTCAATGGCAAAGTTGCAGCTCTGAGCAAGTTCATATCAAAATCCAATGAGAGGTGCTTTTCATTTTTTAAGGCTCTCAGTGGGCAACTGTCAGAGGGCGTTCGACTCCCTCAAGACCTTCCTTTCTTTAATAGCTTTGCTCTCGAATGAAGATCTCCTTATATACCTAAGTGTGGTCAATGTTGAATCCATATCAATTTTGATGATAACAAATACGTTGATAATAATATACTCGACTAATCTTTTATTTATTAGTATATATTTTACCTGAGCTTTTCAGGATCAAAAAAAGTTACTCGTCGAGATGGTATTGGCTCAACATTAACGAAATCAAACCAAGAATAAAGAAAAACAAACTTGATAAAGATTGCTAAGAAAAAGAGCAACAAATCGTAAAATCAACTTCAGATACGCATTTGCTCCAAAATTTTAGACTATCATGTAAGTGCAAAAAATTCATAACTTATTTATCTCAAAAAAATTAAAATAAATATAATTAAATCCATTTCATGATTTTTCTAATTTTTGGATAATTTTTTATTTTTTATTTATTTTTCAGATAAATTAAGATTTTTAAAAAATTTTAAATTACATGAGTAAATCTTCCGTTGATGTGTTTTCTTCGATCTTCAAATATTTAAAATTTATAGTTGAATTTAATTTAACCAATAATTTTAATTTTTAATGTGTCACTTTAACTTTAAATGACAAAATCTATTTCCAAAATTTACATATATACTAAAAATAATAAATAAAATTAAATAATCATTTATGAAAATAAATTAATTAATTTTAAGAAATTTATTTTCAATCAATTAGAGATGTTTTCAAGACATTTGAATTCCAATAACCATATTTAATTCCCACTTCTTTATTTTGCTTGTTAAAATCAGCTATAAAATGAGTTAGATAGCTGGTTTTGTCTCAAATTAATTTACAAAACGTTGTACTACCCAAATCACCAATTTACCTCTTATTTCATCTATAAATAAAGGAGATTTTGGGTTAATCTCTCTTTGGCAAATCAAAACTTGAAGCTCTCTCATTTTCAAGCTGAAAAATTCTCTCCCATGCTCAAAGTTTCTATTCACAACGTTGGAAGTCGATTTTAGGTAGTTCATTGATCTTCGGAGGTGTTTTTGTTTGGGCATTTTTTCTCTAAATCGACTTTTCTTAAAGATTCTTGGATCTTATACTACTCATTTGAGATCAAAATAGTTTGAAAATTTTACTACAACTTACTGAGAGTCTATTTTATTTGAAAATTTTCTTGAAATTTTTTGATGAATGAATTTTTCTCTATAATTTTATATTTATTTCTGTCTTTTAATTTTTATAAATCGTACAAGATTCAAATTTTTTTTAAAGTTTTACAGCAGATTATCATGATAAAATTACACCTACAAAACAATTTTTAGGTAATTTTACTTTGTATTATTTTTGAGAAAATCTTTTGAAGTTTTTGTTTATTCAATTTCACATCATATTGAAATATTTCATCGAGTTTTATAGAATATTGAGAAAGATAATACTAAATTTTTCTCTAAAAAATTGAGTTGGCTTCCTTGCACATAGGGTTCTTATACCTATTTTAGTTTTAAGTCTCCCTGCGCGAAGAAGAGCTTTTCTTACTTGTCCCTAATTGAAATAAGAGACGAGGTTGCTCCTTCCCCCTAATGAAAAGAATCGAGAAATTGATTTGTGTCTTTGGACTGAAGAGACATAAATTTCCTCCTCATACTAGGACTTGAGTTTGACCGTAATAAGCTTAAAATAGCGAAGCTCTGAAGGAGAAACAAAGAGGACAAGACTTGGCAAACAACTCGAAGTATACTCGCCCGAAATCGAGGCAGCCAACAACTTTCACCTAGAAACTTTTCTACCTAGCAACAATTGAATGATTGCAACAAAAGGTTCGAGCTCGAAGCCCTCTAGATATGGAACTCGACGGCCTTGAAACAAAGGGAATGGAGCACAAGCGACGGATTGCGAGATACTACAAATACAGAGGCAATTTCAACAAGAGGACCTCGTTCTCAAATTAATAAACACAGAGTGAAGAGACATGACTCCGGAAAGCTTGACCCCAACTAGGAAGTCTCGTTCATCATTTGCCAGATAATGGAATCGAACACCTACAAACTCGCAAGGCACAATGAGGCAATCCTCCCTAGAACACGAAATGAATTTGATATATACCGAGATACTTAAATTGAATACGTTCAATTTTATAATTATTTGATAAGATGTCAATATATTTTAATAAATTTGTGCATTTAGAGTTTGATTTGTTATATATCAATGCTTTTAACTGAACATTATAATTATATAATTATTCATTACTATAACAATAAATTTTGCTCAATACACATATTTGAATTTTGAGTATTTATAATTATATGTCTATTTGATACTATTTTAATTTATTTGAGCAGATACTAGCATTTTGGCATCAGTTCATTTCATATCAATTTATTTTAATAGAATATCGATGATTTTACAACTATTAATTGTTATATCAATATATTTCAATGGAACACATGCATTGAGAGGTCATTTTGTTATATATAAAGATATTTTAATTAAATATTAGTAATTATACAGGTATTATATTATATATCTAAGTATTTCTATTAAATATATATATTTGGAGATCAATTTATTATACATCAATATTTTAATGAGACATTTGCAATTACATAACTATTCAATGATATTACATTATAGTTAAGTAGAATACAACTGTTTAGATATCAATTTATTATATATTAAGCTATTTTAATAGAATAATAATTATTTTGCTATTATTCATTATTATATCGAGGTATTTCAACTTAATAGACATATTTAGATTTTAATTCAATGTATATAAAGATATTTTAATTGAATAAAGAAAATTATACAACTTTTTAATGATGTATTGAAGTATTTGAACTTAATAGATATTTTTATAAACCAATTTGCAACAAATCAATATAATTTAATTTAATTCTAGCAATTATATAATATTTTGTTGCTAGATCGCCTAATTAAAAATGAATACATAAATTTAGCTACTAATTCATTACATATCAAATTATTTAAACTAAATACTTAAATTATACAACTATTTTTTTTTGTTTCATTCTCTTTGAATCGCATATTAGCAATTAGACAATGATCTAAAGTATTTTAATAGAACATCAACAATTTAATAATGATCTATTGTTATATAAATGTATATCAAGCGTATACAAGCGTTTAATAATCAATTCGATACATATTATAAAAAGTTAATTGAATACTAGTAATTCTGCTTATTTTTGAAGATATACCAATGTATATCAACTGAAATGCAAATTTTTACAGACCGTTTCATTAGACAATGATTTAAAAAAAAAAAATCCCTAAAGTGCATTGTACAAATCTCTCAAGTTATTAAAGCGTGCCCTTCAAATACATTGCCTACTACTTATCACTTAGGGCTTAAGGCGACTGACAGTCAATGACAACCACCTTCTTGAAGTCCCAGGCCTTCTACTTATCACTTAGCGCCTAAAGCGATTAACAATCAAAGGCAACCTCCTTCTCGTAGTCCCAGGCCTTCTACTTATCACCTAGCACTTAAGGCGACTAGTAATTAAGGGCAACCCCCTTCTCGAAGTTACATTCCTTCTACTTATCACTTAGTGCCTAAGGCGACTGAAAGTTAAGGGTAATCTTCTTTTTGAAATCCTAGGTCTTCTGCTTATCACTTAAGCGTCTAAGGTGACTAGCAGTCAAGGGCAAACCACTACTCGAATCCCAAGCCTTCTACTTATCACTTAAGCGCTAAGGGCAACCCCTTCTCAAAATCTCAGGCCTTTCACGTATCACCGCCTAAGGCAACTGAGAGTCAAGAGTAATCTCATTCTCGAAGTCTTAGGCTAACGGCCTATTAACTTAGAAAACAACAAAGACAAACATAAAGCAAAATTTATTCTATTCAATGCCGAAATTTTTTTACAAATTACATCACTACAGAAGAAAAACAAAATACAACTTTAGATCACTCTCCTCAAAGTATCTGATAAAAACTCCAACTCGATATCATCCCCTTCTGTGCATGGAACGTTCGCCAAAGGGCCTTGCGACTTGAGTGGGGACATAGTCAGAGGCTTCTCAATGTCAGCAACTACTTTGCTGACCACTCACCTCACCACGCTCCCACTCCCGGGTTGCCTCGGTCGCCTCTTCCATCCTCGACAATTTGGCCTTGGTCAACAGTATAGCCACTTTGAGTTGCAAAACGAATGCAAACATCCACTCCAACCACTTAGCCAACATCTAAAAGTATGGGCATTTGCACGAATAATTCGACATGTGAACACACTCATCCATATTGACTGCTTCCCGATCTTTGCATTTGACTGCGACCAAAGAAAGCAGAACCCAAGATGTTTACTGAGCTCTCTAAAGCCTCCATGATGATCGCTTTAAACTCCAACGAGCACCAATACTCCTTGAGAACAACCTCTCAGTTTTGATCCAGTAACTTGAGTAGACACTGGAGCTTGGCCTCCCTTTGAGTCGACTATTCCCAGCCCCACTTAACATTAAGGAGGCGGAGCTCCAGCTCCTTGGCTTTCCTCTCCTGCCCCATCGCCTCCTTCATAGGGGTTTCCTGGGTCACTAAAGCCTGCGAAAAAGGGATTTCCCCTCACCTCTCCCAGCTGCTTACTTCCTCAAGCGCCAAGGATGGTGATCGAGTCATTTCGCAACTGATCCCGAAGAGGGGAATGGGTCTTTGGCAGGTTACCATCACCACAAGGGCTCTCCACTGAGTAGTCTCTGCTTTGGCGAGCCTCTTCACCACTGAAGGCGGCCTCCTCTTCACTAAGGTAATGTGCGATGTCTAAATCCTCGCTCGACTCGCACGGCTTCTCGGCCTCATCACTCACTCGAACTTTGTCAATGAAGTCCAAGACATCCCCTCCTTCGCCAACCGCACCCACTGAAGAGGAAGGGGCACGCCATTCAGCCAAAGATTATTAGCCCCTCCTCCCTTGCCTCTTCAGGGCCGGTTCGGATGGGTCGACTTTTCCATGAGAAACCCTTTTGATCCCAATCAACCGCAGGAAAAACCACTCTAGTTCCAAGTGCGATCGACCTACACCAGGCCTAAATTAGGAAAGCCGAACAAAAGAGCAAACCTCGCGAATGGTAAGCACCTATGTAAACCATTATGTCCTCCTTGAGAAGCTTCAAATACTCTTCCGCGTCGTGAACGTGCTTTTGAATTTCATCCACAAATCGAAAATGTCTATTCTTGAAACCAACGCTGACCCCACAAAGTGAGCTTTGACGACCCTTTAAGTAATGACAAATCTCACCTTCCCGGGATCGACAAAGAACTTTTGGTACCATCCTGCAAAGCCTGTGTCCTTCACCTTGAACACCTGGCAAAACTTCCCTTTTAGAACGATATAGCCATGGAGGCAAGGGTTAGCTTCCCATCGAAAGATCACCTCGAAAACCTCAATGTGCCAAGGGAAGCCCCAATTCTACACCTTGTTAATGAGGCAATAAATCATCGTGATTGCGTTGGGCGGAAGCTGGGAAGGCACCATCTCAAAGTAGCTAAAAATATTCATGAACTCGGGCTAGAAGGAGAGAAACATGCCAGCACAGAGATGGTGAAGCCATTGTGATTTTCCCCACTGGCGATGTCATGAACGTCGCCTCCGTCAAAGGGAAATCAAGCGCCTGCTAAGCGTTGTCCCCCAAGCTGGCCTCACCTCTATGTCACACATATGGATTGGGAGGATACAAGTCTCCCAGTTACACGCCGAAAGTCGTCCCACATACCCTTTGCATGGCTTTGCGATTTCTTGGGCGTTATCTCGAATAGACAGAAGATGACAGTGGGGCAATGGTGAGTAGTAAAGATCACATGAGACCTGCTGCATTTTATAAGCATTGGGATCAGGGGGGTGGGGGGCTGATATCCCGAGATCATGATCTGGTCATTTGTCACTATTGCCTTAGAACAAACAGTTGTTCCCCAGTGACTCCTTGATCCACACAAAAGCCATCACGAAATACGAAGCGCCATGCGAAAAATATGAAACAAATAATCAAGATATCCTTAACTAGAGATTGAATAATTGACACAAATAGAATCTTGCTGACCATTTCCATTACAGGGTTCATGTCGGTTATATAGTTCACCAAAAAAAAAGATAGAAAAAGCAGCATTAGAAAAGGTCCACAATATTAGAGCGGAGGGGAACTGGAACTCAAGCATCGCAAGTTCTGAAAAGCTTTGATGAGTATAGTTCGACGATGAACATTAGCAATGAGCCCTTCGACGTGCGCCTCTAGACCTGCCTTCTCTTTCTGTAATTGCTCCACCTACGCCATGCCGCCTCAAGCTCCTCCTGCCGCCTGCACTTTGACTCAAGCTCAGTGATTGTTTTCTCTGCCTTGGTAGGCTCTAACCGCTTCAACAACAAAAGCGCCTCGCCGAGCTTACTGTCGACCTCAGTCTTCTAGGTCCTCGATGCCATCTCTGATACGCGCCAGTTGACCAAATAGAGGCAACGAAAGGAATTCTAGGCGAAATCCTGCATCGCAGAACCCTGCATTAGCGTCTCCCACCCCCTGGTAGTGCCAACTATGGCTCGAGCAACACTGTGGAGGGCTCGCGAGTGCCAAAGGCACGCCCTAGTTCCTAACCTCAATCGACAGTGCCACTGGCCTCAGGAACTAAGAAAAGTGCGGTGCTACCAAGTGGATTCTTACCAAGTGGATTCTAGGCCTCTTCTAGCTAGGACCACCGGGTGGATCTCCGAGCCTCTTCCCAAACCAGCGGTTTCCTAGCACCCGCTATCTTGCTTTACAAAGGCCAACGATTGAGAGGAACTTCGTCTTTTGAATCCTTGCCATCAACCATGTGCACAAACAGTGACATCCTTTGGATCTTGTAGAGTTCAATGGAACCACAATAGGTCGATGGGAAATTTATAAAGCTCTAAAGGGACACATGTTAACACCAGATAAGAGCACACGTGTCAATGCCTGTGATGCTTTCGGAAAGGCATGTTGCATGAAGATCCGGGCCTCAAGATTTCTAGTGTATATGTAGCATGGCTGATTAGAGCAATGGGAATCTGCACTGGAATCGAAGATTTCGGCCGAACAGTAGACGTCAATGGGCCAAAGTTGAATTTCCCAAAAGTCAACGTATTTACCATAAATGCACTGCGTGGGACTCATGTTGCTCAAGGGTACGCTGCTAGATCGTACTTGTCATACCATTATGTTCACTCGACATTCAATAATGGCATTAAAAGCAGCTGCCTGGCAATCCTTGGGGGCGTGGGCATTGTACTCCTGATAGCCTCGATGAGACCTGCATGATGACTTGCAACCAACTAGAAGGAGGATTTTTTTTTTCGAAGGAATCATTTAATGTACACTACCTCCAACCACCCTCTTCGACGTACACTCCCCAAAGGGGCTTTCTCTTAAGTCTTGTAATATCTCTCATATTAGTGAAATCTTTTCTTCTACCCCCTCTGACAAGCATCGTGGTTTTCCGATATTGGTTTTCACCTAAAAATATTGGTGCCCCTTATTTTTTTATGTTGGATTTGCTTGCAAATTTTCATATATCAATAAAAAGATTAGTCTTTCTTGTAACAAATGCTACTTTTATTGATTAAAAATTTATGAAAACAATTACTTTTTTGTTACAAAAGTAGCATCTCTTACCAAAAATAGACTAACCAGTATTTTTACTCAAAGTGATAGACCAACCTGCTTAATTCGTAAACTAAAAGGTCTACATTCTTCCTCCTTCACATAAATGCATGCATATATACAAACATAAATTATATATATATATATATATATGTTTAAAGCCACTTAGACATTCGTCATAACTTCCCTTTTTCCATGTTCTATATAGACTAGCTATTAAGGGTCTGTTTATTTGTAAGGAAAAAAAAGGAGGATAAAGCAAACTTGCTTGCTTTGAACAAGTCATAGAGTGAAAAATGGGAACCATGAAACATGCTTATTGCAACAACAATAACCAAGCTTTATCTCACTAGATGGGGTCGTTGCATAAATCCTCTATTTCCATTGCACTATCAAATAATAACTCCCATCATACACCCCATCATACATGCTTAACGTTTAACAAAAAATAAACCCTAACTAATATCCCTCATTTCCTCTTGGTTTGAGGATCTCCTCTCCTAAGTCTTGTTCCTTTCTCTAGTACTTGCTTGCAGCACCACATTCCTAAACCCCCCACGATGGCTCAACTTTCGCCCTCAACCATCGACTTCTCTCCTTCTCCTCCACCACATGTGTAGGAGACGATCTTTCCTTTGGCTATTAATGTTGTATGTTGGATGCTAAATTAAGATCTTTCCTTTGGCTATTAATGTTGTATCTTGGCTGCTAAATTAAGATTTTCTTAGGATAGGGACCAATAAAGACAAATGCCTATCGCATACTCATTTTAATTTTGAGTTTTTTTAATTGCCACGTTAATTTATGTGTAAAGAAGATTAATTGGTAAATTTATATGTAATGTTTCCATCCAAAAAAAAAACTTTATATGTAGAAGATAATTTTTATTAAACTATACATAAAAAATTAAACAATCACTCGCTTTTTGCAATAAGAAAATTGATAGACTAAATGATTAATAGAGAAAACAAGGTAAGTGCCCTGAGTTGACCTAAAAAGCCAAAACATCGTTAAGTCATGGATAAAATTTAGGTTGACCCTGGCCCAATCTAGTTTTTCTATCTGACCAGGTCAACGTCATCCCAATCCGAATACCACAATTGATAGGCCTAATTGAACAGCAAACAGCAACAAAAATTTCTCCAAATGCTAAAACAAAAAGAATGCATCATATCATGCTGAGGTATTCCAAGCTAAATTCCAATTTATCTCCATAACTATACCTCATTTATCTAACAGAAACATGCTGGAGGATATTTTCTTTTTTGAAAAAAATTGAAAGTGATTTTTAAGAAAACTATTGGGTAGGGAAAAAGTGTCATTTTAAGAAATCAAACCAGTTGGAACTTTCAAAGGACAAGGACATTATTGTCTGTATGACATACGGAGGAAAACAACAGCAGAAGAAATATGCACCTGAAGGTCAGCAATATCAACATCATGACCTCCTTCCACTAGACCCCATCTTTCCACCTGCAAAAAAGCTAACATAACTCTCAGACATGTCAAAAAGGACAACTGATAATCTCTTAATAAAAGGGAAAGAGTAGAACCAGAAATTGACCGTTCGCACCTTCATTTATTTGTGACTCTAGAGGTTTAGCAAATTCTTTATATCAACAACAACAAAAAAATCAAGCCTTTATCCCACTAGGTGACATAAATCCTTTGTTTTCATTACACTATATCAAATAATAAATCTTCATTTAGCTTCAAATATGTAAGATTACTTTTTATAGTTTTTGGCCATGCCTTGATGCAGCGTGGGTATCTATTTAAGATGATCCTAACGCCACCAATACTAAGTTAGTGCCTAGATTTATATATATATTTAAATGACTAAATACAAATGAAGAGAATATTAAACTAAGTTTTTCAAATTATATTAAATATAAATATTTGCGTATTCATATAAGCGTCATGAAAAAAATTGAGATGATTAAAATGCTATCCAAATAAATTCAAAGAACTTATGCAATTAAGATAATTAATTTTCGAACCCCAAGATGAGTTACCGCATACACATTTACCTTGAAATTCCTACACATAATAACTTATCCAAACTATTCAATATATCAAAAACTTCACCGAATATGAGTTTCACAAATCGATTTAGAATAAAGGTGTAATATAAGTTAAACAGTGAATTTCATTCTTAATATCAAGTGATAGAAATTCAACACCACCTTTGGCTTAATGTGAAAGCATTGACTTAACATCACAGCATTGCAGGAATTTAATCTAACAAAGAGCATGAATATAAGTAGGAAATGAGGGAAGTAACAGATCCAGGATTATCATCTTAACAGCAACAAGAAAATGAAATCAGAGAAAGCACAGCAAGATTCGAGGAAATTTCAAAACACTATAAGCAAACCAAGAAAAAATCGGATCTTGAAGTCGAAGTCTCAGCCCTGTGCCATAGCCTCTGACGACGTCGAAACTTCCTTGAAACGAAGTCGCGGCCCCCTGCCACGTCTCCGACGGCACCGATGCACCCCCTGTGCTGAATCGGCGAAAATCACTGAAGATCTCTTCTCCTCAGCTCAATCACATGGAAATCGCTCACAACATCCCTCCTAGTTGCCGCAATCCTCCATTTATAGAGGAAGTAGAAGATGGGAGAAAGGGGCGGTTTGCATATCTTGCGGGCATGACGCATGGCCTCAATTGGTGCAGAAGATCGTGGCCGACGGTTACATGTGTGGAGCGCATGGCCGGCAAAGAAAACCGTTGAGTCCGGCGGAGTCGGCAACGTGGATCGAGACTGAGCGACGAGCCAAGGTGAGAAGAAGGCACTGGTTGCAGTCATGGATCGGGAACAGAACTGAGCTTTAGGGATTTAAGGGAAAAATTACAAATTAACTTATTTTCTCCCTTTTTACAAATAAGACTTTGCCTTTCTCAAATAACATAATTAACCCATTAAAGATCCAAATTGGGTTCAAATCGAACTCGATTTAATTCTAATTGAATCTTTCCGACTCTACTTTACTTGAACTGAAAATAAAATATGTACAAGACTCATAAGTGGGCATTCCCACTGATATAACCCAATATTTGACCCAACAAACACCCAAATAAAATATGCAGAAAATAAAGATAACTATATACAGGATAATAACTCGTTATAATCTGCACTCAATGTCGTAGATTATAACGAAGTCGCTGGCGCTGGTGATCTGACCCTATAAATCGTCCCCGGCTTCGAGAAATTCGACTCCGTCGAAAATTGTTGTAGGTACTCCTCTAGTAAGCTAGGATGAAGATGTGCTAGCTCATCATATACCATCCACGAATCCTCCGTAGGTGGAAGATCTCTCCACCTGATAAGGTACCTGTGGAGTAAACATGGTAAAGACAGTCTGATCGTCTAATATGGCATCCGACATAGGGGCAGCTGGTGGCATCTTCGGCTCAGGAGGGAGTGAGACTACAAACTTCGAGGCTATCCTTGGTTCACTAGAAGAAAGGACATCAGAATAGGGACTAGGAGTAAAGGTGGAAGATGTAGGTGAGACTAGGTCAGTGAGGGCACAAGATCGATAGGAGAAACTGGATCAGGAAGTGGCTCATGATATGATGTAAAATCTGATATATTAAATGTTGGATTTATTCCCATGTGTTCAGGTAGTTCGAGTTCATATGCATTTGAGCTAACCTTCCAGAGAATTCGATAAGGTCCTATCTTTTTCGCAGTCAGTTTCATTGACTTCCCATAAGAAAATCTAACTGGATTTGCATGGACTATCACATAATCTACATAAAATTCTATAATATTTTTACGTGAATCTACATTAATTTTATATTTAGCATAATTTAAAAATAACTTTCGCCTATTCTCCTCATGCAAATCATGAATATGTTATGCGAAAGATGATGCAAACTCACTAGTCCTATATGACACAGATAACTCTATAAGGTCTATAAGCTTCCTAGGCTCATAACTTGTAACTATCATGAAATGATTCATACCAGTCGATCTGTTTACTGAGCTATTATAAACAAACTCAGCCGTGGGTAACACCAAGTCCCAACTAGAAATATGATCACCAACCAAACATCAAAGTAAGTCTCCTAAGCTCCGATTAACAACTTCAGTTTGTCCATTCGTCTGTAGATGATAGGCAGTGGAAAATAGAAGCTTAGTACCCTTCTTCCATAATGCTTACAAATCGGGTATCATGATCGGATACCATGGTTTTTGGAAGTCCATGAAGACGGATAATTTCAAGAAAGAATAGTGATGCTACTTGTGAAGCATCAGAAGTCTTAGAGCACGGGATAAAATGTGCCATTTTAGAGAATCAATCTACCACTATAAGGATTGAATCATGTTTTTGCACAGTGCGTGGTAAACCTAGCACAAAATCCATGCTTAGATCTTCCAAAGCTTGTGAGATATTGGCAATGGCGTATAAGGTCCTGCTCTCTTATATGAGCTTTTGGCCATTTGACATACCCTACAATGGGAAACAACACGAGCTACATCATGCCTAAGACTTGGCCAAAAGAAACGATCCTGAACCATGGCCATAGTCTTGTCTCTTCCAAAGTGTCCTGCCAGTCTTCCCGAGTGAATCTCGTGGATAAGATAATCTCGGAGTGAAGACTAGGGGGTATACACAACCTAGTGCCCTTAAATAAATGACCATCTTTTAGTAGATAGTCAAGATTTCGGGTAGTAGGATCCTTTGACAAACTAGTGAAGATCTCCCCGAAATCTGGGCAAGTAGGATAATCAGAAGGTAACCTCTTAAACCCTGTTACTTACACACTCATCATGTGCAATAACACCGTCATTCTACTAAGTGCATCTGCGGGCTTATTTTCAACTCCAGACCTGTGTTTGAGTACAGAAGTATACTCTTGGAGAAACTCAACCCATTTAGCATGTCTAGCACTTAGCTTTTTCTGAGCACTCAGGTATTTCAGTGCCTGATGATCGGAATATAAAATAAATTCCTTAGGCAGGAGATAGTGCATCCAATATCTCAGAGATTGCACGATAGCATAAAATTCTCGATCGTATGTAGCGTGTCGTTGCCTAGCTTTGTTAAGCTTTTCGCTAAAAAAAGCTATAGGATGTCCTTCCTGGCTAAGAACTCCTCTGATACCTATACCTAAAGCATCACAGGCTACTTCGAAGACTTTCACAAAATCAGGTAACCTAAGCACAGGTGCTTCTGTTAATCTAACTTTTAGATTCTTAAAGGCCTTAGTTGCAGCACCCGTCCACTTAACTCTCCTTTCTTCAAACAATCAGTAATGAGAGCAGTGATAGTGCTAAACCCTCGTATAAAGCGGCGATAAAACGTAGCCAAGCAGTGAAAGCTTCGCACCTCTGTCAGTGAGGTAGGCACAGACCATTCTTGAATGGCCCTAATCTTTTTTGGGTCTGCAGAGACCCCCTTTTCAGATACTACAAAACCAAGGAACACCACAGATGATGTCATAAAGGAACACTTCTTTAGATTGATATACATCTTTTCTCATCTAAGTACATCCATGACCTGACGTAGGTGAAACAGGTGGTCAGATCTGGACCTACTGCATATCAGAATGTCATCAAAGTAGATGACTAAGAATGCTCCCAAGAATGGCTTAAACATGTGTGTCATCACTCTCATAAATGTACTCGGGGCATTCGATAACCCGAAGGGCATGACTAGCCATTCATAAAGACCTTCCTTGGTCTTGAAAGCGGTTTTCTACTCATCATCTTCTCGCATTCGAATCTGGTGATATCCGCTTTTCAAGTCTATCTTAGAGAATATGACAGCTTCGGCCATCATGTCGAGCATATCATCAAGTCTGGGAATAGAAAATCTATATTTGATGGTAATTTTATTGATTGCCCGACTGTCTACTTACATGCGCCAACTCCCGTCTTTCTTAGGAGTAAGTAGTGCTGGGACGGTACATGGGGACAAACTCTCACGGATGAATCCTTTCTTAAGTAACTCATTCACTTGTCTCATGAGCTCTGCATGCTCAGTTAGGTTCATACGGTAACATGGTAAGCTGGGGAGTGTTGAACTCGGAATTAAATCGATAGCATATTGAATATCCCTTAATGGTGGGAGCTCATCAGGTAATTCCTCAGGACACAGATCCTAATATTCAAATAACAAGTCCTGTACTTCCTCTGGAATGAAGTCATCAGAGGGGACATCTTTCTTCTTACGCACCACTAAGGCATATGAAATCGCTTCATTTTTTATTTCTTGCTCAAATTTATGTGAGCTAAGTATGTGAAGAGATTGCTTTTGCTCTAAAGGTGTAGATGATTCTTTAGCCTTTAATTTCAAAGGCTCCTTAGGTTTTGCAGGATTCAGTTTCACCTTCTTTCCCTTAAAGGTGAATACATAAGTATTCGATCGACCATAATGAATCACGTTTCGATCGTATAACCACGGTCTACCAACTAATACATGAGCGATATTCATAGGCAGGACGTCACACCAAATCTTCTCAGAATATGTTCCAAACTGAATAAGAACTAAGCATCTCTAGGTCACAGGGATCATAATCTCATCAACCCATGCGACTTTATAAGATTGTGGGTGAGCTTTTGCCTTTAGATTCATTCGCGCAATGACAGACATTGCTAAAACATTCATACAGCTACCGCTATCGATAATCAACTTGCAGTGTATATCTCCACATTTAAAATACATGTGAAAGATAGCGGTGCGCCTCTAATCAGGGTCGACTTTAGGTGTGGCAATGATGCACCTCATCACTGCCAATTGAGAAGATCATATGTCTTCCTTAACTACAATAGCGACCTCTTCTATAGGTTCAACGTCATCTTCTTCGACATTATCCCCCGTCTCTTCCTCATTCTCAGCATCAATTTTATGACTGAGAAATAGTGCTCGTTGTAGGCATTGACTCATATAATGTCCAGTCTTGACAAAACACGTAACATTATTGGGCTTAGAGGCAGACGTGCTTCCTGACAGTGGCTTTTTACCTTTATCAGTAGTAGTAGCAGTACTACCACTCTTGAATCCATATGGAGTCTGACCGGATTTCTTTAAAGATTCTCCGGTGTTAACTCTGGCTTTTCTCACTGTCGTGGCTTTCATATACTGTTCTATATCAATAGCACATTGAAAAGCCTCCTCCAGAGTGTAGATTTGTCGAGTCAACATCTCTCTTTTGATATCAGCTTGTAATCCAGCTTTAAATCAAGCAATAGTACATCGTTCATCTTCTTGTGGGTCACAACGAACTAGCAAGTCATCGAACTGACTTATATAGTTAGTGACACTCAATGAACCCTGTCTCAAATGGGCTAACTCATCTATGAGCTTATTTTGGAATGAGTATGGGAGATACTTGGCCTTAAGGAGCTCTTTCATCCCCTCCCATGAAGAGATAATCGATAGCCCATTCCTATACCTTTGCCTTTCCGTATTGACCCAATAAGTCTTAGCACGACCTACCAATTTCATCTTGGCAAATCGAACTCTATTCAGGCCCGACATAGGTTGCCAGTCGAAAAACTGGTTCCTGTCTATAACCCAATCAACAAAAATTTTAGGGTCAAGTCGACCATCCAATGTGGGTGGGTCACCTTAACCCTATAGGTTATATCAGCATCAGGGTCACACTCATAGTTTCTAGCATCTCCAGTCTCACGCTCGTAGAGTCGTGGTATAGGCTCAGGATAGCGATCCTGGCGATACTGTTGTCGCGGAGCAGGTATCCGCGGGGGCTCTCTTTGATATGGGTTACGAGCCCAACAAGGAGCTTCGTATCCATATTGAACTCTACCTCCTACACCTTGATGAGGATATACCTCTCCTGGAGGTCCTATGCGCCTAGTCTGGCGTCTAGAAGGATGATAAAAATCACCTCTCGTAGAATAGAGCATCATCTAGGAGGTCAGGTTCTGGTGTGGCCCAAGGAGGTGGGACAACCATCCAAGGTGGATGGCTTTGTGAAGCTCCAACGTGTTCTTCAGTAATACGGGATATTTCAGAAGTAGTGGCTTTACTAACTTTCAGAGCTGCTACTTCATTAGTTAAATTTTTACTTGCTCTTGAACCTGCAATATGAGATCACAAGGAGTATTCTCGGCCTCATAATCTCGAAAACGTAGGCTACTACGGGTTGACATGATAGACTAAAATGCAAACTACAATGAACCTACAACTAAATGCAAACCTAAGCACCAACCTACAATGAACCTAAGATGAACTTAAGCTCTGATACCAAGCTAATGCAGCGTGGGTATCTGTTTAAAATGATCCTAACACCACCAATACTAAATTAGCGCCTAGATTTACATATACATTAATGACTAAATGCAAATGAAGAGAAGATTAAACTAAGTTTTCAAATTATATTAAATATAAATATTTGCGAATTCATATAAGCGTCATGAAAAAAATTGAGATGATTAAAATACTATCCAAACAAATCCAAACAAACTTATGCAATTAAGATAATTAATTTTCGAACCCCAAGATGAATTACCACATACAAATTTACTTTGAAATTCTTACACATAATAACTTATCCAAATTATTCAATATATCAAAAACTTCACCGAATATGAGTTTCACGAGTCGATTTAGAATAAAGGTGTAATATAGGTTAAACAGTGAATTCCATTCTTAATATCAAGTGATAGAAATTCAACACCAACTTTGGCTTAATGTGAAAACATTGACTTAATATCACAGCATTGCAGGAATTTAATCTAACTGAGAGCATGAATGTAAGCAGGAAATGAGGGAAGTAACAGATCCACTCAGTTGGTGTAGAAGATCGTGGCCGGCGGTTCCATGCGTGGAGCGCATGGCCGGTGAAGAAAATTGCCGAGTCCGGCGGAGTCAGTGATGTGCATCGAGACCGAGCGACGAGCCACAGTGAGAAGAAGGCGCTGGTTGCAGCCATGGATCGGGAACAGAACTGAGCTTTTAGGGATTTAAGGGAAAAATTACAAATTAACTTGCTGGTTTCTCCCTTTTTACAAATAACTCGATTTGATTCTAATTGAATCTTTTCGACTCTACCTTACTTGAACTGAAAATAAAATATGTACAGGACTCATAAGTGGGCATTCCCATTGATATAACCCAATATTTGACCCAACAAATACCCAAATAAAATGTGCAGAAAATAAAGATAATTATATACAGGATAATAACTCATTATAATCTACGGCCGATGTCGTAGATTATAACGAAATCGCTGGCGCTGGTGATCTGACCCTGCATTATGTCTTTTTTGGCCTTCCTCTTTGTCCTTTTATATGGACAAGATCCAATTATCCAAATTTTTTTACTGAAGCTTCTATCAGCCTACGACTTATACGTCCAAACCATCTAAGCTGACTCTCTCTGAGCTTATCTTTAATTAAGGTTACTCCAACCTTCTCGCAGATATACTCATTTCTCATTTTGTTCTTTCCTGTATACCCGCTCATCCACCTTAGCATTCTCATTTATGCGACACTCATCTTATTTCTATATTTTCTTATAGCAAATTCTTTCTAGAAATAAAAATATTTATTTACAAAGATCCCTGAGTTCCAAAATTTATATCAACTTTATCCATTTAAACAGAATGGTTTTGTATGTAATGTAACACTGTAAAATGAGTATTTAAAATTCTCCTCCCTCCTCTCTCTCTCTTGCCCTCCTTAGTTCACACTTCCTGTAGTCCCCTTTCAACCCTTTATTCCTTTCCTTTCCATATTTACATCAACAAGTGTCTAACCAAAACAATCACTCAACTTAATCTCATCTATGAAGTATGAACACGACATAGAGACATAGGGACACGACCCAGTTCGACACGGCGGCACAACAATTTTCCAAAACACAAAACACAAACATGACATGACTCGTCAAATATAATAATAATAAATGTAACAAATTATACTTAAAAAAATACATAAAATATAAAATAAACTTGAATTTTGAGTATAAATTTGTAAGTAACAAAAAAGTTTTATAGAATCAAGATGAGAACTTAAGAAGAAATACCATCCACAGTAAAAAAAGTTGGGATGTATATTTAGGATTCACTTTACAAAAATAAGTGGGAGAATAGAGGAAATACAGTTTTGCCTGCCAAGTCAACCACTGCAAGTACATGAATAAGAGAAGGTAAGAGCTTCACGTCGTTAAAAAGAACAGAAAAATAAAGACAACAAAAGTTTCAAATTTTTTACAATAATTTATTTTCGTGAGGCTGGATGGTGGGGACACCACGATTGACCATCGATTCATTCATGGCAAAGTTTACCGTCGACGGCCGAGATCTAGCCACGCTGCTTCGATCTGGATCGATTGACTATTAGGATGGATTTGGAAAGATGGATGCTGCAGATCGCTAACATAGTGAATTGAAAATCTCTCATTCATTCTGATTGATTGGAGATTCCATTTTAGGATGATTATATTTCTCGCATTTATTTTGTATTGGTTGTTTCTATTTCTATGATTATTATTTTAAGTATGTTATCCGATATTTTCTTGTTTGTGTGAGAAATTTATTACATTATGTTTTTTTTTTTTATTGAGTCAGTTTGTATAGAGGTCTATATAAACGCCTCCCAAGTATTCTTATTTTTCTAATGCTGAATAAATTTGACTTGTGTTTTCCTTGGGATTATTTGATTCTGGAATGAATCGATATCCTAGATAGGGAAGGGCATGGGTTTTGGGTGAGAATCACTAAACTCCACCGGCTCCAGCTCCTCCCTTCTGGGCTCGATTCCAATCATCTTACATCCCTCAGCATTCACCTCACATCATCCTCGTCAACCCCGCCTGTTAGTTTGCCTTTTTGAATCCAGCTCGCTGACTCCGGTTCAACGTGATCGCCTCATCACATATCCACATCATTGGTGACGCGCCTGCGCCGACTACGTCGACGCGAATATACAGTTTCGCTCGACACCGCCGTGCAGCCCTGCCAAACGCGCCTAGTTGTCACGCGCGCTCAGTCCGCAGCCCGGCNNNCCCGCGAGCACCAGAGCTGCGCCGCACACGCCCCAACTGTCTGAGCCCTATTTTTTGGCAAAATTACATCGTGGTCCCTAGACTTTCTGACTCAGGTACAAATTTCAACAAAGAACTTGGTTAAGTCGAGTAATTCAGATTTTTTCTGCTCGCTTGTGATTTGCTCGAATTTGTTCCACCTATGCGACCTTTCATTATTGAGTGAATTTAAATTACAATTGGTTAAATATTGTGAGATTTTTAATCTTATTCCCCGTTTCTGATTTTTCAATTACTTTCGATCTAATTTATTTAAAATTTTAAAAGAAATTAGTTTTGCTAGTTTAATTAATTCTTTAGTCATTACAAAATTATTTTCTGATATTTTAGCATTAATTCGTGAATAATCTGCTTTATAAGATTGTTGATCTCTAAACTGCATCATCATTCATCTGTCCTGCATCACTCGAGGAGAACAAAAGAGGAAGAAATTTGATTTAACTTAATTAGCTTAGGATTTTATCTTATATTAAGTAAAATTTTAATAATAATAATAAAAGAAATTAGTTTTTATTTTATTAGATAAAATTTTAATAATAAACAAAAATTTAAATGCTACTGAAAAGAACAAAGAGAAGGTAAAAGTTTTCATAGATTTTACCCTTATATTTAGTATTTAATAAAAATATAATATTAATAAATAAATTTAACATTAATATTAGATGTATTTGATTGTATCTTATAAATGCCCCAGAAGTATTCTAAAAGCTTTCAGAAGTATTCTGTATCTCAGAAGTGTTGTGGAATAATCTCAAAAGTGTCTTAAAGTATCTCAAAGTGTCCTTGTGTGTCCAACAAATATCATTTAAATTTTTTAAATATTATTTTATTAGGACACACTATGTGGTATGTCCGATATCATATCCTACCGTATCTATATGTTAAAGTGTGTTCGACACGAACATAACGTAATTTTAGAAGTGTCCGTGCTTCATGGACCCTTACTCTAAAAAGTGTGCACATGCACGCATTGAATGGTAACTCGAGAAGTTAAAGGCATTTTGATGGAAGGAATTATGTGGCTGAAGATCTCAAAGGACCAATATGAATCAATTAAAGAATTATGAATTTGTATGAAAACTGAGCTCAAAATCAGAGATCCAACTGTAATTTACACAACAAAAAGAGAGAAAAATACCTGTAAGTCTTCTTCCAGCCTGATTAATTCAATGGCTTCCTCAATGCTGAGCCTCTCACAGAAAATTGCAAGAGGAATAACCAATGAATGTGCAGCAGCAGCTATTGCATCAATTGCTGCCAACTCGCAGTCATTAGTTTTCTTCAGGGCACTTTCTACAGCCTTGACAAGGCCATCCTCCTGCTTGCCACCGAAAAAGCTGGAATATACCATGGGTCTGAACCCAAATTCTAATTTAACCCAATCAAGTAGGGGGTCAATCTTCTCCTCTTGTTTCTCTGCCAGGAAGGGTAAAGGCTATGATTAATCATATGACAAAATCAAAACAGAGTAGAAAATCTAATTAAGACTGGATGTTTCATTAAATGCTTACATAATAATTAAGCATAAACCTAATTAGCTAAGCATTAAGGAATCTTGCACATCTGCGCAAAGAGCATCATAAATGGAAATAGATAAACTTCTTTTCGAACCATCACATGATCAATAAGATCAATTTCAAATTTAGAAAGAACAAGGGCCATCACAAATTTTCCTGCAGCTCAACACGTTTGCAAAAACTCCAATACACATTACAGAATACTTCAAGAAGGCTAGAGTCTTGCTTCAGTAGATTTAACTTGATTAAATCTACAAGCAATATAGCTGTGCAATGGAATCACTGACTACAATGAGTGTTCTTGAATCATCAATGTTATTCGCAGAATCATTAGCCATTATGACTCCATCACTGACATTTTTCAATAGGGCCTGAAGGCCCAACGCATGTTGCACACAGATCCAACTAAAGAAATTTAGTTCAAAGCTCACAGAGCATCATTTCAACTTCAATCTACTCATGCTGAATTCCAGGCTTCAATAGGATCCCAAATAATTTAATTCCATTGTTTTAGATGTAATGTTTGTCATTTACAATAACAGGTCATAATGGAAGAATCAAAATGTCTAAATTCTCTCTACTCCAAAGGTAAAATCCCTGCTCCCAAGTCAACTAGTTCACTTTTTCCTCCATCGAAACCCATAAGCTCCAAGTTTCCCAGAGAAGTCATTTTTATGCCAAGTGCGTATTCATTTCTCATTCCAAGTGATGCATTCAATTCATCATTTTTATATTTATCTTGTGATTTAACCGAAGGATAAGCTTCCAACTTCCATGTTCCAAGTTGCTCCAGTCATTACTGTAAGAAAGCCTTCCAAGTCTCTCAGGCGAAAAAAGCTAGTCAAATAAACATGAAGCCTTCGAAAATTTTATAACCATTATTGGACCTAATTTCATGACACCATGAATCTCAGGAACCAACTAGAACAAAAAAAAAATCAAAAATAGAAACAAACCATTGTAGGAATCGAAAGTTGCCCTTTCCATAATCATCTACTAATGATTAACTTAATGAATTTAACCCACCTCTGCTTTTACCCTCCCCGATAAGAGATAGCACTAAGGTTATAATAACATCCATATGTAAAAGCTACACATAGTTCTATCAAAAAAAAAAAAAAAAGAAACGAAGCTACACCTATTTTGTAACTAAACCAGAACTGTTTATTTTGAAAACTTGTCAACATTATGAAAGATAGAATGCACGAGAATGTCGAATAAACCTGTAGGTTTAAAATTTTAAATCCATAGAATCCATCAGAAGATCCAGCAAAGTTAATAAACTAAAAATAGCAGCTCCCTTTAAGAAAGAAATCCAACTTAGTTTTGCAATCTTAGTATTGTGCAGTGAACACTATATACCAAAATGAATGGACACTTGGTTTTTACATGATTGACCACTATTTTCATCTCGCTCCCAACCAAAAGAATGTTTTTGCTTTCAATCTTCCTGATGCTTTGACTAATCTTGCATAAGTTGAGCTTATAGAAATCGTTATTAAGTCAGCTATAGGACACAAGGTGAGAAATCCTCGATAGAATCCTTAGGATCAGCAACCAAAATGGTCTCTGCTATTAATACTTTTAACAAAAACTCTTGATAGAAACTTTTGAAGTACAAAGCCAGCTGATGTAAAATATTGCATATACACCATGTCTATCGTCAATACAATAAAGGAAAAAAAAAATTTTCAGCTCAGAATGATTTGACTACTGCAAACTAATGGCGTTTTTGAAGCATTACATAAAAAAATAACTCAGCTCAAACCATGAGTACAAGCAGTTCCATCTTTTTCGCTCAATCCTAGTTTTCAAAAGTTCCACAGCTTATTCAAAAAGAATTTAGAGTAGATTACCTGTCAAATTAAAATGAAGAATTTGTAAAGTTAACAAATTTGAAATGCAAAACATGAAACCAACTGTTATTTGAGATAAAAAGATGAGAAGTGATGCTAACACAGAATGCATGTAGCATCAAAAGGCTTCAGATATGGCATGATTATTATATTTTCCACAGTACACCCATCAACGATTCATAGTCTAAGGTGGTGAATGTGCTCACTATATTGCATGAGAACCACATGAATCGAGTTTTTATCAGAGACAATATCGTCTCTTTCAGAGTAGAACAGTTACTATCATTAACAATTGTCAAAAAAACACAAAAGATAAATCAGACATAACGAAACGTGATCATGATGTGTACAGAAAGTTTTCCACAGCATATGCTGATAAAAAAACATTTTCTCATGTGAAATTAGAGTTCATACACATTAAAAAAAAAGAGTCCATACCTATCAAAAAAACAAGATTCTGGTTCATAAAGAATATAAAAAAAATTGAAGGGTATTACCTAGTACTCCTTTGGTAAAAATAGAATCTCCAGGAGAGCGACAGAATACCAAATCTTGATGGAACTTATTCATCAAATTATCAATAACTTTAGCACGTGTAAGTGGAACTCTTTCAAGAGCGGTGCAAGCAAGCTTCATCAGGGGCATTGTGAATGGCCTGATTCCATCTGTTTGCTACAATAACATAAAACTTATTACAAAGGAAAATCTACTTCACCAAAACACATGCACACACAGTGGGCTTATGAGTGAAAACACGGATAAGAGTCCTTAAGTGAGCTTCATGAGCTTTAAGGGTAATGCAGCAGAACTTTACTATAGAAAATTCTAACCACAATGATTAAATTCAAAGAAAGATACAAGTATGCCAAAAGTCGACACTTTCAATATAATAACCATTGATATAAGTGGGCATTTTAAGTACAGATGGGGTACAAAACATACATGCGTAGAAATAATATTGAAAGGACAGATTTTAACAGGGATAAAAAATCTTAAATTAATGCAAGATGTTAAAAATCAGAAACTTTCTCCAATAAGCTAACCAATTTCGAGTATGGAGTTTCAAGGTTATAATCAGGATTTTTGGTGTTTACAAAATCATTTAGCCATCTTCCTCCTTCCCTTCCTACTTTCTCCCTCCTCTTCTTCTTCCATTTATTCCATTCGACATCAACTAGAATCAATAAGGGGAATGGTTGAATCAGTTGTTTCGTCCTCTCAATCACCAACCAATCAAACATGAGTCTCTCTTCTCGGAGATTCATTGTTACTATTCATTTCATCATTCGACATTTCATGCTTATACAAATCATGTAAATAGTCGTTCTTGACCACCAACAGATGATTTGTATGCAAACAATTCTTGTTGTGCACGCCTCCACCGTCAGCCTGCACCATCTCCACACCCCCACCAGATCACTTGCTCATTAAGTTTGGTGTTCCAATCCCAAGCCCTAAACCAATCATGCATGACTCCATTTGCATGTGGGTGAACCATCCTCTTGTGCATGAGTGCTCTGCAACTGCACACCATGGAACCTCTACTCGACTCACATTCTATTCACGGACCGAGCGGCTAATAATGCACCCATTCATTGCCTTACTCCTATTTACATTTCAAATTATTAGTGTTTATTGTTTTACAATCATGGATTAGAACTCTATAAATAGCCTTAGACCTTTATAACAATAAATTTGATGAATTTAATAAATTACTCTCCTTCCTATTTCTACTTCATTAATTTCTTCCTTTTTCTCAGGCCCATTCTCTACCACACCCATTCTACATAATTTATGCTCCAATTGAGCTTGTATTTTATGTTCACAAGAGCTCTAGTAATCACATCATACCATGATACCAAGCATCTTGTTAGGTACAACTTGCAATCTAAGATTGAATTGCCAATATGTTGCACTTTAAAATATCCGCCCCTTGCCGCTATAATTGTGTGCAATAAGTTTCATACAAATACGCTAATTATATTGCACTCAGAATTTTAAATTATGTTCAATTGATTTTCAGTATTTGGTCAGTAGCACCTTTGCAATTAGAATTATTCTTCATCCTGGAGTCAAAAAGGGCTTAGCATATCCTGAAATTGAGATAATACATAAGTTCTATAGATAATCATATGTTCCTCCACATGGACTCTTCAATCCTTGTTCTAAGAGGTGGATCTGTTTAATGAAAGTATGAACCCGTAGGGATGAGGAGGGAAACAACTGCCTCTGTTTGTGGCAGAGTTTAACAGATCCACTTAATATTACGTACAATAGGGCATTTGAATCAGCAGTATTGAATCAAACATTTCTTAGTGTTAGCAACTTGCTGCCTTTTGTTCCTATGATCCATTTCCTGTTACACAAACCATTTCACTTTTATGCTAAGATGCATTAAGAAGAGAACCTCAGAAAAAGGGATAGAAAGAATGGTCAAAAGAAACGACGTCCACAGTCAAGCATTATAAACTGAGAAAACGAAGAAAGAATGGGACGAGACTGACCTGATACTCCCACTCTGCAGCAATGGCTTTGGCGAGTGCGAGGTTCGGAAGCTTGAGAGGGCGTTTGGAAGGGGTTTTAAGCGTGCGGTAGTCAAGCATCACCGTCCACCCATTGCCGTCGTCGGCCAATCGGGTGGTGACATTCTTGTAGAACCGCTTACCAATCACCGGCCCCGTCATGAACGACATCGGCATCGTTACTGACGCCTCGTCCCGCGTCAGTGACGACGAACTCGAGGAGTCCGGTCGCTTCAAGTATATCACATCATCCTTCTCAGGCGTATCGGGCGACGGTGATGAAGAGAGAAGAGAAGGATCTGAGGTAGCAGCTGCCGCAGGCGAGGTAACGCGGCGTGCTACGGAGCACAAAGCGCAGCGCCGCAGAGAGGTGAGATATATGAGCTGGCTCGCCAGGGATCTCATCTTGCTGCGTCCTCTCTCTCTCTCTCTCCCCTCACCTGTTATTATCTGAGTTCCAACCGAAGGCTCCTTGTTCAATTCGGAGTTAGAGTTTGTAGCATGGAGAAGACAATTTGAGAAGAAGAGAGGAGAGGAAGAGGAAGCAGCCGCTCTGGCTACGGCAAGGTATGTCGGCCGCGGCAAGGTATGTCGGCCGCGGCAACGTCGACGGCGAGGACGGCAAGAAGAAGCGGAAAGGAGGAGGAAGAAGAAGAAGAAGACGAGGAGGAGGTGGGGAGAGATTCACCTTCCGGCGGTCTGGCTCCGGCAAGATCGTGGCCGGCGGCGAGGATGACGCGGCGAAGAAAGCCGCGACGAGAGAAAGAAGCAGAAGAGAAGAGAATGGGCTCTGGTTCGCGCGATTATTCCCCGAGCTTCGAGCCTTTGGACCAAGTTACCGACCGAAAATGAAGGAAAAGTTTAGTGGTTTATTAGGGTTTATCGGTTCGAATTTTTTCCTTATAAAAGTGGCAATTAAATTTAGATACTCCCCAATTCGGTCTTCAATTATTCTATAGGCCTATTTTTTTACAAAATTTAATTTTAATAAAATTAAATTTAGATTTAAATAGCAATATTAATATTAATTATTATATGAAGATGTGCATAAATGTGATATAAGTTAGTTATTATTTTAGTAATACGTAGAATATGAAATAAAATTAATTTTTAATATTAAATTTTATATGTGATGTAATATATTAATTTAAAATTAAATTAGGTTAATTTTAACTTACTAAACAAATAGGCAAATAGGGTTTACTCCTGACTCGTCCATTCAGTCTGTTTAATGGGAAACAACAACATCGATTGTTAAATCGAAGGCTTTTCACAGAACTAAAGCTCTTTTTGCAGCTCCTAGGCCAACCTCCAAAGAATCAATGTTTATCAAATGAATGAAAAAAAAAATTCATTTTGTGAATACTTTGCTTTCCAAGTGCCCCCCCCCAAATAGTGAATTTGGCAATGTTTATAGTGAAGCATCCGAAAGAAATTAATTAAATTTCACCGCGAGGTGTTTACAACTAATGCATCAAAGCAAATAAGTCATTGACGACACCTATGAACTTATAGTAATGTATTCAAGAAGGTAAGCCAATCAGGAAATGATGACCAACTAATTTTTTCGTTGCTATTTCATAGCTAATTAGCGATTAAACATGTCGATCGATGATGCCCTACATTGTTTTAGTGAAGCCAACTATTTAGGAGGCCACAAAGTGATTTGTTATGAGCAGTACTGGGATAGGTGATCTTTTGAGAAGTACTCAAGTCACGAATTTCCCAAACACCAAAGTAAAATTACTCACAAAAAGTATTGGAATGAACGTAAAATACAAGCGTTAGAACTTAGCTCAAGTATGCGCAATGTACGGGTTGTGAAACTTAACTCATTAATCAAACTAAAATGTGATATATGATTTTTTTTAAAGTATAACAACGAATATTAAAAGAGATTTTATATTGCATTTACGTCCTCTCTTAGCTCGAGCTTTCGGGGTAACGATATCTAACGTAACACTGATGGCTATTTATGACTAATTTGATGTTAAGGGCTATGATTTATAGTAAAAAAAAGTAGTTGAGCAATAAACTAAGAACCTAAGAGCCTAATTGTGTAAAATTTATTAATAACTAAAATGAGTCTTTATCCGTGATTTTAATATGCATTCATATGTGTTATCTTTTGATCATTACATTCGCTATAGTTACTATTATTAACAGTATTTGTAATAAAATTGAGATCATACGCTTGCTTATAATTGCTTTTATTTAGTTTATTGATGCTAGTGTTTGCTTAGCTTGGAATCGGATGATTGATTTTTATTTTGGCAAGTACTACTACATAAGAGAATTAAAGAAAAGAATGATAAACGAGTAGAGAGTGTTTTAGTTGTGAGTTTTTCATCATAGGCATGTGAGGCAAGATATCAATTTTCTAACTTGAATACTAGCAATTATATAATTAGTTTATAATATATCAATGTATTTCAACTAGATATATATATTTAGAAACCGATTCATTATATATTAGTGTATTTTTACAGAATACTAGCAAATATATAACTATTTATTGTTATGTCGATAACATTAGCTGAATATATGCATTTGAAGATTGATTTATTAGATATCAAAATATTTTAATAAAGCATTTATAATTACATAACTATTCAAAAATATTTCATTATATATAAGTAGAATACTATTGCTTAGAGACTGATTCCTTAGATATTAAGCTATTTTAACAGAACAATGACCATTTTTCATTTATTCATCA
The DNA here is from genome assembly GCA_019297695.1 of Apostasia ramifera. Taxonomy (NCBI): domain Eukaryota; kingdom Viridiplantae; phylum Streptophyta; class Magnoliopsida; order Asparagales; family Orchidaceae; genus Apostasia; species Apostasia ramifera. The sequence goes on from JAEMOT010000781.1 coordinate 315,008, forward strand.
ATATATCGATGTATTTCAATTTAATATAAATATATATATATATATTTAGATTCGAATTCGATGTATATGAAGATATTTTAATTGAATAAGAAAAATTGCATAATTGTATAATGATATATTGAATACCTAAACTGAATGGACATTTTTAGAAACTGATTTGCAATAGATTAATATAATTTAACGTAATATCATCAACTACATAACGTTTGGTTCCTATATCACCTAATTAAAGCTTAATACAAGTATTTAGGGACTAATTCGTCATATGTCAAGTTATTTAAACTAAATACTTGAGTTATACAACTATTTATTTTTGTTCGATTCGCTTTTAGCCGGATACTAATACTTAGAGGATAATCTATTACATAATAAAATATTTTAATAGAACATCAACAATTTTATAATGATATATTATCATATGAATTTATTTCAAGTGAATATAAGCATTTTATGATCAATTCGATATATAACAAGGTATTTTAATTGAAGACTAGCAATTGTACATATTTCTGAAGATATATCGATGTATTTCAACTAAATTGTAAACTACTGGTTGCCAACTCATTACATATAGAAGTATTTTAACCGAATGCTCATAAATACACAATCACCCAATGTCACATCGACGCATTTAAGTTGAATACACGTATTTAGAGGCTGATTCATTACATATCAAGTTATTTCAAAGGAACAGTTGTAATTATATAACTATTCGATGCTATTTCATTATGTTTCACAAGAATATACTAGAATTAAAAATTAATTCATAATTCATCGAGGTATATTAATTGAATAATAGGAATTATATAATAATTTGATAATATATCAATGTATTTTAACTAAATTTATTTTTTTAGGGACCAATTCATTACATATCAATGTATCTTATCTAAATAGTGATAATTATATAAATATTCAATACTATATTAATTAATTTAAGGTGAATACTTGGATTTACAGAATAGTTGATTAGACATTACATCACTTTGACTGAATACTTATAATTATATGACTATTCGATGCTATTTCATTATATTCAAATAGAAAAACTAGTATTTAGATGCTCATTCATTATGCATTAAGTTATTTTAATAGAATACTTATAATCTTGCAATTGTTGATTGATATATCATTTTATTTTCGGTAAATACATGTATGTAAACTAATTCAATATAGACCAAGGTATTTTAATTGAATACAAAAAATTATATAATTATTTGATGAGATGTCAATATATTCTAATAAATTCGAGCATTTATATATCAATGCCTTTTTATTCAAACTAGTATTTTGCTTTTTTTATTCTCCTTGAACCGCATACTAGCACTTAGACAATTATCTATTATATACTAAAATATTTTAAGAGAACATCAATAGTTTAACAATGATACATTGTGTATCAATATATTTCAAGTAATACAATTATTTAATAATCAATTCGATATATCAAAGTATTTTAATTGAATATCGGTAATCATACATATTTTTCAAGATATATCGATGCATTTCAACTAAAATATATATTTTTGGAGACTGATTTATTAGATATACAAATATTTTAACTGAATACTTGTAAGTATACAATCACTTATTACTACATCGATGTATTTAAATTGAATATACATATTTAAAGACTAGTTCATTATATATCAATTTACTTTAAAGAATTATTGTAATTATACAATTATTCGATGTTCTTTCAATATATCTCTACAGAATACTAGAATTAAAAATTAATTCCAAATTTATCACTATATTTTAATTGTATAGTAGTAATTATACAATAATTTAATGATATACTAATATATTTCAACTAAATTTGCATTAGATTAATTTATTATACATCAATGTATTTTATCTAAATAATAATAATGACAACAATATTCACTGCTATATTAACTAACTTAAACTGAATATATGCATTTAAAAAATAATTCATTGCATATTAAGTTATTTTAACAAAGTACTTATAATTGTATAATTATTTGATGCTATTTCATTATATTCGAATAGAAAAACTAGTATTTAGTACTTCTTTATTATGTATCAAGATATTTTAATAGAATACTTATTATCTTGCGAATATTAATTAATATATCAACTTATTTCAAGTAAATAGATGTATATAGAAACCAATTCAAAATATACCAAAGTATTTTAATTGAATACGAGTAATTATACAATTATTTGATAAGATATCAACGTGTTTTAAAAACTTTATGTATTTTGAGGCTAATTTATTATATATTAATGTATTTTAACTAAACACTATAATTATATAAGTATTCATTATTATATCAATAAAATTTTACTCAATACACATATTTAAAGACCAACTCGTAACATATCAAGCTATTTTAGTAAAATACTTAAAATTTACTATATATGCTATATTATTGTATTTGAATAGAAGAACAATATTTAGATGATGATTTATTACAAATCAAGTTATTTTAATTAAGTATTTGTAATTATACATTTATTTTATATTATTTCATTGCATTTGAACATAATACTAGATAGAATTTTGGCACCCGTTCATCGCATATCAATCTTTTTTATTAGATTACTGATAATTTTACAACTATTGATTGTTATATAAATATTTCAATAGAATACATGTATTTAAAGATCATTATGATATATATCAAGATATTTTAATTGAACACTAGTAATAATATAGATATTTCATTATATATAGATGTATTTTAGCTAAATACATATATTTAGAGATTGATTCATTACATATCAATGTATTTTAATAGATACTAGCAAATATATAACTATTTATTGTTACGTCAATAACATTTAGCTAAAGATACTCATTTAAAGACTAATTTATTATGTATCAAAATATTTTAAAAGAATATTCGCAATTACATAAATATTCAAAGATATTTCATTACATTTAAGTAAAATACTAATATTTAGATACTGATTTCTTATATATTAAGCTATTTTAATAGAATAATAGTCATTTTACTGTTATTCAATACTATATAGAGGTATTTTAACTTAATATACATATTTAGATTCCAACTCGAAATATATGAAGATAATATTATACAATAATTTGATGGTATAATGAAGTATCTAAACGTAATAGATATTTAAATTTATTTGCAACATATCAATATAATTTAACTTAACACCAGTAATTATATAATTTTTTGTTGCTATATATTTTATCTAATTAAAGTTGAGTACATGTATTTAGGTACTAATTCACTACATGTCAAGGTATTTAAATTAAATACTTGAATTAAATAAATATTTATTTTTGTTTCATTCTCTTTGAACAGCATACTAACACGTAGACAACAATATATTATATGTCAAATTAAGTAACTTAAAAGAATATCAACTTAACAAAGATACATTGTTATAACAACATATTTCAAGTGAATACAAGTATTTAATGATCAATTTGATACATATTAAAGTATTTTAATTGAATATTAACAATTGCATATATTTTTGAAGATATATCAAAGTATTTTAACTGAATACTCGTAAGCATACAATCACTCAATGCTACATTGACGCATTTAATTCCTATATATCAAGTTATTTTGAAGAAATCATTACAATTATACAACTACTTAATGTTATTTCATTATATTTTAACAAATACTAGAATTAAAAATTAATTTATAATTTATCAAGTTATTTTAATTGAATAGTAGCAAAAGTGCAATAATTTGATGAAATTTTAATGTATATCAACTAAATTCTCCTTTTTTACAAACCAATTCATTGCATATTAATGTATTTTATATAAATACTAATAATTATACAAATATTCAATGCTATATTAAGTAATTTAAAATGAATATATGCATTTATAGATAGCTCATTACACATTTTAGCCATTTTAATTGAATCCTTGCAATTATACTACTATTCATTACTATTTTATTGTATTGAAATAAAAAAAAACTAATATTTAGATACTCATTCATTATTATCAATGTATTTTAACAAAAAAGTATAATCTTGCAACTATTGATTGATATATGTACTTATTTTAAGTAAATATATATATATATAGAAACTAATTCAATATATACCAAAATATTTTAATTGAATACGAGCAATTATACAATTATTTGATAAAATAATAAATATTTTAATAAATTCATCTGTTATGAGGCTAATTATTTATATATCAATACACTTTAACTGAATACTATAATTATACAAATATTTATTACTATATTAATAAATTTTTGCTCAATATATATATTTAAACTCGGATTAGAAAGGGGTACGTTAAACTCGGATTTCTCAGATCTCAGACTATTACATGCGAGTTACAAAATTTAGAACTTCCTTACTATGTTTGGCTAAGTTGTGAGAAGGCTGCAAATAGAGGGACCAAAATGCAAACATTCCATAAATTCTCGAAATACCTGAATCCACTTTCTATGAAGCCTCGATCCTATTGGTTGCTTACATCCCGTGAAGGCGCTTGCGCGGCCTCGTCTCGCAAGACTCACGCTCGCCCTGACCTCGACTCGCCAGTTCGCAGATCTCGCCACGGTGAAGTCGCTCAGCCCCAGACCTTCCACCCACGACGCGCACAGCTGTTCGGCCACGTCGGCCGCAACGCCGGCCACCACGACGTCGACGCTGCATCGCAAACCGCAACTCCCGCCTAGTTCACCCCTCTTCGATTACTACTTTAAACGCTCAAAGGTACGCTGCGTGGGAGAAATTTTTTTTTTTTTTTGGATGAAGATTTGCCGAGTTATTGTGAAAGGAGTGAAAGGAGTTCACTGATTTTGAGTTTCCAGCAGTGTATGTGTGGCATTGACTTTGGAGCTGCAAAGGGACTGCAAGCTACTGTCATGGATGTCTACAAGTGTTCTAAAGTAGTTAGAGATTAGTATTCATCATTTTCTATCAGTGTTGTGTTTCTTTTCTCTGTTTGCCCCTTTTTTTCCATTTCCTAGTTGATGTTATCAATTTTGGTTGTATAAACTGCTTTTTTCTTTCAGTTGATTTTCCGTATTTGCTATCAAAAAAAGTTACTATTGTCTTTGAATCTTGTTATCTTTCATGTGAGGATTGAGCTCATGGACTTAAATCGATCTATTTTGCATGTGTTAGGCTTTGCCCTCCATAACATGTGATAAATTCTTATGTTCTTACTGAGATTTTTTCTATTCTGTGATCTCCATGATTAAATTCAGAAATTCCCTAATTCTTATGTGATTAGCAGGCTGAGAGTATAAGTGGATGCTTTGGTCTCAATCTTCTCTAAACTGTGGGATGTAGCATGAAGCATACTTAACTAGGCCCTTGCATCTAGTTATGTCTACTTATGTTCTCATTTTCAATCTCATATTAGGATGGTTAGAGTCAAATTTTAGTAAAACGTTGGCCTCATTCTATTTGGTAGCTCAAGGTTCACCTAGTGAGCTCCTCGCTACATTAAAGGACCAAACCTACCTCTAATTTGATCACATCTTATTATGGTTTCCAATACTATGAACAATGAACACAATTGTGTATAGCTGTAAATTTGAGGATCTATGATCAGGACGACCTTTTACCCTAGATTGTTCATTGCTTACACTGCTATAAATTTTACCTTTTTTAATGTTAGTTTCATGGTTAGTTTAACAAATTCCTATTTTCATTGAGAATTCAGCTGTAAGAAATAATAGAAAGTTTGCTTCATATGGTGATTGGTGGATTTTGGTGTTGCTCTATAGTAGAAACACATGTTGACATCATACAACAAATACATGGAAATTAAGACTTGGTGATGCTAATAGAGGATATGACCAAGATTTTCAGAACCGAACCGAAGATCGAACCGGTCAATCGACTAATTCATGGTTTTATCGATTCAACCGGTTGAACCACGGTTCAACCGGATGACTTAATAATTATATCATAATTAAATATAAATTTTCAAAATGTGAGATTAATTTTTAAAATATGATTAAAAAAAATATTTTGAAAAAAATAGTACAACTAATTTAAAAAATTTACTACTACAAGAAATGTATAAAAAATTAAAAATTATAAAACAAAACAAATACAATTGCTTTTCTTGTCAATTTGTCATTCAAAATACTTTGCCTCTTTTATAACAATTCGAAATAAATTTATGATAAAAAAATTAATAAATTAGCTAAACATCCATTATATAAAATAATTATTATTCAAAATATAACATCAATATTAAAATATTAATGCTCAAATATCAATGTATAAAAATAAAATAAGAAGCTCAAATAATAATTCCGGTTTGTCCGGTTTGGCGGTTGGACCGGTTTTTACCGGTTCAATCCGGTTTTTCTCGGTCCAACCCGGTTTTTACGTGATTTCAGTTCTAATGTTGAACCAGACCGGACCTTGGGCCGGTTCCCGGTTGAACCGGTCGAACCGGCCGGTCCGGTCCGGTTCTGAAAACCCTGGATAGGACTTGGTACACATCCAAAAAAGTTTCTCTTTGCAAGAGTAAATGCTACGAAAGGCTCTCTGCCGATTAAAACCCTCTCTATATTTTCTGGAGAACACAATGCGGAAAGGTACACATAAGTTTACATGGCTCGAAGAACTCCTACATCTACGGGTTGAGCTTATTGAGAATTCCACTAAAAAATGAAAAAAGTTTAGCCTAAGGCTTATTATAAAGATTTCCCTATGACATGGAGGAACAAGAAAATGAGAAAGGTACAACTCCAAGAGAATTAAGCATCCCTTAGAGTTCTATTAGAGCTAGGTTTTTGAAGATCTCTTAAGTCCCAACCTTTCTTATTGTGATTGTATGTCTCCCTCTTTGAGCGAAGGTGTGTTCAGCTATATATAGAGGTGATTAGTATCGCTGCTATACAGTAGTAAATTTGGTATATGTGAAAAAGCCATTGGAGCATTTAATAGTTAGTGGGTTGGAGGCTCGCCGTGTGTCCATGATCTTCTATTTGTGGAGAAATGGTAGGTAACAATGGGATGATGCCTCATTGACTGATGCTCCCTAGCGATCATGAGGAAGTTCTTCAAGATTATTTTGGAATGGGAGTATGGATTCCAAGGAGACTAGGCATAAGATGTTGCTTTGTGGGTTGGCTCGCTTCTGGCAATGGTTGGGAACTCATCTTCGTCGTAGAAGTTCTCGCTTCCACGGTGATGCTCGAATGGAGCTTCCACTGGAGAATGTACTATGATGGGTGAAATACTTGGGTAACTCTTTGGGCCTAGGTCAAATTAGGTCAATTTGGCTTGTTACTTTGACTAAAGACTTTGACCTTCTTGTCCAAGTCACTACATACATGGATGGTTGCGATCATCGAGTCATTTAGCTTGCTAACAAGGTGCAATGCTCGTTACTAGATCTCTTTTTGCACAAGACCATGGACTGATCAAGTTAGTTGGATACATATAAGAACAAATGTGGTATAAAAAAAACACCAATTTTGCTTCCTTATTGTTGCTGAAGCTACGTTTTCCTCTTATATCAACTTTGAAACCAAATTTAAGGTTATTGGTGCTTTCTTCATTAAAGTTATGCAACACTTTACATTAAGGTATCCTGTATGATTTACATGCAATAGAAATTTTTTAGCAATTATCATACATAGCCTCAACATCCTTATTTACAGCTATACTCTATTTTATTTTCTTGCCTTTTTCTTGCTGTTCGTTCTATGTAAGGATTAGCGTAGGTTGATTTTGAGCAAGTCTGCCTCAATTAGATTTCATATTACATCCTCCAATTGATTCAGGTTAACTGATTAATATATATTCTTAATTTGATTCAAGTTATCAAATCTAGTATCTTAAATCGACTATATAATCTGCATATTACATATATATATATATATATATATATATATA
>JAEMOT010000781.1:322879-337458 GCA_019297695.1 Apostasia ramifera
TATATATATATATATATATGTTTGTATAAGTGAATATTATGTAGTTTTACTTATATATTCTCTCTCACACACAACAAATACATCGCATATGCATGTATTGAATCAGTTTGGAATGGTATCAATGTAATTACAGGAGATAATGAAGTGGAAATTTGAACTATTATTGTTTAAGATACTATTAAGCATTATTTTGTTTAAAAGATGATATTAAGCATTATTGCTAATATTAGAAATCCTTGAAAAGGTAGTAAAAAAAAACGAAATCCTCAAAAAGAATTCACATATATAGAATTGTTATTTCAATAGTAAGAGGACCTTTGGCCATCCTGCATACAACATGATAGGTGAATAACTAGAAAATATGATAAAAGAAGTTGAGACCCTCTTATATATAATATAATTTAGTAAGCCAGTGCAGCAAGGAAAATGATAAATAAAGAACTAGCAAAAGGGTAAACAGTAAATATTGGAAACGTAAAATTTGGAGAATAATATCTTCTAATAGCATTAATTTATGATTATTGTAAAATTCTGCTTCATTATTTCTTCTCAGGTATATAGGCTGAAAATGGTCATCCCACCTCCAGTTAGGCCAGCACCAGTCACCAAGTTTCTTAAACCCTATCTGCTGCGCATGCATTTCTCCAACAAGTATGTGAGTGCTCAAGTTGTTCACACCCCTACTGCCACGGTGGCCGCATCGGCTAGCTCACAGGAGAAGCTGCTCAGGCCGTCAATGGAGTCGACGAGGGACGTGGCAGCTGCTGCTAAGATTGGGAAGATCCTTGGAGAAAGACTTCTGCAAAAGAGCATCCCAGCTGTTTGTGTCTTCCTGAAGAGAGAGCAGAAGTACCATGGGAAGGTAAAGGCTGTTATTGACTCTGTGAGGGATGCAGGTGTGAAGCTCCTTTAATTAGAACATTTGCCCCTTTGAACTAGAAATTTGTATGGAGTGATTGTAATTAGCAAGTTATAGATTTCTAGTTGCAGAACAAAAATTATTCAAAGTGCTTGAATGAATTGCATTAGTTTCTTATGTGAATGTTTCAATGTGGTATTTTTCATCATGGGCTCGCAGCTCCTATGGAAACAGACTTAATTTACTGTTACTGTTTATCAGTCAATTTAAAACTTAAAGAAATTAAGTCAATTTAGTTTTCCCTTAGTTCTTTTTATGTTGAAATTTCGTTGAATGTTTTGTGCTGATGAAGAATAAAAATACGAGTGATTATTTAATAAAGGGAATGTGCTTAATTGTAGTTTAAATCTTTAAGAAATTTAATAAAGAATGTAAATGGTTCATTTTGCATTTGAATATATTATTAGATACTAGAGTAAATCGATGAAAGAAATAAATGTCGTATGTATGTTTCATATCAGATTATGGTTTGACATCGAATAACTTGAAATAAAATAAATCCACTAATAATCCATTAATTATATATTGCATATAGTGCACAATTGGTAGAGGTTGAAGTCATAATGGTACATAAAAGGAAGAAGAGACAAAAATGACCCAAAAAATAAATGATCATATGAACTGTTTAGAGGGCGGCGTTTAGCTGTTGTATGTTTTAATGCAATGACATTAAACTAAATAAATAAAAATTTAAAAATAATATTATAACACAGAAATTAGATTAAAAAATATTTTTGAGTTAAAAAAAAAAAAGATAACACAAACATTTAAATAGCATTAACTAAATGCCTCTCAGTACCACATCAAAATATGCTCTCCAGGTGTTCCCTTCAGGTGCAACAAACAAAACATGTCTACTAACTTTATAGCTATAGGTGATGACTCGAACTCAAAAACAATTTCATTCATCAGAACTGAAGACATTTTAAGCCAGATTTATTTATGTACACTTTTGTTTGAGCCTGTCATCGAGTCAAATTAAGGATAAAAAAAGAGCAAACCTATATTCTGTACAAAATCTCAAAAAGAGGACATGCTCATAATCACCTACTCCTCAAGTGTAGCAAAAGATAGTTTATCCCAGTGTAGTTTAATTGCTAATGAGGACCAACAGTCATTCTCAAAGCTGGTAAATAGCTGATGAACCACCAGAGGTTGGGGCTTCGGAATCTGTCGAAGGCTCTTCCCTAGGCTCTTCCTTTGGTAACACAAAATCCACTTCGCCACCGGACCAACCATTGTGTTGGAGCGGAGGCACATAAGCAGGAAAAGGAGGAATCGCTAGCATTTTCTTTGATTCCAAGTTGCCTAAAATATCAGCAAAATTTGGTGGCATGTGTTGTCCCATTCCATAGCAGAAGTCAAGGCCTTGAGCTCCCAAGTGCCCAAGTAGAGGAGGTTCATCAAAACTTTCGAAGCTATTTGGTAATCTTGCTGGCTCTCCTCTTCTGTGAAGAATGTTTGTTGAAGGTGCTGAAGTGGTGGGGAGGCCGAGGGCTTCTGCGCTCACCAGACCATTGCTTGTTGCAAACGGAACTTCGTGGTCGTGCTTCCCCTCGTAAGTTGTTATAAGTGGCATGAGATCGTGTGATGCCATCTCAACATGTTTTCCATATGTGCACCAAGGGAAAGTGCAGTTGTAATAACTCCTGCATCAAATAAAGTTTATGGCTTTCAATAATATGATGATATAAAAATGTAGATTGGAAAATGATTAGTAGAGTTGAAAACGCAATGAGAGGGATAGAAAATCTATAAACAATGGTGTAAAGTAATATGATGATGAATAAATAGTAGGTCAGCAGGAAACGGAGGAACATAGCAGGTCAGCAGGAAACAAAGGAACATACAGTACATCCTAAAGAGATATGTCAACTAGAGATAACTTTGTTTCCACAAATAAGAGAGAGTGGCCTATCAGCCAAAGTAACTGGTGATAGACTAGAACAAACTCTGAGGTCGAGAATAATTAATAGTTTGGCAATATATGAGAGAAGGTTCCCAAGTCAATGCTCCAGGATGTACCTTGGTGAGAGCAACGGCTAATCTAGAGGAAGTAGCATAGAGACCATCAATAAAGGGTTCAAAGCATTGAAATAATCGATCAAAATTATCTTGTGAGAAGGTGATGATGCCAGGTCTCAAAGATGAGGTAGCACGAGCCGCATGCTCGAGTTTGTCGAATCTCAGACATGCTGGGGAATGGATGGGTAGACAAACTTCGCTCAACACTTTTACCTGAAGAATGATTTGCACAATGAGAACAAGGAGGGAAAGCAATCCAAACTCTTTTACATCTACCCATACAACCACCTCAATGAGAGAAGCCACCCACTGCAAAATCTCCATGGTCCCCTACAACTGAAGACTTATTGATAGAAGGTGGAGTAGAAAGCTTAGTGAGTCAATGATCTAAAGAACATGTAAAGTTGTCGTTTAGATAGCACTGTCAGCAACTAATGGAAGAGAGGGATGAAGGTTGAATAAGAATTTGGCAAAAAGGATACCATCATTATGTCATTGCAAAATAGCGACACAGTTGTGAATGGCTGGTCTTGAAGTGAATCATACTTGTCTCGTGAAGTGTTGTACTATTTCTGATATTTGTCGCTTCCTGTAATAAAGAATAAGTTGTAATAAACTGTATAAATCCATGGGATATGATTGTCCTCAAAGTATGTGGGCTTGTGGAGATTCCATTTAAATCATCTAAGCCGGCTTTCTCTAAGTTTATCCTCAATTGATGCAACACCAACTTTCTTTCGAACATACTCATTTCTCATTCTATTCTTTCGTGTAAATTCACACATCCACCTTAGCATCCTCATTTCTGTAGCATTTATTTTATTTGTATGTTTTCTCTTTGCAGGTGCATCATATATCATCGCTGATCTTACTACAGTTTTATAAAATTTACTCTTATGTCTGAATGAAATTTTTTAATCAAACACACTAGAAACATTTCTCCATTTTACTCATCCTGCTTGAATCATGCTAATAACGTCATTATTTATTTCACCATTATTTTGTATTATTAATCCAATGTATCTAAAGTGCTCATTTTTCTTAATAATTTGATCACTAACTATCACATCAACAATATAAATGTTTCTTTTTTGACTAAATGTGCACTCTATATATTCAATTTTTAATCTACTGAGGTGAAAACCTTTAGATTCTAGAGCATTCCTCCAAAGCTCAAGTTTCATTTTAACTCCCTCTTTAGTTTTTATCAATAAGGACAATATCATCTGCGAAGAGCATACACCAATGGACCTCATCTTGGATATGTTTAGTCAGGACTTTCATAATCAAAGCAAAAGAGATACAGACTTAAAGCTGAGCATTGGTGTAATTCAACTGTAATAGAAAAATCCTTAATCAAACCTCCTTGTATCTGAACACAGGTAATAACTCCTTTATACATGTCTTTAATAACTTGAATATAAGCAGTGTAAATCCTTTTCTTTTCTAAAACTCTCCAAAGTACTCCTCTTGAGACTTTTTATCATAAGTTTTTTCAAATCAATAAAAATTAAATGTAGGCTTTTCTTTCTCTCCTTAAATTTTTTCATTAAACTTTTCAATGAATGAATAGCTTCGACAGTAGATTTACCTAGTATAAAACCAAACAGATTCTCTGATACCCTAGTATTATGGCATAACTTTTGTTTGGAGAGGAGAAAGGCAATTATGAAAAATATGAAGTTTGGAGAAAAGTATCGAATCATGCTACTTGGGGAGACGTGCATGCCCACTCCTTCATGTGCCTCATCTAAGCCGTCCACGTGGTCCATAAGTCAGCTCCACAATCAATAAGTTCAATCAACAAGTTAACTATGCAAGCAGAATTGCCTAAATACTGAAGTCATAATTTACCTTTCAGGCACCTCTTTGGTACTAGTAGCTGGCAACCACTACTTATGCTCTACGAGTACAAGGTCTCCTTCCACTAAGACGAGCAATAAGTACTTTCCTTGAGTGGACAACCAAAAAACAAATAAAAGCATCTACACATCCCTGCTTCACTACAACATGAACACTCTCTCCTGTCAAATCACTGTATATCCTGGCAGCAAGATACGCCTACATATTCAAAAACCTTCTATAATCATTACACCCATAGTACACAGAATCTAAGAAGAATATGTGGCACGATTCTATAAGTTCTTCAATCAACTAACAACCAGAGCAATCCCTTCACCTCGTCTACTATGTCAACCACATCATGACAGTTACAAGAGGACACTTCTTTAATTCTCGCTAACTCGGACTTTAGTGGCCTATAAATACTACCCTTCCATTACTTGGATAAGAGAATTTGATAATACATGAAGAAGCCACACCATGGAAAAAGAACTCCCAAGATCTTTCTTCTTCTCCTGCCTTCTACTTTCTCTTCTTCCTTCAGTGTATCAATGAGAGAGAGAGATTGTAATTCACCTCTAGCACACTTCATTTTTTGTTTCTAGTGGAATTCTTTGACTAGGCTAACTGACAGATATAGGAGAATCTCTGTGAACTACTTTAAATCCTTTTCTTACTTTCTTTATCTCTTTTTCTTCCTACTAAGTCTCTTATAGGAACATACAATAATCTCATCACTCTGCGGTCCCCTTTGAAAGCAATTTCTTCCATCAATACATATAGTAAGATTGACAATATTATATTATGTTAAGTGCTAACCTACAAAGTAAAAACATATGAATAAAATAAATACAATAAAAATGAAAATATTACGGTGAATGTGTGGATATATACAAAAGGATAAATGAGAAATGAGTACACCCATGAGAGGATATGAGTAGCTTCAATTGAGGATAAACTCAAAGAGAATTAGCTTGGATGATTTGGGCATAAATTTCGTAGGTCGGCTGAAACTTTAGTAAGAAAACCTAAGTTATTAGATTTTGTTCATATAAAAAAAAGAAGACGACCAAAAAAGATATGACAAGAAACTATAAGGAATGACCTTGCATAGAGTTAAATGAGGAGCTTTTATTTGATAGAGTGCAATAAAAACAAAATGATTTATGTAGTTGACTCCACTTTATAGAATAAAGTTTTGGTTGTTATTATTTTTAAAATTATAAATAAAAGCTAGGAAAAGAGGAAATATAAGACAATAGTATCATTATTATGCAAGAATTATACAGTATCAATGAAAGCCTAATTTAAATAATGTTTAGCCTTGAATCTACAAATGATTTGGTCCAACATCTTTAGTCCACCACTAGTCAATGTGTTACGTATTAAGATTTGAGATTATATAGAAGACCATATTCTCTTCACATTTAGTGGTATTTTTCTAGTTTAGTGAGAAAGAGCTTGCTTGAAGAACAGGGGTAACTCAGGTTTAAATGACTTTACCATAATTTGTAAGTGAGATAAGAGAAAATTGAATTTTTTATAAATAAGGGAGTGAACTATTATTGATACTTGAATATTGAATAAGTTCTCAAATCTCAATGCAGCCATGAACATAATTGAAAGTCCACAAATTCATGAATCATGTTGTTTAAAATAAATACCTATCATGTCTAGTCCAAGGGCTAATATCCAACCAAAATAGTACTTTCATTAAAAGCAAAATCGTCACATAATGAAAAAATTTGTAGAAGAAACATAATTAAAGTCAACACCTAAATTTACAAAGAAAACACTACAACAACAAATCAAGTCTTATCTCACTAGGTGGAGTCGGCTACATGAATCCTTTATTTTCATTATACTTTATCAAATAACACATCCTCATTTAGCTCTAAATATATAAGATCATTTCTTAAGAGTTTCTTATCATGTCTTTTTTATCTTACTTTTCTTCTTTTTACATGAGCAAAATCCTTTTCTTGCTAGAGCTTCTATGGACCTACGATTTATATGTCCAAACCATCTAAATTGATTCTATCTGAGTTTATTCTCAATTAAGGCTGCTCCAACATTCTCGCGGATATATACATTTCTCATCTTTTCTTTTTACGTATACCCGCTCATCCACCTTAGCACCCTCATTTCTATGACACTAATTTTATTTGTATATTTTTGCTTTATAAGTTAGCCTTTAGCATCATATAACATCGCTAGCCCTATAACTGTTTTATAACATTTACCTTTAACTCTGAGTGAGATTTTTTTATCACACAATATACAAGTGCATTTCTCCACATTATCCATATTACTTGGGTCCTGCTAATAACATCATTTATTTTACCGTTATTCTGTATAATTAATCCAAAATATCTAAATCGCTCACCCTTCCTGATAACTTAAACATCTATTGTTATTTCTCCACTACAAGTGCTTTTATCTTGACCAAATTTACATTCCATAAATTCAATTTTGATCTATTAATACGAAAAATTTTACATTCTAATGTATTTCTTCATAACTCGAGTTTTGCCTTTGCACCTTTTCTAATCTTATTGATGAGAAGAATATTATTTGTAAAAAGCATACATCAAGGCACTTTTTCTTAAGCGTGTCCAATCAAAATCTTCAATCAATGTAAAAATATGTGAACTTAAACCTAAATCTTAGTGTAATCTAACTGAAATAAGAAAATTCTAAATCAATCTCTTTTGTATTCGAACACATGTAACAGGCCTTTTATGCATGTCCTGAATAACTTGAATGTAAGCAATATAAATCTTTTTTTTTCTAATATTCTCCAAAGCACTTTTCTTGGGACTTATCATAAGTTTTTTTTTAATTAATGAAAACAAATACAGATCCCCTTTCCTCTTCCTAAACATTAACATTAAATCTCTCATTAAATTAATAGCTTCTATAAAATTAAATTGATTATGTGATACCTCAGTATCATGACATAATCTATCCTTGATTATCCTCTTCTAAAATTTTAAAATTACACATTAACTTAATTCCTTTATAACTAGCGCAATCTTGTACATCGTCTTTAATCTTATAAATAAGTACTTATGTATGCTTTTTCTATTCATTTGATATCTTTTTAGTCTTCAAAATCATATTAAATAATTTAGTGAGCTAAGAAACTCTATTTCTCATATATTTTCAAATTTTTATTATGATGTCACTCGGTTCTAATATTTTTAATATTTTATCTTCTTTAAAGTCTTTCAACTTCAGTTTTACTTATACATCGAATATGAGAGCAATTTTATCTTCTTTTTGAATAATAAAATCAGTAAGATCAATCGTATTATTATAATCACAATTGAAAAGCCTTTTAAAGTAATTTATTCATTTGTGTTAAATATCTCCATACTTAAAAAATGCTTCTTGATCATCTTTAATGTATTATATTCCAGTTAGCTCTTTAGTTTTCTTATCTCTTACATAAAAAACACTAAATATAGGAAAAATCACGATAAGAAGGATTTGAAATCAAATAAGTATAAAGAAGAATTGAGAGCCCAAATATTACAAATGTGCATCCTCTAGAAAGCAAGAAGAAAGAAATAAGCAGGCTTAAGGAGAAGCTATCATAAAGATGACAAACATGTAAGTCCAAGACAAAGAACCAAGAGTTGAATCGTTTTAGAAAGGCTCAGGAATTCAGCTTTAATCTAATGAGTATTTACGTGTGACAAAAGTTGCTATGCATTGCTTAATTTGCCTTTATGTGTAAGGAAAGTAATTTTACCTAAACTTGATTAACCCACCCCAATTCACCCTTAATCCACCCCTAATGGGACGAGTATAAATCGCAAAGTTGAACCCGTGACCAGCCCCAATTCATTTCGAGGCGGGGCGGATTAGGGTATAACATAATTATACTCGCTATGACCTGTGACCAACGATAAAAAAAATACAATAGTCTAATTTTAAGGATAAAATGATTAAAATATATATTATGTTCTCATTTCGACTTAAAATAAATCAATATAGACATGAGGTAGGGTAGAATGAAATTGGGAGGATATGGGATGATAGAAACAAAGTGGAGGGGCGAGGAGGGGAGGCGCAGGTAAAGGTTATGTGAGAAGTGGGGCGGGGAAGGACAGGGCTGGTATGGGGAAGATATGAGTAATGATTACGAATTGCAGGGCGGGTATGGGTTTTGCATGACCCAACTCATATATGCCCCATTGCCATTCCTAATATCCTCATTCCCCTTTCTTCCCTAATCTATTTTTTACTTCAAATCATCACATCATTTGTGTTTTTTCCAGTTATTTCCATTACACATTGTTAAAACCAATTACATCTATATATTTCAAATTATATTAATATGATGTGTATTTCACAGGTTGTCTTTATTAATCTCGAGTATGAAGGTCACACTGAGATGCTATCATTTAGTTTTTTTTTTTCATTTCTCAAAATTAAATCATTTTATGTTTTATACCTAAAGTCTGTTTGTTTGTAAGGTCAAATTTAACAAGGTTAAAATTAAACTTGGATAGAGATATTTTTTTATTAAAAATTGTGAATGATGTGAAGTAAAGTTAGTTATTATATTGGGGTGTGTGAGAGATGTGATATAAAGTTAGTTATTATGTTGGGATATGTGAGGGATGTGATATAAGTTAGTTATTATTTTAGTAATGTGTGTAAGATGTGAAATAAAATTAATTTTTAATATTAACTTTTTTGTGTGATGTGACATGTCAGGTTAAAATTAAACCAGGTTAATTTTAAACCGGCAAACAAACAGGCACTAGAGTTTAACTTAAGTTATGTGGAGTTTATGTTTGTGTGATTTTAGTGACCAAAATCCCAAAAATCATCATGCATTTAGTTTAGTTTGTATCATTTGGTATTAAAGCAAGTTGATTAAACTTTCTCAACCATAATCGATCATGTTTTGGCCAATTTTAGGGTTCATTTGGCTAACAAAATTGCAGGTTAATTCTGCAATTTTAGAAATTAATTCTACAAATTACTGGGTCTATTCTGTAATTTCTATAAATTGTATGTCATTTCTGCAATTGGCAGGATAGTTCTGCAATTACAAAATTGTTTCTGCAATTCTGCAATTGTTCTACCATTTTGCAGATAATTTCTATAATTCTGCAACACAATTCTGCAGTTTTGCAAGCATTTTGATCTCCGTTTTCCCTGTATTGAATTCAGTTTATACTGCAATACATTCAACATTGTTCTGAATTTTACTGTGTTTGTGAATCCAGTTCGCCGACTCCAGTTCGACGTCGCGTCGTTACACCCTCATATCACCGATGACGCGCTGGCGTCGACTACGCTGACGCACACACAGCAGCTTCGCTCGCACAGTGCAGCTCCGCCTGACTCTCTGGCGGGATCGCTCCCCCACGTGCGTCGGCGCTTCGCCCATGCGCGCGCCTGTGTGCGTCGCTTGCGCCCGTGCCCGGTCCCGCCCGCACGAGCGCGTCCTGGAGCCCGCGCGCGCCTGCTTGTAAACTTCATACTAAAATTAGGAGGAACTTGCAATGAGTTATAACAAGGTCAAGGTTGAGGTAGACAAACATAAGAGGTGCACTGATTTTGAGGAAGGAGATGCGGTGAATGGTTCCTTATGAAAACCCATAAAAGTTAGCAACTAGATGATATGATCCTTCAAAATAGTTGAGAGAATTAATGACAATGCTTATAAATAAGACCTTCTGTTGGAACTAGGCATTAGCCTAGTCTTCAACGTGACTGATTTAACTCGTTATATTGAGCCCCTCACTAGTACTTACCACTTTCCTCAAAGCTCCACTACTCTACCATCCCCATCGGCCCTTCCACTTACATCCATTTCTAATACCCCTGACAACTGTACCACTCCAAGATAGAAAGAGAAATCTAGCGGTATTAGTCGTCACTCCAGGGAAGAGAGTTTGAGTATCTTGGCTGGCACCGGATTTGACCTGACCACTCCAACTTTTCCACTAGGCAAGCGTATTATAGGATCTTTAGTCCCTAAGAGCATATTTAACAAGTAAAATCCACAGGATTTGTACCCCGATGTTTGGCTAGCCTATCAGCAACACCCCTCAATAGAGTCGAGCTCTTCACAATCAGGGAGAGCTGATGCGACGCATCCTCAATACCGACTTCGGCAGCGTTATCAGACTCAGCTCAAGGACTGATTTCACAGTCATCTCGCAACGTCATCTTTCATTTCTTCAATTATTTTATTTTAGTGTTTTATTATATCTTGTATGTTGCAGTTTGAACCCTTCTCATATGGACTTATTCGTATAGATTAAAATTTACATTGAAGAGAGCATGGGGGTGTGAGATGTATTTTGGGCTTTTGTGTTTATTTGAGATTATTTGGCTTTTTATTGTGGGTACTTTAAGAGAGATTATTGGGACCATTATTCAAAGGTTTAACAATAACTCTTTAAAGAGCCCAATCTCTCAACTAATTAGAATCTTTAGATCTAAATACTTAAGTCAAAGGGCTCAAATTAGTTATGGTTTCCCATAAATAGGGATAGAGAGGGCAATTAGGGTAGATTTGAAGTTTGGAGAAAACAACCTAATTGGAATACCCAGAGAGTCATGTGTGCCCACTCCTCTTCTCCCTCTCAGTGCGGATCCACCATAGCCGATCGGCCGAACGTCGCCACCAGTTCCTGTCGCCACCACTTTAGGTCATTGCCGCCGCTCCTTCTGACCATCGCCACTACCCCTTGTGGCCACCATTACCTCATGTGCTATCGTCGTTGGCTACGTTAAGCTACTATTGTTGCCTCCATCGAATCAGATTCTCTTTCCATAGAGTGAGACATCTCACCCTATCTCTCCATATCCTTATTCCCCTTTCTTATCCTATTTTTTTACTTCAAATTCTCAAATTATATGTATTTTTTTCTTGCTATTTTCATTACACTTATTGTTAGAACCAATTATCTCTATATATTTGAGTTATATTGATCTTATTGATTTTAACATCCAAAAGAAATAAAAATTGCTCTTACATTCAGCGTATAAGTAAAGCTAAAATTGGGGAAGCTTTAAAAAAATGACGTGTTGAGTTTATATTAATATGAGGCTTATTTCATAGATTTTCAATATTAATTTCTTGAATATGATGGTCCCCATTGAGATGCTATTTTGTTCTAGATGAATGCTATACATCATTTAGTTTTTTTTTTTTTTCATTCCTCAAAATTAATTTGTTTCATATTTTATACCTAGAGCTTGACTAAGTCATAGTTTACTTGTCAATTTTTGTTTAAATACCTGTACAGAGTTTATGTTTGTGTGGTTTTAGTGACCAAAATCCCACAAATCATCATGCATTTAATTCAGTTTGCATCAATAATCACCTTAGAGAACCAAAGTTGAAATATTAGATACGAGGGAAGGGATTCAAAGGCTAGGATGAAATTTCAAGGGAAGATGATGGGAAAGAGGAGAATTTCGGAAGGGAAAAGTGGGAGGGCATAGTCCAATAATAGGATGGGAGAGGGTGTAGATAACAGAGGAAGGCACAGGGAGGGGAGGGGTTGTGATTTTAAAGGGAGGGAGGGCTATCGGGGGATTACTGCATGGTGTTGATGTGTGTTGATGTGTGGTTATGGGAGAGATGGCATAGGACGTTGCAGGAGGGTGTCATGCATTCACAAGATAAGGTGTACCTAGGTTCAAGCTTTTCTACCAATATGGAAATCCTAATACATAATAGAAGAACAAAATACAATGTTCCAAAGAAACACAAAACTAAGCAAATCCAGCAATTAAATCATGTAGAAAAACAAAAAGAAAATCAAATATAATTTGATTCTAACAAGAACAGGATCCCTATCTAAGAAATTACGGCCTTGAGCTCCTAAGCTCCCAAGTTGAAGGTCATAAAACCTGTTGAAGCTATTTGGTAATATTGCTGGCTCTCCTTTCCTCTGAAAAATGTCTGATGGTGGCACTGAAGTGGTGGTGAGGCCGAGGGCTTCCAAGCTTGGTGGATTGTCATTTCTTACAGCTGGAACTTCATGATTGTGCTTCCCCTCATATGTTGTGATAACTGACCTAAGATCACTTGATGCCCGCTCAATATGTTTGCGAACTGTGCACCCTGGGTTAGTGCACTTGTAATAGCTCCTGCATCAAATTTAACTTTATTGCTTCCATAAAATGACAATAAAGGGACTTATCTATTTTGATGGCGTTAAATCTTATACCTCGGCTATGCAAATATAAGAATGTAGAGGACAATACCATGAGTAGAGTCAAAACAAGGTTGTCTATATAAAAATGTGCTTTTGAAGTAGTATGTCATAAGAGTATCTTATAATTCTTTGTCTAAGAAGGTATACAAAAGATATCTTAACCAAGGAATCCATGTGAGTGAACAGGGAGAACCTTTAGCCACAGCAGGGTACGCCTGTAGTTATATGTAAGGATTTGGCAGTGAAAAGAGAGATTAAAGAAAAAATGGTAAGATAGCAATAGGAAGATTTATCTTTTATGGATAAAAAAGTTTATGCAATTAAAAGACACAGAAATCACTTACACAAAATCTGGCATTGCAAAAAAAAAAATCTTGCGTTGCAAAAATGAGACTACTCAATTTCATGTAAAGTAATTAGAAATAATTATGAAATGAACGTGACGCAGGGTTAGATCACCAGCGCCAGCACCTTCATTATAATTTACGACCACGAGTGTAGGTTATAACAATTTATTTTCCTGCATTTAGTTATCTTTATTTCTATATATTTTATTTGAGTCGTTATGAGTCAAACATTATGTTGGTGGGATATTTTCTTTATTTTTATTTTGGTTAATTTAGGTCGATTGGATTCAAATAGAATTATTTACATTCAATTTGAGTCAAATTGATCCTAAATTAAGCAGATTAGGTTGAGATTGATTCAATTAGTCTCAATTATTTCAAATTGAGTTTATTTGAGATCAACTGGGTCTTTTGGGGTTGATTTGATTTGGAGTCAACAGTTAAAATGAAACAAGATGGGAGACTTATTTATAGGAACAGAAAGTGAGGGATTGGATTGCAATTTATCCAATAAATCCAATCTAAATCCCTAATTTGGTCGGCTTCTTCGGTTTCTCTCGCAATTCAACGCCGGCTTTTCTAGTTCTCTCGCGATTCAACGCCGATTCCGTCCAGCTTGCGGAGAATCCGGCCACGCCTGCCTCACGATTGCCCACGACACGCGCAAACGTCGCATCCTTCATGATCGGCTTCTCCGGTGCGTGCGAAGGCACAATCCTCGCAGACGTCACGCTCGACCGACAACTTCCCATCCTTCTCTTCTATAAAGCTAGGGCTTGGAACTGTAAAATGGGTGATTTTTTGTGATGAATTCTCTACCAGAGTTTGAGTTGAGAGTTTCTCCTTTCTCTGCGCAGGCGGCGCTGGTTCGGAACGGGAACGAAGACCCGTAGGCCCAGGCTTGAGGTTTTCATAAAAATAGGGTTTTATTCTCTGAGTTTTCGCATTATCTTGTTCTCGTTGATACATGTTCGGTTGGTTATCAGAAATATTAATGTTAATTCCAATTTCTTGGTTTGGGTTCATTTGCTCCATGGCTGCCATTCTCTGCTAATTCACTGTTTCTGCTATTTGTGCCTTATGCTTGAGTTTGAGCATGAAATTAGATTGATTATCATTTGGCCTACTAAGCTTAGGTTATTTGAATGCTTCTGTTAACGCCAATCTCACCGCTGATGTCACCTTTTGATGCGGGACGGAAAAAGATGCCAATGATAATTTATATTTATATTCAGCAAAATCAATTAG